>VZSE01004958.1:271156-478759 GCA_013398275.1 Promerops cafer | reverse complement strand
TTAATAAAAAAAAAAAAAAAAAAAAAAAAAAAAAAAAAAATCCTGACAATGATAGGCTCTTCCATTTGCCAGGTAAGAAATGCAATCAGTCAAAAACTTAACACTGACATTAGAAATTATTATATGACTTATCATTCAGTATTGTAGTAAAAGTTTAGCTCAGACTGTACATTCTCCATTTCATCTAACTTCTTTCAAGGTTGAAAATGTTTCTAAACATTTTGCTTTGACTCAAAGTAACCATGTCTTGACATCTGCAGGTCTTTTGGTTTAGGAAAATATCAGACTAGATGATCCTGATAGTCCTTCCTCATCTTAAAACACAGATATGAGCAGCTGGGGTGGCGGGGGGGTGGCGAAAGACAGAGGGAAAATCTTCATACATTAGGTGATGAGCTAGACTTAACTACAGTGGGCAGTAGAAATAACTGAAGTGATTGACCACCCCTAGGTGATCTGCAGCACTTTTCCATGTGTTGCTCACAGGCAGAGCCAAAGGACTTCACTAGACTAACAATACCTTCTTCCATAATTGCACAGTACTGGCATCCAGACTGCAGGGTAGGAGCTCCAAACTGCCTATGACCTCTAGGGCACAGACCCAATGTTTCAGTGCCCATGACTTATGGAAATACACATTTATTGACTGAGGGAATAAAACCATACTTGCTCTACCTGTATATTTATCTTAAGATGAGATCTACCCTCAGGCAAATATTCTAAGTTTCCAAATACCATCTTCAACTATATAAATATCTCTTGCATAGAAAATTATCAGTGTTTTCAGACAGTTAATGTCATAGATAAGTGTAATAGGTTACACTGGCGCCAAACTTATTCAAGGAACTCTACTTTTCTTCTTGGGTGCAAGATATGACTGTGTATTCCTGACTGCATTTTATGAATAATCTATTAAAAATAAAATATACAGATTTTTTAAGTCCTTTCCCATTAACCTGAGAGATTAGGAATCCTAAAACTGTTATAAAAATAACCTAAAGAAATGTTTTATATGTCATAGCTTTCATTTTAATCCATGACTAACATTCTTTCCCGATAACTTATTTGGGTTATTTGTTCTGTTTTGTCCTGTTTTTCCCCTATATCAACCAGAGAAGCAGGACCATGGTTAAAAGCAGAGTGTATTCTTTCCTTTCAGCACATATTTAAGTGTAAATGAATACAAAAAAAAATTCTATTCACAAGATATTTTATTTCATATTCTTGCTTATGTTTAGTTCTGAATTAGATTTTACATGTGAGTCCAAAATATTTTTTTGATAAAGAGATCAACTCACATGTCTTAACCTTCTTTCAGGCTCTCAGTGGGTCTAAATGAGCCCAGTTTGAGTACTGTAACTGTTTTGTATCTGTTTAGTTTGCACCATTTTCTGCTAAAGAAAAGTACTGAAGTGGCTTCGGATTTTGTGTCTTTCATATGGCAGGGTGATTACACACAGCAAAGGATTTTCAGATTAAGGAAAGAAAAGGAAAGAAATTAACATTTTAAATTAAAGCAATCGAGGTGTCAACATCACTTTATCTAAAAAAAGAAATTTAAAATATACTAAATGTAATGAAGAATTGCTTATCCATATAGGAGTCCTATATGAGATTTTAACCATCCCAGTCAGCAGGAAATTCCCCTTATGCCAGAAATGTTTGTTCTTGTCCTCTATGTGCTCTTCTATACTTTCTCTCCATCACATTTTTTCTACATTGCTTTTTAAACCTTTGCATTCTTCTTTCCCTTCCTCTTTTCTACTCTTACTTTTATGCTCAGTCCTTGACTCTAACCAATCTGGAATTAATAACTGAAAAATATTTCAAAAAAGAATGGCCATATTAACAGATATAGAAATAAGTATATTTATATAACTTTATTGCTGACTTAGCTCCATAGTTTTCAAACTGACAGATTGCTTGGATCATAAATAAGAAAAAAAAATCATATTGCTTATGGAAGAATTTGTTCTTCTACAGGATGGATCAGCAACTCATAGAAACTTTAATGTATTTCTCACTGTAATAGGAAGAGGCAGCATGTGCAGAATATTTTATTTAAATGTATTGATCTTTTGACATATGGTTAAAAAAAAAGAGAAGAAATTCTAGGAGATCCAATGAAAAATACCTTAAATTATATTTTGCAGTATTTTTGCATATATCAACTGGCGACTACAAAACAAAATTCTTTACAAATATATTAATGCTTGAGCTACTCATTTATCATATAAGTGTCAGACAAGACTCATAAGTCTCTTTCATGTGTTGTTGATGAAGGTCACAGAAGGGCAGACTTTCAAATGACCTTCTCTCTCCCTAAATTACTGCAATGAGACTGTAAAATGAACATGTCAAGAATACTATATGATTTTCAGTGGCATACACTCCACCTAAGTGATCTTTTCACATCAAATACAGGCTACCAGGTGCTTAAGCTGGAACTGGGCAAACCTGTTCTATTTTCTGATTTGTCTGCCTGCCTAGATGAGGCACAAATTATGTCTTTTAAATTCTTGAATGGGTAAAGAAGTTGTGTGTTCAGAACATAATGGGTTCTATAAATAGCTACAGGACATAGCATTTAGTGTAATCATTTTTGCAAGGAAATAAGATCTCCTTTCTGCCTCCTCCAATAAGCACTTTGTTGTGGAACCTAAAATCTTGGATACACTGTCTCGTGGTCTCTCTTCACCAGAACCTTACACCAACAAGTAGGGAACAGAGATGATGTCTCTGAGAAATTTTATGCTCTTAAAGAAAGAATATCCATAGGGAATATCCCAGAAGCCATGTGTATGCATCTGGACAGATGTGTGTATACTGACTACGTATTTGGATGGTGGCGATTAAATGTTCCTGCTGGGTTTTGTGTAATGTCTAAACTGCCTCATACTGAAATGAAACTCCTCTGACAAACCAGGACAAAAAATAAAAAAAAAAAAAAAAAAAAACAAAAAACCAACAAACAAAAACAACAACAACAACAAAAAAAAAAAACACAAAAAAAACCCCAAAAAAAAATTAACAACTGCCTCTGAATTCTAAGCAAATGTTTCAGAATTAATGGTTTGATAACCCTCTTAAAAACACATCTCCTAACCAAGAATTTCCATTTTTACCTGGAAGAGGAAGTTCTTATATTTGTTTATGCATTGTTTATGTCACCTTCTCAAACATTTTTGCTTAAATTTGCAAGTTGTCACACTTATCCTCTTCAGAGCACTGATTCTTTTATGTAGAAGATTATGTATTTTTTTTTTTTAAGTTTTGATCATGTGAATAGTAAAATACTAATGCCACTTTTTTCATGAAGCAGCAAATAACACATGCATGAGTCACCTCCTCATGAAAACTGAACAGGGAAAAAAAGATAAACAAAAGTCAAATATTCTTATTGCAATTCTCCATTTTATCTAAATCCAGAAATGTCCTTTTCTCCTCCTTTTCTGAACCCTCTTTCCTCCCTGCCTCCTCCACTGAATGGGCACCATGTGTCTGTTCACCAGCTCAGAGAGCATACAGGGGATTGTAAGAATTGTGAATGGAAGGTTGGAATGTGAAATGAAAGCCTGACTGCACAAATTAGTAAGAATTTTTTAATTAATACCAGTGGGTATACAGGACAGTTCTATCTTGCTGGGCATAACTGAATTATTATGAATTCAATGGAGGAGAATGGAGAGGGAGAGAGAAAGAATAATGTTCCTGGTTGGACAAGTGCAGCTCTAAGATCATCTGTACAGAAAAGAGACTGAAAGAAGAACTACAGAGAAGTTATTATTAAGAACTTTTTTGCTATTTATCACCTTTTTTATGTAGTCTTGCTGCATTTCTGTCTGGTTGGGTATGCATTTATGACTGATGAGTTTGGCATATCAACTGTTTTCACACTGTATTTATAAAATACTTCTAATGGCTCATAATGGAATATTTTGCTTTTTGATAAAAAGAATAATCCATCAACACAACAGGCATAAAGGAAATGGAAGAAAACATTTGTTCAGAAAGCTTTTAAATTTTGTTGTTTGTTCATGTTAACATTTTTTTTCCTCTTGCTATGTCTATCTTCTTCCACGAGGACCAAATCAAGCAATTACCTAGGAAAAAAACCCAAACAACATTGCCTGATAGTTTACATATTACCAGGGGAACCAGCAGGGAATGATTTGCAAAATTGTTGTTTGCTGAGATCATGTATCAACAGCTGGAGTCCACAACTGTTGAGCTTGGAACACAACAAGCTGAACTGTAGTGAAGTACAGAGGGGAAGTGGAGGAGCAGGTGCTGATCTCTTCTCTCTGGTGACCAGTGATAGGACCCAAGCAAAAGGCATGAAGCTGTGGCATGGGAGATTTCGGCTGGATATCAGGAAAACATTCTCCACCCAGAGGGTGGTTGGGCACTGGAACAGGCTCCCCAGGGAAGTGGTCACAGCACCAAGCCTGAGAGAGCTCAAGAAGCATTTGGACAATGCTCTCAGGCACGTGGTGTGACTCTTGGGGTTGGTGCTGTGCAGAGCCAGAAGCTGGACTTTGCTGATCCTTGTGGGTCTCTTCCAACTCACCATATTCTGTGATTCTATGAAAGATTCAAAAAAGTGTGTTGTCAATATATATAAGGCACTACAAATTAGAAAGTTTCTGCCTTTCCCTGGTTCAATTACCCATTTGTAAGAGGCAGTAACACAGACAAATCTTTTACAGGAATATTGAGAAAATTGATACATTATTATCTGAGGCATACTTGGTTACCCTACTGGTAGGCACTATAATTCTCCCCATAATAATTAATAATACATTGTCCAGGACAAGTTCTCAAATAGAGTGCAGAAACTGTGATGATCAACAGAATGCAGAGGAGCATTTCACCTATATGTATCCACCTACTCAGGAGGGAGGAGATGTGGGCAAATTATCTGAGGACAGTTTTTTTTACATGAAATGAAGTTTCCTAGATGGATTTAAACTTTTAAACAATTTTTCAGTAACTAATACAATAATAATAACAATGGTGGAAAACTAAGAACAGAGGAAAAGGATCTTATAAACTGTGTAGAATGAGCAGGAACAGATAAAAAGAAAACAAAACAAAACAAAAAAAAAACCCTAGATAATAATGTGTGTTCAGTAGTAAGTCAAACTGTACTCACTAGAAATAACCATGAAGACTTTTTGAGAAAGTCTTTGTGTCAGGCTCTCCTCACCATTAAAAAGTCATCAGGGATATCACTTTGGTACAGATCTGTGTATTCATTATGTACTAAAATGGAGTGGGAGGGAAAATTTAAAATGAAATATGTGCAACAGCCCACTCATGGTTACTTGGCCTATGAAAATATTAGGAGAAAATTAAAACAGCTTCCTTTTTCAAGACAGCAGAGATGAGTGAGCCAGGTAAGTCATGGACATCTTTAACTTGCAATTTTGGAATAACTTTTCTGAACAAGATTCAAATATTTACCCATGGATTCCCAAGAAAATTAAGCAATCCATTATTACATAAAATTGATTAATGTTTCACTTTTAAAGAACTATGAAAACATTAATTAATACCAATGAAGGTGTGTTGTATTATTATACATATGCCCCATGGTGGAGTTTCTGCCTTTTTTAATTCTGTTTGGAAACAGTCTGCCCTGTGGACAGATGTGACTATCAAATTCAATGCCTGCAGCACATTTGCTGACCTTCATCAAGCTCTGTCTTTTTTATGTTGCAACATTATTTTGTTTTATTATTTTACCCGAAGAGAGCACTCTGTGATCAGCAAAGAGATGCTTTTATCTTAATAATTGTTCTCATATTCATAAATATTCAGATTTTCAGTCTCCCAGGAACACTGTTCACTATTTCTTGGTATTGACAAAAAGCAATGAAATAATTTCAACTAAGGCTCAATACACAAAAGCTGATAGTCCAGTTATGTTATTAGCATAAGATCACTTTTGTTTGTGCTTATTAAATTCTGTAAAATTATAAGCTTGCAGTCTACAAATCTTTCACATTAGGTACAGCTACCTATAATTCAAGAGTGTCAGGCCTTGAATTTGCAAAATTTTGAGTTAAGCATTTTCTTTATTCTTACTACCAGGTTCTGATAGAGTTGACCTGTCATTAAACACGTCAAGGACCAAGGAACAAGTCAATACATTAAAAAAAAAAACAAAAAAAACCCCCCAAAAAAACAAAAAAAAAAAAAAAAAAAAAAAAAACCCCCCAAAAAAAAAAAAAAAAAAAAAAAAAAAAAAAACACACCCCAAAAAAACAGGATGAAGCCTGACACCAATATAAAACTGAAATAATGTAATTAAATTTAATGGATTAAAACAGGAACTTAGAAACAATCTGTCCATAGTGTTTTAGAAGAGAGAAATTTAAAGTTCCAAAATCATCTCTGTAGAAGATATGGATATGGAAATGGTTTTATGATGCAGTGCAGAAGCTTAATGATGACTACCACTTAGATAATCTCCTTCAGACACATCAAATTACATATTTTTACAAAACTTCTTTCTTTGTATATGAATGCATTGGTCGCACAAATAGTAAGAAGAAAGCTAACCAAAAGCTTAAACAGAATATACATATTATATATAACACATAGAACTATATAGGTATGTAATATTATTGAGGTTTTTTAATGATATTAGTTTTGATGATACTCCACTGCCAGGTGCTAGTGAAAAGAAAAATTCTTAAATATGAGTGTTTCAGATTATCAGTTAGCAGTCATTTGAGTATCAGGACACTGCCTGAAGACCATTACGATTATCTCTACCATGGTTTAAGATATTTATGCAACTGTAGAATTTTACACCTACAAAATACCTGTCCAAAACACTCGTGCTTGGCAAACAAAATTTTGGCTGTAGGTAAAGAAAGGACTTATCACACTATAAATTCTTTGACTCTTTCATATCATATTTCTAAATGATATTATATATAAGTACTGTAGGTCATACTTTTCCTCTATTACAAATGCTGTAAGAATGATTATAAAGCTTAAAATATTAAGACTATAAATATCTTAAGTATCTGAAGTAAAGGATTTGTGGTCTCTACATTTTATATTTGTCAGCTATGACCAAACTAGATTTTGTCAAGTGGCCAATAATACATGTTATTAATAAAATGAAAAACTTTGCTTGAGCACTAAGAATAAGCCTTTTACTGAGTAGTCCAATAATGGTCCTTTGTGGACCTTAGCCTGATGGATGCCTTATCCTAGTAGATAAGGTACTTTACTGCCAGTACACCAAAATAAATCATGTCCTTTATATTGGGATGTGAGGGGTTTTTGTCAGTAAGTGTATTTTTTTCAGTGAAGCCCAAAGAATCTAGAGAATAATTCTCCTAATAGTATTTTTAATAGGGAAAAAATCATAGACATGTGTTGCATGATTTGCAAAGAAATTTCTGTTGCCATCATGAAGAACTGAGTGCTGAGTTGGAGCCTGACCCAACAAAGCTCTGAAAACTCTCTGTTTATTCTGATATAATTATCAGCATTTTTAAATCAATTTAGTAATAATTTAAAAAGTTTAGTTGTTTTTTTTTTTTTAAATACCTCCTTTCTAACACAATGCCCCTGCAACAGCAAATTGTACTGGTTAAATAAGTTTCAATTAGAAATCTGGGGAAAAAAATCTAATATCACTGAATGTACAAGTTTTTGAAGAAGGAGGCAACACTTTCAGTTTATTAGGTACTTGACTTATCATGTGCTCTAGAGACATTTGCTAAACTTCACAAGTGAAGAATTTCTACTTCTCTTGGTAGTTTATTTCAAGACTAAACAAACATGACTATTAAAAATGAACTACTTATTTGCAGCCATTTTATCACAAAAAATCAATTTTTTTTAAAAAAAAGTTTCTTTTATTGGTTCTGGGATTTTACTAGCACTTGACAAGTGTCCTCATAAATTCTATGGTAAAAAAAATTGTGCTTTATTATGTATTGCTTGAAACAAATGCTCTTGTGTAGCAACAGTATTGAAGGTAATATTATTACAATTTATTCAGCTATGACCAACTTGATTAACCAATAGTTTTTACAATGGAATTCTACAAAAAATCACAGAAGCATCTTGATATGATGGAAAAAGAAACACACAGCAATGGTGTATTTAAGTATTTCCACACTGTTCATTCTTCTGTCTCTGAAGGAGGAGCTTTGAAACTGCTTCTGACATTGCTATGACTATCTAGAAATTTGGACAAGAGCACATGGGAAAAAAGAAGGCAACTTTTTAAGATAACAACAGAGGCAAAAATGTATGACAGAGAAAAAAAAAACAGCTCTCATTTTTGATTCTTTGCTACTGTACATGTTCTTCACATTGGTGTTAGTATGATGCTGTCTGATTAGTCTACAAGACACTTCTGGGGCTGTGTGGAGGCCATTCTTTGCTAGCCACTAAAAAGCAGAAAAGGTTTGATATTTAGTCAGGTTTTGTGCCTCATCTTTTTCATTACCCATTTTCACCATGACTTTACAAGCATGATATTGAAAATGTAGCAGCCACACAAAAGTGGTAAAAGGGGGGACCAAGAATCCATTCTCACACACATGGTGGTGACTGGCACTATCCAAGAAAAGGAAGTTTTCAGTCCATTAAGAAGTTTTTATGATCATGAAGAAAACAGCATCCAAATAATAAAACTGAAACTAACAGCACTGGTGAAGTTTCTAATTGCCTATTTACCCACCAGCAAGGTTTACTAGCTGCTTAGTTCATGAATATGGAGTTTGTTCTGGATATTGTTTTAAAATAGAAGTGTTTTTACCTAGGATAAAATAGGAAACTTTTTAAAGTGAAAAATAAGATATGTAAATTAGTGCTTTACCGATCTAAACTTAGATATGTAGTCATTGGCATGCTATCTGAAAACTATATAAAGTCATTACGAATTTTTCTTGTCCCCATAATGTCTCTTGGATGCAATAGACAAGGATAGAAGTAACCCCCCCATTTTAGAGATGAAAAAAAAGAAGAACAAAGTAGACTATAACTTACCTAAACTGACACATCTGATGTGTAGTTACACTGAGAACTAAAAAAGTCCTAATGGTATGGACCCTTTTACAGATAAAAACTTCTATAGATTGCTTTTCCTAATTTATGAATATGGCATATGAAAATAAATTACAATATTGCAAAATAAACACAGTAAGAAAATAAGCAAATATGAATGCTTGATTCGTGCATAGTGTAGATTTTATACAATTTCATTATCATATAAATAGCTCACATATATAATCTTTCTTGCGTTAATTCTGATAAATGTTACAGTAAAAATTAAGATTAATTGAGGTTGCTTTGAAAGATTTGCTAAGAGTTATATCTGTGGTACTTTTTAGCCTAGATACATTATGTTCTAAAAAGTTTCAGTATTCTATTAGTTATTTACGATATCTGCTTACTCATATTTTTATAGACTGCTAAACTGTGTAAAATTGTTTTTTCAGTCTTAACTTTTGATGCTTAGAATTCTGCAATGCTTTTTTTTTTTTTTTGAGCTTGAGTCTTTAGAATATAGGGAGATCTGCTAGAAGAGTCAATTGTTATCTGTTTTGGAAGTTAATACATGGTAGCTGAGAAGAAGCATTAAATCTGCATAAACCTACAAGGGTTCATAGCTAAAATGAGTCACAAAAAGAAATTGACAGACAAACATTATTTGTTGTCATTGAAGGACACTAAGTTTTTGCACAGTCACAAAGGTATCTAGGGATATATATTAATTCTTCCTTTGGATCTTACACACACAGAAGGGCTGCATATTTCTGTAGGCAGAGAGTCAAACAAGGCAGTTGAGACGAGGGAAGAAGTTTATCTGATATGTTTAATAAAATATGCAGTGAAACACTAGTAGCTTGATTTTTTACTGATTTACACCTGGTACGGGTATTTTTTGTGTTTGAGAACTTAATAAAAATTAGATTTATACTATAACCACATCAAGATGTCAGTATTTTATACTAATTTTTCATAGATTTATAAAACTGTTATATATGATAAACTATGAAAAGCACATTTCAGTACAAAAGCCTCTCATTTCACATCTATAGCAAACATAGTTTTCTTTTCAGAACCCCTAAAAGCTTTGTGCCACACTGCTGCATCCTGAGAGCCTATGAACTGCAGATTTGGGCACTATCATTTCCATTAGTGCACTCTACCTTGTATCATTGTCTTTAAGCTGCAGTTTAGCATTTGCAAATTTTCACAAAAGGAATCCAATTAACTTAGATCTCTCTCCTTTTAGTTTTTCTCTTTCTTCTTCTGCATACTGTCAATTTTTCTTTGAATGCCATCTATGCAGTAAGGCTAGAGGGCTACAAGCAAACCAGATTTTCTTGTGTGGCATTAACCACCCTGCTGCTTTGGTACACTGTCCAAAATAAATGGGTATAGTGGATCTTCAGTCAGTAATGCCAGGCTCAACAATGCTTAGAAATTAAATTCCCCAGAAAACTTAATAAAGTATGAAAATCATTTATCCCATTTTCAGTGAATAAATGCCATGTCCCATAGTTAGTGTTATACTATAAAATCACACAATAGCATATTAATGAATAGGGCTATTCTTTGTTGTTACTTTGCACTCTTTAGAATTCTATAATGCATATCATGCAAGTGTTCCTCTGGGATGAAACTGCAATAAATCTTTAATAAACTATGAACAACATTTCAGTCTGAGCAACAAACACTTTCTTAAAAAAAGTATTACTGGATATATTATAACAAAAATAAACAAAGGAGGAAATATTATTAAAAGTTTGCCTCTTTTTCCAGATGTGTCTCATACTGCTTGGAATTAAGCACCAGTAAATCTTTAATGAGGTATGAACGAATATACCAATCACTTGAGAGTTATTGACACATCAATATCCATAGAATAGTATCTTATTAAACTATTGCAGTTCCTTTCCTGATAGGCATTATATATTCAGTATCAATAATACATGAGCATTTTTAATTCATTTCTGTTGTTACACCCTGTCCTTACTCCTGCAGCAACATTATTAAAACTGATTTTATAAATATAATTTTCTCAAGATACATGTGTTAAATGTGACTAGTACTGAAGAGTTGTAAATGTAGCTGGTTTAAAATTCCTAATTTATTGCTGATAAATAATACATGGCTTAACAAACAGAATAGCGTTATACTTAAACTGTTCTTTCTACAAGATTGACCCAGAAGGAAGGAGAAAGCATTTCTTTTACAAGTTTGACCTATATTTGTAAATTACTAATTTGCAGAGATCAAAGAGCTATGCAACTGTGAATGCTGATCTTTTCACTTTGACATCTGGCTTCTGAGAGTTCTCACTGCAATACCATCTACACCTTTCTTATGCTTCCACCTGTCAATTGCTGTTACACTGAAGCTGGGGACCTAATCTGATTCAGGGTATAGCATCCCCATAAAGACAGGGAAAACTCAGTTTCCTTTGGCTTCTGTCTTCACCTGACTCAGTGCCACTTACAATTGTTTTCTACCAGACCAAACACTGAAAGATTTTGTTGTGACATTGCCCTGCTGTCCTCCCAAGTCAATTGGACAAGCATATAAAGCAGCACTGCTTAGAAATGAGACAGCTTGAGAACTTCATTTTGTAAATGTAGATTTAAACCACTTGGCAGAATTTAAGGTTTCTGCGAAACAAGAGAAAAGCTGCCTCTATGTTCTGCACTGTTTGACTATACCCATGACCAAGTATTTTTTCTTCTTAATCATTTCATATTTTTACTTCATGAATGTTGGGTCACTTTGCAGTGATTAATAAATGATATCTTGTGATATCTGTGCCTAGCAAGTAAAAAGTATCATTTCCTGAAATCACTGATAAGGACAGAAAATCTTGGTGCCATGCTGAGATTAGTTTATATAATCTCTGGTAGTCTCTGTCATGGCTGGATTGCTTAAAAGATATCACTATGATTTTTCCAAAAAGCACTTTGTATTTCCTGTTTCTACATACTCTTTACTGCCCCTTTACTGATGTATTTTAAGTATAGCACTATTAGTAAATGTGATCATGTTACTGCCAGTAATGATTTTGATAATGGTGAATTTTAGGTGTTCATCTAGATTCCTGTTAACAGTTGGTTCTCTATTGAGCTCCAAATTTTGAACCTAGGATGGAAGGACTTTGCAAGGGTGGAAGGCAGTAGAAGTTCAGACACAAGAAAGGATGGTGATCAGAGGTTAGAAGTCCATATAGAGGCTACTCACAAATGCAGGCTGGGGGATGAACAGATGGAGAACAACCTTGCTGAGAAGGGCTTGGGGTAATGGTGGATAAAAAGCTGGACATGAGGCAACAGCGGGGGCTTCACAGACCAGAAAGACAATGCTATCCTGGCCTGCATCAAAAGTAGTGTGGCCAGCAGGATGAGGGAGGGGATTCTCCCCCCCCACTCTGCTCTCTTGAGACCCCCACCTGGAGAATTGTGTCCAGGTTTGGAGTCCTCAGTATAGGAAAGATGTGGACCTGTTCGATCAGAGGGTTGGAGGCTGAGAGAGATGAAACTGTTCAGCTTGGAGAAGAGAAGGCTTCAGAGAGATTGTACAGTAGCCCTTCAGTACTTGAGGGGGGATACATGGCAGNCATCTTCAGCTAGATCTGGTTTCTCAAAGTCATGTCCAACCCAATCTTGAATATTTCTAGTGCTGAGGCATCTACCATCTCTTTGGGCTATCTGTTCCAGTATTTCACCCCCCTCACTGTAAAACATTTTATATATATATATATATATATATATATATATATATATATGAAATGTTTTACAGTGAGGGTGGTGAAATACTGGAACAGATAGCCCAAAGAGATGGTAGATGCCTCAGCACTAGAAATATTCAAGATTGGGTTGGACATGACTTTGAGAAACCANGGAGAAGAGAAGGCTTCAGAGAGATTGTACAGTAGCCCTTCAGTACTTGAGGGGGGATACATGGCAGATGGGGATAGATTTCAGCAGCATTTGTTGTGATAGGGCAAGGTGTAATGGCTTTAAACTAAGCCAGGGTGATTTCGGACTATACATATACATATATGTGTATGTATATATATATATATATATATATATATATATATATATATATATATATATATATATATATATATATATATATATATATATATATATATATATATATATATATATATATATATATATATATATATATATATATATATATATATATATATATATATATATATATATATATATATATATATATATATATATATATATATATATATATATATATATATATGAAATGTTTTACAGTGAGGGTGGTGAAATACTGGAACAGATAGCCCAAAGAGATGGTAGATGCCTCAGCACTAGAAATATTCAAGATTGGGTTGGACATGACTTTGAGAAACCAGATCTAGCTGAAGATGTCCCTGATAACAGGGACTAGATTACCCTAAAGTTTCCATTCCAACACAAACTATTCTACGATTCTATGATTCTACAATCTTTATCATGCTTAAAGCTAAAACACAGAATTTGAACAAGCAGTGCAGAACCTTCAGTCATGCAGTTAGTCGGGAAAAGCATGAAATATAGACAATTGAGAGTTTCTATTGGTCCTGCAAGTATTTAATTGAGTTTATTTCTGAAATAAAAAAACTCTGGAAAAATCACTAAAAGCTGTTTGATTTTTCTATTTTTCAGCCTTCTAAAGATACCTTATGTTTTCACTGTCCTGTAATGCTTATGCACTGTAAACCCCCGTGCACTACTGTCATGGTTCCAGCCAGGACAGGGTTAACTTTTCCAGCCCCACGAGGACCTTTAGGTTATTCTATAGGACCTCACGCCATGAACAGGGTGGGTCATATCTTGTCTGTTTTGCTTGAGTGTGCAGTGGGGTAGCTCTGGGTTCCTCATGATGAGTAATTGTGTATGAATTGTTTGCCTACCCTGTACACTCTGTTATTAACATTGTTAATTACTGTCCATCTTCTCACTTTATTGTTATTTCTAGTGAATTGTTCTTACCTAAACCCACGAGCTTTACCTTTTTGTGTCTCAAATTCTCCTCTCCATTCTGCAGCAGGGAGACGAGGGGAGGAAGTGAGCAAACAGGTCATGGTCTGGGATGTTTCAGTGAGAATACTAAATTGGGAAATACCATTCCTAAACCACAAAAGTTACATAAAAATACTTTGCAAGCCACAGTGCTGGCCATGTGTCATGAAACTTCTTCCATGATGAAATTGCATTCAGATCTGATAAGGAAGATAACTTCTCTAGTACTAACAGGATAGAAATAAAACTGCTATCAAAGAGTTGGTACTCTGAAAGGCACAAAGTAGATATGGAAATCAAAAGACTGGTTTTGACCTGTGAAGTATTCTCTTCCATGTGCAAAAAGATGCCCTTTTTTCCAAATTTTAAGATCTCTGAAAATTCTTCTGTCACAGGCAGCTCAGAAGCAGAGCTTGGTTAGTAGTGTGTTTCGCTGAATCAAGCTCTCCAGAACAAAGCAAAACAAAATAAAACACCAAAAAAGACCCTAGAAAAAAAAAAGAAATCTTTGCCTAGAAGTTTGTAGACTTATGCACCTCTGAGTTCTCAAAGCCACTGCCCTACTCCAGGTGCTGGTACAGACCAGATCAGTCCCACGTGCGAACACAGGAGTCCAGAGCTCTGCAGGAACTGATCAGGACCCCCTGGCTCTCAGGCCACAGACACACAGGAAAAGACTGAGAGATTTAGTCTAATGAGGAGATAGGATGACTGCGCTTATCAGGCTCAAGCCCCACACATGTATCAACCAGAAATCTGCTTGCCATAACCAGCCCTTTCCATCCCCTTATCCACTTTCCTACTCTTGTTATTTCCAAATTCACCTACACCTCTGTTTTCCCCGGTTTCTTCCCATCATGTTTTTTAATCCTGAATTGTTTTGTCCCTGGATTCCTTAATGTCCCATACACAGTAGATCAAAAACCACTATGAACAGGTTCTCTGGAGAGTTGTCCATGATGACTTGATGGGTTGCATGTCTGGACTCTGGAAGTGAGGTTTTCCTGGAATAGCCCTGGATGGGACCTGGTCAGTATGTCCCTTTTCTTCAGTCCATGATTTTGGTTCCCTCCACCTTTTGCTGTGCCACATATCATTATGCTCCTCTGGGTTTGTGGAGATGGGTGGCACAGTTTGTGGAGATGGGTGTGTGGAATAGTTACTGGGTGGGACAGTATTTGTCATCCTCCAGGCACCATTGTCTCCCCGAGCTTCTTAGTGGGTGTGAGCTTTTTATCACATAACAAAGGGTAGATAAATTGTATTAAAAAATATCTTTGTCTACAAATGGAAAATAGAGAAAAAAGTTAGAGACATAGACATGTTGTAGAAATCAATAAAGACTTTGGACTTCAGAGATGACTAAGTTGGCAGAGAGTCTATTGTCCTGCTACTCTAGACATTTTTGCCTCTAACAGGATGTTTCTCTACCACTTGCCTTCCAAATCTCAAATATTATTGTCACTTCTGAAGTTATCTCAAGCTCCATTTTTGACTTTTTGTAAAAGTTATTTTTTTAGTATGCTTCGAGATGAGAATATTTAGTTCTATTGTTTTTCTGCATTAAAAAAAAAAAAAAAAAAGGTTTAGGTTTCTTTTTTATGATTTTGCTCCAAGCTATGATCTCTGCAGAAAGAGTGAAATGGTGTTTGATATATATGCCTTGCTTAATACAGTCCAGAGTAAAAAAGAATATTTCAGTAAATTTGGTGCATGTTTACTTGCAAGTATATATTCATATGAACACTACGGTTCCAAATGGGAAACTTCCTAAAGAATATACACTTACAATTTTATTATTCTGTGAACAACTACAGGGGCTTCTTTCTTCTTTATTGTTGTTAGGGGCACAGGTGAGTCCATTGAATTTGCTTTTTAGAGCTTCCTGTGATTGCTAAAACATTTCAAATTATATTTACCATATTTTTTTTAATCAATTCCAAGCACTGAGCAGTTACTTTTACATGCCTTTCAACACTTGGCAAAGTCATTTAAGTGCTCATGTGTAATGTAAAGCACCAGTATAAGTTTAAAAGACATGAGAGGCTGCCTTTCAAATGTGATAAAATATTTAGTAATTAATATTTCTACACCCTCTTTAATGGAAAAATATCAAATTAAGCTTCAAACACATGACACTACAAGTTTCTGTAATGCTTTATTTTTTATTGAAGTAAAGAGAAGAAAATGCAGAGAATAAATACATAAAAATCTAAGACAAAAAATAGTATTGATTTCCCCATGAACTTGGTAGACCCCAGAATACAAGATGGAGTCCTACAGAAATATAAGGTGGAGACTGTTCTGCCTTAAGTACTTATGACACAGTGGGAAAGTGGACCATCCCAGCTTCTCTCAGTAATGAGGGAAGGCAATATTGTTCATCATAACATTCACTCTTCTGAATACTCCTATTTTAATTAAGGTGTTTCATTTTTAAATTGGATACATAGTAAATACTATTATTATCTGAATAATAGACCATAGTAGTATCTATAATATATTTACACCTCAAACATATGAGAATTCTTTCTGATTGTTATGGTCATAATGGACCAAGCCCTTGGAAAAAACAACAGTACAGCTCTTAGTGAATCAGAGTTTATGACCACCTGCAACTGTTGGATTAATGCCATGATGCAGGACTGGAATTTTCTGTGACTCTGCACCCCCCAGAAACAGAGAAGACAGACCCTCCTCAAATGAAAGAGACGAGTGAAAACCAGTCTCCTGGTAGAGGATATTTAGAGTGTCTCTGATGAAACTCAGCTCCTCTGCCAACATGAGACTGGCTTTTACTCAGCAACCTTATGTAGGAATATAATAATATTTGCGTAGAACTAAACAATTGAGTATTAGTCTTAATTCCTGTCTCCTGCAGGTTTTATGTAACATCTGATGTCTTTCATATACTTCACAACCTGAATCTTAAGTTTAAATTTTCTCACCCATCCTGTTCTAAAATGTCACTATTCAAATAGCAAAACCTTTTCTATTTTCAAGCTTAAATGTATTCAGATATAGCGTTGTATGTTCTAGATTTCTGTTTCCCTTTCTGGAATATACTGACTAGTTTTTGACTTTCTCCATATGCTTTCATAGATTAGTACTCATATAACATTGTTTTAACAGATTTTCCTTAGTCTTATGATGAAAATTCATAGGAAGAATTCTTAATTTCTAACATGATCTGTATACAGCAAGAATATAATTTTTTTCCAGTATCTTTAGGGATTTGTTATCATTGTTTGGGGCTGTCTACTAACCAATACCAATAGTTTTTGTATAGCAGCAAATATTACATTCTGATCCATTTTTGTGGATAATTTATCTCCATTCAGTTTAAGCCCTCTCAGGAAAGCACTGGAAGAATTTCCAGAGCTATAAAGCAAAGAAATGGTGCAGATACATGTTCATTTTCCAAATATTAATACTATTCCTCACTATTTTTTGGTGAATATTTAATGATTAATATCCAAATAATGTTTATTTAAATGTAGTTTGTCAATCAGATTGGTCGATTGTCGGCCAAGCCTGCTTTGCATTATTGTATTCATTGACATCACCAAAGAGCTAGTGTTAGTAAGAAATTGGTGTTGTATACCTTCAAGTGCCCAGGCAGTGAAAATATAACATGCACACAAATAAAAAGAGACAGAGAGAAGGGTATCTGTTATTTCTGAAGCTTTCTCTGTAAAGTGTTTCTGCATGTCTTATGTATTACACTTTTATATTAACATTATATATTTCAATAGGTTTATTAATGGGATATATTATATCATGAAATTTATGAAATATTCAAAACCAAGCTTTCTCTAGAAGCCTTCAAACTCCTCTATAAAGTTAATTGAACCTTCTCCAGATAAAAAAAAAAAAAAAAAAAAAAAANATTTGATATTAAAAGCAAATATTCCGTGTTATTTCTAACCGTGGACGTGTGGTGGGCTGACTCTGGCTGGATGCCTGGTGCCCACCAAAGTTGCTCCATGACTCCCCTCTTCCAGCTGGACAGAGAGAAAATATAATGAAAGGCTTATGGATTAAAATAAGGACACAGAAATATCACTCACCAATTACCACGACAGGCAAAATTGACAGCCTGAGGAAATGAACTTAGTTTATTGCCCATCAAATCAGAGTAGGGCAATGAGAAATAAAAACTAAATCTTAACTTTCCCCCACCCCTCCTTTCTTCCCAGGTTCAACTTCACTCCCAATTTTCTCTACCTCTTTTTCCCAAGTGGTGCAGGGGTGCAGGGAATGGGGGTTGTGGTCAGTTCATCATATCTTGTGTCTGATGTTCCTTTTTCCTCAGGGGAAGGACTCTTCCCACTCTCCCCCTGCTCTAGTGTGGGGTCCCTCCCAGTCCTCCTAGAACTTCTCCAGTGTAAGGCCTTGATAGTCATTCTCATTTAGGTTTTACAGTCTTCATTCAGCTGCTGCACAGCTAAAATGTTTCTTTTTTTTTTTTTTTTTTTTTTTTTTTTTTATTGGAAGACAGGTTTCATAAAAAATGGAAATGGTAACAGAGAACATGAGCAGTGCTGNTTTTTTTTTTTTTTTTTTTTTTTTTTTTTTTTTTAATGGAGATTAAAACTATACTGTCTTTCCATAGTACCAGCCTTACTGGGTTTTCAATTGCATTGGTTTATATAAAAAGTCATTTTCCCCATATGAAAAATCCATAGTAAAAACAAATTATAACTAGGAATAATTTATTTAATTATAAGACATCATATTAGCAACGAAAACCAGATGATAACATAGCATATTAGCAAACTACCTGATAGGTTTAGTTGGTAAAACCTAGACCTCACCTGTGTATGGAAACCCAAAAAGTGGGATACTTTAACAGTGATACAAAGTTATGGGTTTGACTGTATAGAGTTTTGACAGACAAAACACAATGTATACCCAAGAGGGGAAAAAAAATTAAAAATAGAAGAGAAAGACTGGAGTTATTCAGAGCCTTGCTTTGCCACAATGCAAAAAATCTGTCACACTGGGTGCAGGCTGATGTCTGGAGATATAGAGCAGAAGATGCAAGCTCAGTTTGTTTAGTTTGGATGAAAGGAAGAGAAAATATAAAACCATGTCTGTCAAAATATGAACTAGTGAGTATAGATTCATGGTGTAGATAGATGCCAAAAGAGAGACAAATTAAACCTTAGAAAAGTCTATTTGTCTTCACTGGTGATTAAAGAAGACTCTGAAGATATGCACTAAGATGTACATTTGTACTTTGTAGATAACTAAAATTCAGTGAGACGATTCCAGTGAGATGCACAGGACCTGAGCACGTATATATGTACTGAAATATTAATGCAGAGATGACAGGTGGGCTTGTGTTTGCAGGTGAGCTTACCTAAGCTAAGGCAGACAAAATATCAAAGGCTAATCTTCCTGAGTGTGTCAGGTGAGGGCAGTGGTCAGAGGGTGCACATACTGTACAGGAGAGTGGGTAGGAAACTAAGGTTACCTGGTAGTTATAACATTAATGTATGAGATGAGATTAAAGGCTAAGACCTTGCTACAAACCAGAGGAAGAAGATACCTAATTTTGCATTTTAGATAAGTGCCTCAACTGCTAAACTTTTGGAATATTCTCACAAAAAGGAGGAAGAGGAGCTTTTCAACTTGATGCACCATTTTGATGTGAAGGATGACTGGGGGCAAGTTGCACATAATGTCACAGGTATGTAATGAAAACAGATGATATTGTGTTCGTTGAGCACTCTGTGTACCTCCTGACCCATTCTGGATCAAAGCTGACTTGGATCTGTTCTCCCTCAGTGCAATGAGGTTCATCAGGACCTGCAATGAAGCACAGATTCTGAGGCTTTTGGCCTGCAGGCTGGGTCTCAGCTGTTTGAGTAGCAATGATATGAAGCAACATATATTCAGAGAGGCAAACAGATCTTTGGTTTGTTTTAAGACTTTTAAATGAAAAACAGAATGAAAAACACATTGAAACTGGGAAGCATTCAGGCCATAAGAATGTTACTGGACAAAACCAAAGCAGCTGTGAGAACTCTTAGGGGGTTTTCTCAAAGTCATTGCTGTCCCCAGCATTTATTCAGCATTGCATTCCACTGTGTTATGTAATGACAGCATAGAACAAGTTTAAATTCATTATCCGTTGGATTAAAACAAATAATACACAAAAAATTAGTGAACCAGACAATGTTGTTGAATGTATTCATTGTAAGCACAATTGGCAGGCAGCTTGCTGAACAATTGTATTTGGTTGCTCAAAGGGAGAAAGGGGAGAAGCATTAACTCATGCTTTGATCTTTCCTTAGCCTCCAATTGTGAAAGCCTTTCCTGTTAGCTCTGATATTTTGAAGGATTATGTCCTTCTCTTTTGTCACTTCAAAACTGACTTTCTCCTGGAAGGTTTGGACAAAGATTAGTTCTTGCTAGGAGAAAGTGCATATGTTTTGGGCATGCCACTTGACTGCAGGAAAGATCTTGTTCTTGGCTTTTTCTCCCAGTAAAAAGGATCAGGCTCAGCTGAGTGAGCTCCAAGAGCTCTCATGTGACTGCTGTGATTGCCCACATTTTATCTTCTGTGGCTATTTTCTTTTGTTAGGTTCCTAGAAACATCAAGGGATTTAAAAGTACCCTAAACCAGATCAGAACATACCATGGATTTTAGGAATCTTGGCACCATTAAATTGTACAGCTGCTCTCTTGCATAGTATGTGTATCCATACTGTGGTTATATACTTTTCCTGGTTTATTAAGCTCCTTTCCAGCTGGCTTCAATGCCCAGCCAGTCTTCTGGTGCTTTTGGGACTCCTCTCACCACCCACACATTCAGAAGCCTGTAAATAGTCTGTGGAGCAATAAGAGCTCTGACCTTACAGTCCCCTTTGGACATTAATGTAAAATAAATAACCCACTGCAACAGCAGGGTATGTATTTATGAGTCCTCTGTGGGAGTCATACTCAGCATAGGGAAGAATATTTCAGTGAAATACTTCAGATCACACATGCTTTGTTTTATTTCCTTTCTAATCTTACAAATAGGCAAACTCTTTTTTTTTTTTTTTTTTTTATTTTTGTAATAGTCACACTATCAAAGTTTGGAAAACACTGAGCTAACTTGAAGAAAGCTCAAGCTGCTCTTGAAACACTCTCTTGGTCTAAAGTTTAGATATTGTCTCGCTTGTATAATCAAATGTCTGTCAGTCAAACCTCTCCCAGCTTCACTTATCTAATTAAAAATATGTCTCTGCTTTTGTTTTCACTTTGCCTGCATTAAGCCTCATGTAGTACTCTGTTTGCTACATTTTCAATATATGTCTTATTTCAAGTCTCTCCTTTATTCCCAGCAGCTGTCATGGTTTTCCTTTTCTTTCAGAGTAATATTTGTCTTACTTTAGTGATGTTTTATTATTTCCAGTTGGTGTACCTAACTTTGTTATTTTCCTATTCCCTCACTAGTTTTTTGTTATTTTGACTTCTTCTCCCCAGTTTTTACCTTATACACTTATATAATTCTTCTGTTACTAGGTGTTTTCAACAGAATTTCTCTTCATTTTCTTTCCTTATATTTTTCTCCTGTGGGATTTATCTTATTGGTCTTGCCAGGTATTTAAATCATCCTCACTATTTTTCTGTTTTATATGTTGGTTTTAATATTTATTTTGTCTTGTGTTTTTCCTCATGATAACTCTAATAAAGTGTCTGCTTCTCATATTAAAATACATCTCTACAGTAATATAAGAAGTTTACAATGATGAAATGACAACTAGTACTTCAAACTCAGTGCTCCTTTTCAACTCAAACGGTGACAGTCTTAAAAGCTTCAGAGACAAAAGAGAAAAGTCTCTACCACAAAAGTCCTGTCTTCTGTACTGCGGTTTTTAGGCACACCTGAAGCCCCAGGTCTTTCCAAGAGTGACCTTCTTCTATGTCAATACATGGGGAAAAGTGACAAGGTGGGTACATTCAGGGAGGAGTAGGAGCAGAAACTCGGAAATTATAGCAGGTCCTTCTGCAATATCCTCTCCTGTTGCCCCTATTCTCTTCCAGCCCTATAAAAATAGAACAGATGCCCTTCTACATAAACAGTGTGGCAAGCTCTGTGGACATTGTGCTAACTGGAGAAAGGTGTTTTATGCGTTCTCATGACTACTGCAGTTAAACCAATCCCATTAATTAGCTGCTAAAGCTTAGTAAGTGGTTCAGTTCTAGAGATATGTGCCATGTGTTGGGTCTGGCTGAGATGGAGTTAGTTTTCTCCATAGCTAAAACACAATAATGTGTAATATTTCCCTAACCTGTAGAGGAGGGGTGGAGTATTTTGTTTCTTTTAATAGGTTTTGTATCCCTACTGTTATCATTGCAAAATAGTGCTTACTTCTTTGACATTACATGCCTTGATGTGTCTAAGGAATAATTCCTCATTTATGTAACAGGTAAAAGAGCATGTATGTTCTCCTTTCTTATTCTCCTTTCTATTTCATTAAGTCACTCTTCATTGTCATCTACTTCTGCTTTCTTCATTTTCTTTCTCTTTTTTCAGAATGCAAATAGAACTCTCACAACTGTGGGAGGATTGTCAGACTGTTAATAGATTCAGAACTCTGCATCAATCAGGCAAAGTTTTCTACATCTTCACAATGACTGAGGAGGTCACCACCACATCTCCAAATATCACCAGTTCCAAGAACATTTTAAATAAAGAACTCTGCATTTGAGAAAAGGAGTTATTACAAGCTGAATAAGTATGAGAGTTTATTTTTACTGGAGTTTACAGCTGGAGGTTATGGAGAAACCTGATATTTGAGACAGTTCTTGTACAAGGACATTTTATTTACATAGAGTAGAACACTGAACAGCTTGAACTATGTGCTGTCCCACTTTGCATATTCCTCTTTCAAAAGCAACTCCATTTTCATTTTGTAGGTGTCAGAGGGAAATGTTCCTGAAAACAATCATAGCGTGTTTCACGAAATGAGCCTGACTAAATTTTGCCATAAGTCTCTGGTGTGTACTTGCCACCCAAATTTTGAACTTCTACAGGGGGCATGCTCAACTCTATGCCTCTGTATTGGCTCCTATTTAGGCTGCAGAACACTTCAACATATCATCTCAAAAAAGAGGGATTCATGGGCCTTACTGCTGCTTCAAGTCAAACCAAAGTATTCAAATTTTGGTTTATACTACAAGAGGATGAAATGGTAGAACAAATGTAATCTGAAATTACTGTACTCTAAATGTGAAGAGGAAGGCAATGCCAAAATTAACAGAATGTGAAACAGGATTCTGCAATCCATCACTACCTTCTTCTCAGCTGGAGGTGGGGTTGTTGAACAGATGTGTTGGGATTTCTGCAGAGAAAGGCAAAAGAACCTGGAGAAACACAAAAGGAAAGCATGCTCCACTAAGGACATTTTGAGAGAAGATGGGCTGAGAAGGACTCTGCTATGCCACTCAAAATATCCAGTCAAGCAGTCTCTAGGACATTACTGACTCGTGTTTTTCTCTTTGGCACAAGGTACACAGTATGTGAGGAACGTCACAACAGAAGGCATTTTATCCCTCTGTGTATCAAGTCTATCTACAAAGCAAAACGAAAAGCAGCCTGGTTTCCAATTTTTTAAGAATTTTTTTTATCTCTGATTTTAGCACATGACACACAACCTTCACTCTGATGGTAGATTTTTGTTTAGTCTGGATATAAGTAGGTCAACTAGATTTTATGAATCATGTCACAAGTTAAAAAGAAACTGTGTATGCAGTGAGTATAGAACAAGCTCACAAACATCTCAAGGCTTCCTCTGTCAAGCTCAAGGGTGGAATTCTTTTTTTGTTTTTTTGCAAGCAACATACCTTCAGAACTAGGGAAATTAACAAGAAGTAACAGGACAAGGTTAACATAGAAAGACACTGCTAAAGAGAAAAAGACCACTTTCCACTGCTTTGGACAAATTGGCATGGTAGGTTTCATTTTTGATTACATATATTATTATATCTGGAGTCAAAGATTATCCATTAAGCTGATTGAAAAATGCACCTTTCAGCCATACTGCTTTCAGCATATCTAAATGTGACACTCCAAGCTATGGCTATGCATAATGAGGCAGAAAAGTACTTCTAGAATTTTTAAAATTTGTTTCAGATAGATGAATTTGACTAAAAATTTAAATCTTCAATTATATAGCATCTTGGACTTTACTGTTTGTACTTTTCAAGCATTGGGTATGTCTTTGCATCAGATTCTTAGTATTTCTGGGCATGAAAGAAATTTGAATATATAAAGACTTCCAAAAGAAAGTGAATAATTGTTAGGAGTGGAAGCTGGAAAGGGGAAATTTAATATCACTTCTGTATTTTCTTTCAGAATAAGAAAGAGACAAATGACAGCAAATGAAAACTGTTTCTCTTGCTGGAGTAGTAACAATGGTCGTAGGGGATTCAACAACTTGAAAACTCTGAAAAAGGAGAGTTCAATATCTGTGTATTACAATATTTCAGATTAGACTATTCATTTCCTGCCTGAAAGTCAGTATTTCTGTCTATCTCACTCCTTAATATGGAGTTACTTTCTGAATTGTATCCATCTGATTAACGATAGGATTTTTCATCGATGTGAGTAACCAAATTACTTGTGAAAGCAAGATCATTATCTTCAGGTAGTAGTGGGATTGGATATATATTACTATTTGCACATCTCTAGAACCAATCCCATTACAAAAAAATTGGAATTTGATTTAAGCATCTAATTTATAAATATAACATTGAACCAAGACTTTGGTTTATATTCCTAAGCCATGGTCAATAAATCTACCTAGTAAATCAGTCTTTTTTAACAAATAAACTGGGTTTCATAAAATAGATCTTAATAACCAGAGTATATGAAGTCCTGACTTATAAATCACAGATATGACTAAAAATCAGTCATATTGCTTATAAATCAGCAATGCTACTTTAAAAAGTGCCATGTTTCTGAAAAAAAAAAAAAGCTGAAAGACAAATGTTCCTTTCTTTATGTATGTATATTTAATTTAGGTATTTAAAATGAAAGCAATTATAAAGCTACTTCTGAAATGGTTATTTGAAAAACAGCACCTTAAAGCGATGATAGAGCAGAAGGGGAATTTTATTTGTATTCATAAATGTGCACCTTGCCATTTGTAACTGTCTTTGTACTCTCCCCTCTGCACAGGCTGCCTATCAGGGTTGTAGTGTGTTGTCAAGATTGCTGCAGGTCTGATGCTTGTTATTCTCCTGTTCAGTTTTTTCAAATATGCCCTTGCCAGTCACAGTAGCAAGAGACAGACTGCTTTAATTTATTAATTTCCAGATGGTATTTCATAGGTTGGGGCTAAACCACAGTTCACAAACTCCAAGTTTGATTAGATGAAAAAAGTGAGAGGAAGAGGTTAATTGATCCTTAAAAATATTGAAAGCGATAATTGTTTTTCTAATATTCTTCAGCAAGTTTCTGTTTTTCTTGTTTAGTAGGAACATTTGTGAATTATCCCATATTCTTCAGTCATCTACTCAAGGAATAAGTGAAATATCAACAGACTTTAGAGCTGTCTTCAGTGTATATAGGAAAATTCAGTCAATTCTTCCCTAAAATTCTTAAACATTTAGGTTTGGTACAATTTAGTTTGAATTTTTGGGTGATGGCTTTTTAAATTATTTATTTACATAATTTAAATTATTGGGTTTGTTTACTTGTTTGTTTTTCAGCAAGAGAGATTTCCTTTTTCAGTTAGTAGGAACAAGTGCATAAAGAAACATATAAAAGCATAAACTGTAATTACTTCAAGTCCAACTTTTATATAAGTATAATAATGAAAGTGCTATCATCAATATATCTTTTAGTTCTTTACACTAGTTTTCAATCCTGAAATATAATGAAAATCTTTCCATAAACAGAAGCAGAGATTTTCCTTCCTGCCCTGTTAAACCCATAATATTTCCTGCAGAGTTCAAAACAGATGAACTTTTAATCTGAGTTGAGAAAGACTCACATTCTCACCCTCATTCATTCTGCACTTCTCCCATGCTGGACCAGCACCCTGACTAGGAGGATGCTAGAGGGAGTAAAAAGTAGGGAAAAAATGACTTTTTTTTATCCTATTATAATTTGCATAAGTATTAAAATATAATCAATGCAAGTTTTCAAATATATCCCCTAGCAGAAGTAGATCCTTGTAACAAAGATGTATGGTTTGTTCTGGCTTTCTCTCATTTAAATAAGAATTTTTAAATACCTTTCCTTCTTTTGTATCCAATGTTCTCAGTGGAAATGTTTAAATTAATTGAGATTTTTGCCAAAAAAACATATTGCCACAAACCCATGTTCTATCAAGGTTTACTTTAAAGTACATTTCCTCTCACAAATTCCTCTTTCTTGCTTTCATGTAACTGAAAATGGAACATTAAAAAAAATGTTTCATATTTTAGTAGATTTTAGATATGCTATTTTTATACACAACTTTAGCTCTTCTTTTCCTTTTTTGTTGTTGTTGTTGTTGTTGTTGTTGTTGTTTTGGGAGGGGGGGGATTTTTTATTTCTGAGAGTCAGTGAAGAGTACTGATAGCCAAGACCTCAGTTTACTCTATCAGTCATTTGGGGCTTTTCATAGACAGATTTTTTGGTGTAATACTTTCCTGAAATTATTTTCCAAGAGACCAGGTGCAAAGCTGTCAACTACTACCATCTTGGAACTAAAGAAATTGAATTTAATAGACATAATTTATCCATCTGGTTTTTTGTCTTTTTAATGTGATGATATAGTCCTGTCACTCTCTTAGTGATGGTGCAAGTATATAAAGAGATCTAAGTTTTTAAGAGAGTTTATTAACCCAAGAGAGACCTATACTGACAGAACAACTCTCTTTCCTGTTTTCTATGTTTCTGCTGCTATGGCACACACAAGCCTGTTCCTTTAAAATATCTCTGTGTGTGAAAGATCTGTGTCCTTTGGGTTACTATGCTTACCATTTCTGTGCTGCAGTGTCCCATCTACAAAATGCAGATTATAAAAATATTTTTAAGTTTTTTTAATCTTCTATTTTTTTTTTTTTCCCCCTCCAATCTGTATTTAATACACCTACTTCTCTTATGATTGTTTTTTGGCAATATCCTTGTGGACAAGTAAGTGTCTTGTCCACATCCATATGTCAAGCCTTCTGCCTTATAAAGAGGATTCCTGGTCACAGCTTCCTCTCCAGCATTTACAGGAGAAACAACAAACAGAAATAATGCTATATTTTTGTTTTAACTACTTTTGTGTAATTGTGGTCAGAAATCACTTCCTGTTGTTATGATACACTGGAATAATGTTAGGCTCTTCTGAAATAATGCCAGGATCTAATTAAAAGATACCTCTGCCCAAATTCGGGTGCAAATGAGATTGTATGACAAAGTCATCAGAGCAGATTTTATTAAGCTTTAAAGTAGGGGGCTGGAGGAAAAAAAAAAAAGAGATGCAGAGATACAGACAGATTAACAAGAAAGATAGTCACCAACACATAGCTCTCTGTAGCATCCTGCTGACATTTCTTCTTCTGTTCCTCTCAGTGTTGGGGGTCCCCAGACTGCTCTTCTGGAGGTACCACTTTTATAAAGTCCACGTCCTGGGTATCCACAAGGTGTTCATGCCATTCCCACAACTTGGGAAGAAACTCCTTGCACTGGAAGGAACTTGGGATAAGGTAGTCACTGGTATCAGTACAGGCTGAGGGATGAGTGGACTGAGTGTATCCATGTGGAAAGGGACCTGCAGATACTGTTAGATGAAAAAATTTAATATGAGCCAAGACTGTGAACTTGCACCTCAGAAAACCAACCTTATCCTGGCCTGCTTTAAAAGCAGCATGGCCAGCAGGGCAAGGGAGGGGATTCTACCCCTCTACTCTGCCCTCATGAGACCCATCTGGAATGCTGCATCCAGCTCAGAAGTGCTCAGCCCAAGAAAGACAGGGACCTGTTAGAGAGGGTCTAGAGAAGGGCCATGGAAATTTTCCATGGAACACCTCCTATGAAGGCAGGATTGTTCAGCTTTCCAGAGAAGAGAAGGCTCTGGGAAGACCATATTGAACTCTTTAAATATACATGGGGAGCTTATGAGAAAGATGGAGTCTTTTTGCAAGGATCTGTGGTGAAAGAACAAAGGGTGAGAGTTTTAAAACTAAAGGCAGAAGGTTTAGGTCAGAAGATATTTTTTATCAGGAGAGTGGTGAAGACAAGTGGGGCAGACACAGGTTGTGAATGCCCCATCCCTGGAAGTGTTCAAGATGGGTGGGGTGGTGTTTTGAGTAACCTAATGTAATGAAAGATGCCCCTGCTTATGGAAGATGGGTTGGACTAGATGACTTTTCAAGGTCCCTTCCCAACCCAAACTATTCTATAAATCTATGATTTTATGAAGATAAAACTAAAGACTATTTAAAGCAGTGCTTTATATGTAGGGGTTTTTTTTCAAAATTTGCTGATTACATTATCATATTTGTAATGTAGATAAATGTTTTGATTTCTTGTCACTGAGTACCGAGTCCAAGACAAATACATTAAAAACAGAGATATTGAAAAAAGTCATGTATCTTTGAAAACATTTCTCTCATTATTAATCATAAGCAACAGCAAAATAATACTTCATACATTATTTGAATGCTGTGGGAACAATCTCAGCATTTCTGTTGAAATGCAGCACCTTAAATCTAAGAGACCCTTCACTCATTAAATAGTAATTTCTCAATTCTTCTAGGTATCTGCGAGGGGCATTGAAGATAAGAAGGGCATAAAAAATAGGAATATTGTAGAAAATAACAGACTTTCAGCAGAGTGGGAATCTTACTGACAACTACTTCATACCCACTGTTCTCCCACTCTTTTGTTCACCAGGTTCTGATCAGTTTGTCAAGAAGAAACTGGTGTTTCTATACATAGCTGTGACTGTAGCTGGTTGTTCTCTATTTTGGTCTTGGTTTTCCTGTTTTTTGTTTTTTTCTGCACTGACCAGTTCTAAGGCTCAAGAAAAAAGAATCCCTCTTTAAACCTTATATGGCCATTTTATTTGTATTTTTCTATTGAACGTAGTATTCATTAAAACTAATCATTAGTGAACCAGTATTCCTTTATTTGCCAAATATTCTATAGAAAGAAGTAGTTGGATTGGGGTAAATCCAGGGTGGATTTCACCTAACTAAAGACCTGATTTTGGGAATATATGGATAGTTGTCTCCTCCTACTTAATAATATAGGAGGTATTCACTACAGAAAAATGGATTAAACAACAGTCCAAAACATTGTCACATGCTAGATGTTTGAGATAGACAAACTGACTCTTCTTTCTATCATTCTTTTAAGAAATGGTCATCTACCTGCACGACTGAAAATCTTATGGAAATTGACTGTTGAAAATCTGATTTCTGGACTGTTTACTCACCACTTTTGGACACAATGCACTCTGAGAGTCTCTTGTGTCCTTAATACTTGTCCCAGGAGAGAAAGAGTAACAGCCAGTGGATCTGAATACTGTTATTTATATAAAAAACAATGAGATTAGAGGTACTCCATTACCTGAGATACTCACTAGCCCACAGTGTTACATTCAGTGGACTGAGCTGCTCTTCCCCACAGGGAGAGTTGGGAAAGTTGAGCAGCAAGTTATATAAGCTCATGCCATTGTTCTGCTCACAGTTGCCAACCTTGGGTGTCATCCATCAGTGTTCCACTCTGGGGTCTCTCACCTTTCATCCTCATGCATTTATGTAATGTCTGAGATGTTTTCTCATTTCCGGCTTGTTTCCTTCAGCCAGAGCAAAACTAAGGACTTCACCATGTCTTTTCTACTACTACTTTTCTGCTACTTCTTTCCAAGGTGATTTTCTTTCTGTGAAGCATATTTTTTTAGCACCAGCCCCTCTGTTATGTATCCTAAGCCTCCATTGTTTTCCTGACTAAAGTCTGTGTGCAAAAGCACACCTTTGCAATTGGTGTTCCTCTTTCATGTCTATTTATTAACTGAAGGATTTAGGATGTGCTAAGTCTGTTTAGATCAGGTGTTACAAAAATTTACATCCAGTCCATACCAGTTTCATCTAGCAAATAGAAGACTTAGGTTGGGGAATTCAAAAGTTCAGTTTTGAATACTCACAGTCACATAAATTTATGCTGTTTGCTGACTTCTGTTAGTATTCACAGCTTAATGACTAAGAAACAAATATACCACCAGATAGAATTCACTTCAGCATCATTTCATAGAATCATAAAAGTAAATATATTTTAACAATGGGAATAATTCAATTCCCATCTGAGTGTGGAAAAAGTCACTGAAGGTCAAATAGTTGATTATGCAAGTGGAGCAAGACTAGTTTTTTGTGATGATGAAAAAAAAAATATATTGTGGCATGAAAATTATAACAGTCATAAGTGAGAAGATGAGCATTAGGTAAATGCATGTATTATGCTGTGAGATAAGCACAGAAGATAACATTTATGAATGAGATGGAAAAAGAGTGCCTCAAGGTGAGAAAAAAGAGATTTTGCTGAAAATTTAAAGTCCCAGAAAATTTTAAGAAAGATAAAGAAGAGATTGATAAAATGTAATTATCTCATTGTGTTTTTATGTTTCTTTTGTCAGTTGTCATTTCACATTGTCTAAAACAATCCAGACCACAATTGTTTGTTTCTGGAAGATGGATTGCTATCAAAAATAGAAATGTGTAATGAAGAGCAAGAAAAAAAAAATCCCTTATCTAAGGGCTTTACTTCTTCATATAACAAACTGAGTAGTAACTACAAAATGTTTCATTTGATTTGAAGCTGCAAATGAACTGCTCATTGCTGATATTTCAAAATATCAATTTTTTTATTATATGTTTTATCAACCATAGATACTTTTCATATATACCACAAGAGAAAAGACAGACTATTTAAGGCAATAAAGGTCACTTGTATGCTATTTTGGATACAGCTCAAAATTTTCATCCACAGATTTTCATATTAATTTATCTTTGAATAACAGGTAAAGCAGTGATTCAGAAACTGATGTTCTTCTTGAAACACGCTGGCATTTTGCAAGTAGTTGGGATTACTTCTTTGGTTAAAAAAAAATGTAATAACAGGTGACTTTTCACCTGTAATTTCTAACCTCTGCTCTATAGTATATCCCACTAACCTCAATGTGAACCTTGTTCTTATAAATTTCATGTTAATAGAGTTCAGTGAAAGATGGAAATTTTATCAGAATTAAAATTTACCAAAGACCATTATAGCTTCATAAAATATTAAATCTTGCGGTAAGATTACTAACTAATAGTTTTAGTTATGTATTTATAAATGTTTAAATTTTGTTCCAAAATGTAAAAGCTGTCTCAGTTATAAAATTGTTTAAAAAAGGACAAACCCAAATTCTAGCAATGATGGAAAACAATAATTAACCTCAATAAGAAAAGTCAAATATAAACAGATGGAGGAACATATGCTAAGTAAAACGTAAATGTGAAGAGAAATTGCTAAGACCTAGAACTTCAGATTCTCTTTTTTGTTTGTCTCTTTTACCTCAAAGAAATTTCAAAATGTTAAGTTACAAATATAAGCAAAATTTCAACAAGCACCACAGTAGTGAAACAATGCAATTTGTCCAAGCAGGTAAGGCCCCAAAAGTAAAGAAACCTAAAAGGTACCTCAAGTGTGTTGCTGAATGAGGATAAAATATGATAGGAGAAAATACTGTACCTCATTATGGCAAGCCTGTCTTATCTATCAATCTCCTACTCATCAATATTTCAATGTGAACATATCCATCACAATTCTCAGGAACTGTTGCTTCTAAGATATTAAAGAAAAAATAATTGTCCAAATTTCATCAAATTTGCAGCTACAGATAAGTGTTAAACAAGCAAACCTGTGAGGACAAATAATAACATTTCAAAAATTACCATAAAAAATCATAAAAAATAAAGAAAATATCCCTCCAAAAGAAGACCAAAGCACATCTGTTTTCTGCTTATTTTCTTGAACAAGTTTTCCACTAATTCTCTTTTGTTCTGGGAAATGGAATGATGGTTTCTTGCTGGTCAAAAATGTAGGTTCCAAGTTTGATTCCATTATGATTAATAAAAAGGAGTTTGTTCTTTTTATTTTATTTTTCTTGTCTGTTCTTCAGTTTGTATTTTTTAATTTATTGATTCTCTTGAAAAAGAGGGAGGAGTCCCAAACAAATGAACAAGTAGTTAAAATTTCATCTTTGACTTGGCAAAGATTTTGTATATAGATTATTCTGTGAGAAGGAGGGAATCATAAAACACTCTTCACTCTCATTAACAGATGGAAAAGCTTAGAGGATGAAGAAATAGTGGATATGGTAATTCTTGTAATTTAATTAACACTACTGATTTCCATTACCATCCTCCTCACACTTAGCAGGTACACATTCATCTCTCACCTCCAATGAGAAATAGATACCTTTAGGAAACAGATTAAAAAGTCAAGATGCAGCCCATAGTTATGGGCCCATGCTGATTTCAATGAGCAATTAGAAAGTGCCTCTGTTATGTTACCCTGTGTGCACATTTTTATGAAGTGTATAAATCTGGCTTCAAAATATTCACAATGAATTTTCATTTTGTGTGGAGCATTTCTTCTCCAAAGCTAGTTTCAGTGTTCTATTAAAAAAGCGTTGAAAATTCCTTTGCAAAAGGTAAAACTTCAGCATGATTCTGTTACAAACAGAAGTACCAGAAATGAGCAGTTCTGAAACTATTTGAAACCGAAGAAATTCAGTATTAAACAATGAATTTAAGAGCTACGTACAGGGGAGTTTCAAACACGTTGCTTCTCCAATGTGAAGTAACAGAGCTAACATCACTTCACATACAGGGTAATTTATTTTCTACCATTGAGTGAGATTGTGAGAAAAACCTCACATTTTTCTTGCTTTTCTTTTTCTTTAATCTCTATGGATTGAAGCATAAAGCCATTCTTGGACATAATAGTGTTTCTCTCTATCTGATGCTCCCTTTGGGAGAAACACATGGAATTGAAAAGGGTCTAGCTTAACAATTTTGGATCCTTGCTATCACAGAAAATTTTCACACATAATCCATTTATAAAATAATTTTAAGAATAATTAGAAGTTTGTTTGTTTGCTTGTTTGTTTGTTCGTTTGTTTGTTTTGCACTGCTTCTGCTGGAAAGCTATTATGAATCCTTGTTCCTCTATTTCTCAAAAAGTGCTTTAGCCTTAATGCTGGGACTGCATTTGAATGCCATCAAATAAAGTGCAAAAGGTTAACATGCTATTAATGAAGCAATGAATTCTACCTCCCATTTAACCATGTTGGTTTTGATTTTTTTCAGATTGTTCTTTCTTTCAAAAAAAGGTTTTAAGTTAAAAATGTCACACTGATCTCAAATTATTTTTTTTACTTCTTAAGTTTTTCATTCATGAGGAAAAAGCTAGTACAACATTATCCTGGTTATTCACTTTCAAATCTTTGCACAATACCTCTGTATGGGTCGGTGCACCACGGTTTGGGTTGTGGGGTGGTACAGCAGTGGCTTCTGTGTAAAGCTGACAGAAGCTTCCCCTGTGCCCAGCGGAGCCAATGCCATGTGGGTCCAAGACTGTCCCCCCACTGGCCAAGCCTGAGATCCTCAGGAATTATGGTAGTGCCTCTCAGATAACAGAATTCAAAGAGAAAAAAAAAAACTGCTATGTGATAAACAGACTGCAACCCCCATTCCACATACCCCTGTGTTGCTTGAGGAGGAAGAGGCAGAGAATTTGGGAGAAATGTTGAGCCTGGGAAGAAGGGAGGGGTTGGGGGGAACAGTGAGTGGAAACCACTTTTAATTTTTATTTCTCCTTAGTCTTATCTGATAGGTATTAAATTAGATTAACCTCCCCAAGTCGAGTCTGTTTTGTCTATGATGGTAACTGATGAGTCATCTTTCCCTGTCCCTATCTCAACCCATGAGAGTCAAGAGAATTGCATTTTCTCTCCTCTGTCCTGCTGAATAGGGGAGTGAAAGAGTGGCTTTGGTGGGCACCTGGCATCCAGCCAGGGTGAATCCACCAAATCCACCTTTAAAAGTATTTTCAGGATACCACTTCCCCAGATATAGCTCCTATTCATTGAGTTGTTTAGTATATATTATTAGGCTTTCAGTGTTCCATAGTAAAATTAAATGGCTGTCAGGATCTTTCTGGAGTAAAGTAATGTGCTGCCTCCAAAGCAAAACTTGGGTCTGATTCTTCAAAGTTTGGTCTAGAAAGCATCTTCACGGGTGGTGTAGATTAAACTGCACCACAACTGGCTGCTTTGTCCTGTGCAGCACTATAGCATCCATTAACTCTCTCTTGTGTTCTCATGAATATACAGACTTTCAGTTTCATGCAACAAAAATATTAATCTGAGAATATGCATCACTGTTCTTATGTTGATCAAAAATGAAGGAAACATACATGAAAAGGAAAACAATATCCATCTCTACTGCGTGAGGACATTTCAAGTGGGCAGCTTCTAAACAACTCAGGGGTTGCTAGCCAGAGAGGACATCATTAATGTCTGCCTTATGAGTATTTGTTTTCTTGTCTTTGTCACAGATAAAGTTATTAAAAGGCAATTGAATTTTGCTACAGAACTCAATTGGGAAGGAGTTCAAGGATGTTTCCCCATTTGAAACTACTTTTTTTATGAAGTGCTATTCATTCATTCATTCATTCATTCATTCATTCATTCATATATCATATGCTACACTGATGTTATATAGTATTAATTTTTAAACCAGAATATCATGCTTTCGAACATCTGATAAATACCCAGTATTATTAGATATACACTTTTAATTTTAACAACAACATTTTTTCTAGCATCAAGGAGTGAAATAAAGTTTGACAAGGACCGTTTTCCCACAAAAATGTATTAGTACATTATCATATTAATGTACTTTATTCCTCAATCAATTTAATTTGTGGACTCCTTTTCATTGTTTTCCTTTGGGTTGTTCTCAGACTAAATGTTATACTTATCTGGTCCTGCTACTTGTTTTTTCATTTGGTTGTAACTGGCCTAATAAAATATGTCTATAATTTCCTTGATATACTCAGATATTATACAGAACAAAGGTAGAAAAACTGCAGATCTGTTGAAGTTAACTTCTTTTGGTCTCTGACAGTAAGGTCAAAGCCAAAGCTGTTGTCCTTACACATGGAAGTACCCTGTTTGGCAATACAAAGATTTACTTTAAGTAATATGAACATTTTTTTCTTTGTATATTTCAGGTTTCATTTCTCAGTCATTTATTTTGTATTTTGATTAATTCTGGGAATTAAAACCTCTGAAAAGAAAAGTAGATATATGTGAGCAGATTAGCCTGTGTGTAAAAGTCAAGCCATGATCTTGTTCCTATATATAAACTCATGACTTCTATTCTTTTTGTCATCCTCTCAAGCCTGCTAACAGGTTGTAATTCATAATCTGAACATTTCAGTCATTCACATCCTCTCTCCAGATTCCAGCAATACCACTCATACCAAATTTATTCTAATTAATAAGGAACTACAGTACCTCATGAATGTTTTCCAGATTACTAAAACTTTTCAATAAGCAAGTGAAAAACTTCATTATCTTGGACTAATTGCTGCAACATGCTCACAGCAGGTAGAGTTTGCATCTGCCTCTCATATTTAACTTTAAATTAAAGGCAATGGGTAGATTTTTGAGTCCACTTAGGATCAAAAAAATAGCCACTTTGGCTATTTTAACCTGATTATATCTAGTCTTTAATTTGTATATATTTCTCCTATGTCCATGTGTATGTAGATATAGATGGATCCTCTTGCTGCGACATGACCTGAAAGCACAAAATTACCTTTCAAGTACAGCAATATAAATTCAATATAAGCTATCAAACCAGACTGTTTTTTTTTTTTCCTCTAATGTTCATCTCTTTATATCTCCTGTTTCAATGGATAGCAAGCATGGGATAGACATTTAAAACACAGACTTTCATCTTCAATTCACATAGCGTCTCTTTGAAATTATGCCACATATGGAATATGTGCAAGCTACATCCTGATCTGAAGCTCCAGAAAACCACGAACACCGTACGTTTCACTGAAGCAAATTGCCTACTTTAATTGAAGATTTCTTTTTTTTTTTTTTTTAATGAAGATGTGGGAATGATGAATATTTTCTGCTGAAACTGTATGAAATCCCCAGAATTTAAAAGCTTGTGCGATCCTCAGTGGTCCAGAGCACTGTGTGAAACCTTGAAGGAATAACTGATGGAAGTTAAAGCAGTGTCTGTGTAATCCATGAGACTTTTTTGTGCTATGATCTTTTCCTAAACTCAGTCCAAAAAGAATGTGAGAAATTCTCACTCCCAACCACAGAGCCTTCTTAAATTAGGCTGCAGAGAATTGTGCTTCCAGCTCTCAAAGTCCCCTGGGTATTCACTGTGGCAAAAGCAAGGGGCTGTAAAACTCTTCTCGTCAGAGGAACAGGCAGGCAAGGGTGGAGACCACGGCTGAGGAGTGGTGAGATACCAGCACTGTAGGTGCCTCTGCCAAGGAATAATTTCAGCTGCAGTTCCAACTTAGGCAAGTAGGAACAAAATACAAAGATAAAAGTAGAAGGAGGGGTTGAAAGCGGCACCTAGGTGGGAATCTTGGGGGCAGTCAAGAAAAGTAGTACACGAAGCAGAAATGAAAGTACAGCCTTGATGGGGAAGACAAGGACCTTGAACACAACCAAAGGGATGGTAGGCACTGAAAGAATTTTAATTGGGGAGTTTCATGGCCTGAGTTTCAGGAGATAAAACTGACTTTCACAGCAGAATTCTCGAAGGATTTAAGGGGAACAAAGCAAATAGCCTGGCTTTTATCATAACCTGTGCAATGGTTAAATGGATTTTTATGTACATCTGTTATTCTTAGCTTTATAATGATTTTTTAAAAGACTTGGGGAGGGGTAAAAAGAGAGAAAGTTTCATCTGTGCTATGTGAAGGATATATTCCGAGGGACAGACGATTGCCTTTATAAGCTGATTATCAGAGCTAAAACATGTTCAAGATTTGAAAATGTTGTCCAGCACACAAATGAGGGCCCAAGTAAACAAAGAAAGCTCAGCATGGAGGGTAATAAACTCCTTCCAAATTGTATCAGGTTCACAGTAGATCATGATCTTGTTTTACAAATCTAGTCCTGACAGAAATGCACAATAAAATCTGGACACAATTTGCTAAAGTAATTCTATTACTGTCAGCTCAAATAAACTTTTGAATTTTTTCCCTGAAAGCCTATACATACTACATTTTTCATGTAAAAATATACATTAATTTTTACACTGTACTATTAATGGGTATTCTACAATTCAAGAAAAAGACTTCTCTGCAAATGACAATACACACACTTGATAGTCTATAATGTTTATGAAATGAAGGCAGCACTGGAATTTAATAAACAGTCTTCAGATAGTTCACTGACTGAATCATACAACTACTGTGCTAAAACACCAGATAGTTAAGAACTTCTAGTGTAACACATAGAAATTCCAAATTCATACATTCTACAAGCATACCCATGTTTCAACCTAGAGCAACTTTACTATGGAGGATTTGTTAAAATCAAAGGTGTTTAAAAACTAAATTTTGGCATTGTCTCAAAAGTGATAGTGTGATCATTCAGAAAAAAAATACATTAAAGATAGAGAGAATCTGAACTCATAAAAGACATCTTTGAAAATGTTACACTTCTATCCATTCAAAAGATTGAATAGATATTAGATAACAAAATAGATAATAAAAATAGATAGTAGATAAAATTTAGCAAATATTATGTCTATTGCTGCCCTTGTTATAAAAATGACTGTCAGGCAGATCTCAACCTCTTTGAAAGCTTTCTGGAGCCTTTACATCTCATGTCTTTGTCTCATTTTGGGCTTGCTCTGACAATCTTAAGAAAGGGTTATGGTTTAATTTCAGAGTTCAAAGATATTTTGAGCTTGTGAGGAATTAAAAACAATTATAAAGAAGTAAGCAAGCAGTCACCAGTCTATATACAGAGCAGTCACATTTTTGTATTTATTTGGATTATAAGAAAGAGATGCTTCTACAGCCAATGTAATCAGGATGAGTCCTTTTTCTTAGAGTCATCACAAATTTTTGAATTGTAAAACTAAATCTGGCAAACACTAAATTCAGATCTGTTTGCTGGTGATATTCTGATGATTGTGTCTGATCATAATAAAGCTTGGTAGTAATTTACAGATCAGTCTTTAAAGTGTATCAAGTATTTGAAGACTGGCTTTCACTAAAGCCAGACATCAAGAATAAAATTGAAACTTGAGATTGGTGAAATCAGAAGTTTTACCATGATCTACTCAGTGGGTGCAGTTCTGGAGAAGACAGAGAAGGCAGTCTATATGCACATATATTGGGGCTTGTCTACTGAGGATGTATCCACACTAGAATTTACTTTACATCTGGACCAAGGTGAGGCTTCACTATGTGCTATTCCAGTTTCAAGTCAAACAGATAGATGTAAACCACTACATCGAGGGATATTTCCTTTCTGGTTTACTCCTATCTTAAATATTCATCTGATGAACATAGAACTTTGGAACTCTGAAAAGCACAAGTCAGTTTAAAATACGTGTGGATTAAGCAAGCTCTATTTGCTTTTAAATTGGCACAGAAGGTTAGAAAAGCATTCACACGGGTCTTAGACAGCCAAGTATGGTACATGTACAGTACAAATGTACTGCTGGGACTTCAGCTGCTTGTGCATCTTTTCACTCACTTTCACTCCAGTTTGTCTCCTCTTTGCCAGAGATGGTTTCCAGGTACTCATAGGAGGGTAGCAGTGGGCAGAGAGATAGAAAGCAAATTCATCTTGCACTAACCACACAGTGTAGACACAGCTCAGATTGCAATGACACAGTTTTCACAGTCATCACAGTCATGTTTTGCTGTTTTGCATATGTTACAGACCCACTGTATGTGTGGGTCTCCCACCAGTAGCAGGAGATTTCAACTACATCATCTCATTATAAAGTGCTCAGTCCTCTAGACATGTGACAGAATTTAAGAACACAAAGATTAAGAAAGCAGCTAGCTCAAGAGCACTAAATGTGCTGAAGCTGCTCTGTTTCAGCTGCTATGTTTCAATCCTGCTTGTATTTTTCCTGTACCTCCTCAAAATGATCTTGTGTTGCCAGTTTGCTGGAATTCAGAAGACTCTTCCCTGAAGAAGAATGGGGAAGAGTCCTATTCCCTTTTCCTCTTACAATGAAAGTAATAATCATTTTAATATTAGCAGAATAGGAGAGAAAGAGACCTGATCTATGACAAAGATCCTCTTATGTTAGTCCTTGCACAGGAAGCTTTTCACTGTCAGTATGACACCATAATATCTGATATATCCCATCACTATTGTTTGACACTTAAATAAGATAAGCATAGCAGAATTGATAGAAGGAACTGAAGTGTCATTAACTTATTTCTTATCACATTAACAATAATAGTAATTCCTGAAGGATTATATACATTACAGCCATTATTTGAGACGTAACACCCTCTTCCTAATGGAAAATTCTCAGTTTTGCCTGCTACATTCTCCTCCCCCCACCATCATTAGACACCACTAACTGCTTCCCTTCCATATTTATTCTTCTTTCTTCTACATATAAACAAAACACACTTCATTTGCAACAGAATTATCTCTCTTCTAATTGAGGTTTCCAGGGAAGCAAAGTGAGATAATTTAATTACACTCCAAATAGCTGCTCTACCTCAAATTGTTCAAACATCTTCAAATCAAAACTCATATGACGGATGGAGTGGATATAATTTTAAAAATGTGAATAAGTATATCATATGCGATGCATACCTTAGACTAAATCTTGATAAATGAAATAAAACCCACAAACTTTATAGCTCAGATCTTCACATAGAGACCCAAACACAACATTCATGTTCTCAGAAATAGGAGCAATATCCTAAGGAAAACACCGTATCAGGATCTTTGAAGACTAGAGGGTGCACAAAAGTATTTCAGGATCTTTTGGTTTCTTCAGAAAAGGAACCAGTCTGACAGAACAGAAATTCTGCTTTTCCAGAATTAGGCTGATCAGACTTCTTTCAGGCAATCAGCAGGTATTTCTCTCTATCTGCATACTCACATGCCCTCTATTAGCACACTGTCTGAGCATTGCACAAAATTTAATGAACTTGTCTAATGCAGATGTAGAACCCAAGATGCATTTCATCAGTACAAGATTAGTGAGGTGAGGCTAAGAATGGTCCTTGGTGGAACATCAATGCTGAAGGGCCAGAACTATATAGAGGGCACAGAAGTTTAAAAATCTTGATCACTTATGATTACTCAAGCTCCCTTGGATTTTTCTCAGTGAACTATAATGACTGTAAAGGGGAAGGAAGCCAGAGTTGAATTCTAAGAAAATTATTTTTGGAATTAATTTAGCATGCAGCTCACAAGAAAACTGAAAGTTCAGTGACACTGGGACCACAGTCCTGTCTCTCTTTTTGCAGTTGTACAGAAGAAGCCTATCCACATGAGATGTTTATCTCATGCTACATGTGATATAAACTGACATATAATTCTGCCTGCAAAGGGACCGTGATTAGCCATTGCAGGAAGGTAAGCAGATAGAGGAGACAGGCTGGAAAGACTGAACAAATGTAATTTGAAAATAAAATATCCTTCATGTGACAATTATAAATAAGAGTCTCCTAATGGCTGAATGATTATGGCGTTTGGTGAGCTCCAGGCTAGATTGCAGTGGCATGTTGCACTTAAATACCTGTAACCACACCATTTTGGTGGATGTAGATTGGGAGATCAGTATTTATGTGGACTAACAAAGGGTATTTCTGACTTCATCTACCACTGAAAGGATGGAAATACTATATAGGAATTTGTTTCCATTTCCTTTAGTAGAAGCTTCTGAGGGCTGATGATATCCCTCAGGATGAGACACTGTATGGACATAGAGCAAAGACAGAAGACCTAAGGCCATTGTGGCAACATATAACAGTGGACCGTTTCACAAGCTACCTCTCAGAAGTGTAAAGATAAATTATTTCCTAAAGAGGGACCAAAGAAACCTTCCAGCCAAATGAAAAATGAGACATGATGCCCAAAATGGGAAAGCTGAAAAGGCCTTTCCTGATCCTTCTCCTTTTTCAAATAAATTCTGTCAGATAATAAAGGTAAAAGATGGTAGACGAAGAAGGTAACAACATCCAGAAAACAGTAGTAGTTCATACTGGAGAAGGAACAAGAACAATAACCTGAACTAGGATGCACTGATGAAACTGTCTCTGATAGGCATGCTAAAATGAAGGAAAATTGAAGCAAATGAAATAGACATAGACATTTAGACAATCCAGAACAGAAAAAAAGCACAATCATTTAAAATTGGAGGTCATGTCAAGAGGCAAGAAAAAAGGAAAAAAAGTGTCAAGCCTGAAACAGAATGGAATTCAGGAACTATTAATAGACAACTCCAAAAAGTAACTACTAAAAGGGCATACAGAAGTTTGTTTCTTGTGTCTGCAATGGGTAGGATACCCAGAGATACAGTTGTCAAAACCCATTACTATCAGCTAGAAAACTTCCCTTTTTTTGGGATAGGAAGACATTTTTTCACAGGTTTGTAAAATGTTAACCTTCTAGAACCTCTTAATAGTAACATTTAAGTAGGAAAAAAAAAAAAAAAGAAAAAAAAAGAGCTGAAGAATAAAAGTAATGTGGAATTATTTAGACCCATTAGATTTCTATTTGCTTTTGACAGTTTTTAGAGTTTTCATCTGTTACCTATTACCTGTTTTATAAAATTAGGAGGTGCTCACAAATGGCAAAAGAAAATGGCTGTCAGTCAAGAAAGAAGCAACAATAAAAATATGTTTTGAGGTTTGTTCCTTTTTCATAATTCCACCTTAAAAGTACAAAGGATTAAAACCCAAAGGTCTTAAATCACTGTAAGCCAGCAGTACTTAAAATCCAGAAGAAAGATGCAGTCCCATAAATTTTTTTGCCTAGAGATGCACTGTGATGGGTCAGGAAGCAGGGGAAGGGAGAACTCAATTGAACTATTTGTAACAAAGTCACAGGGCCTCTTATTCTCCCAGGGTTAACATAAGAAGGAAGATTTTTCAACCCATTCCTTTTAGGTAAACCTCTGAAGACATATTTTTATGGAAAGATTCCTTACACTGAAGACTGCAAAAGTAAATGAAGTGTAGATCAGACGAGGGGATGTGATAAATTAATTTTAGGTTCACATTACACTGGGTCTCTAAAGCTCAAGAAATTTACGTGAAAACTTGACTGTAACATCATAGATTATTTTATCTGGTTGATATGCCATGTACTTTTGAGGCACTTCTCTCAGTAGTCCATCAGACAAAGACAGGTTATAAAGTATAGAAGAGGGATACCCCAGTGGTAGTGCTCAGAGAAAAGGTGGGGGAAAAGTGGAACTTGATAAATAGTAAAGAACATGGCAGCAATATCTGTTCTTTGCAAAGTTGAAAACCTTTTCTGTAGGATGGTAGAAAATAAAAGCTAGTGAAAAAAATCCATAATGAGCATTTCTTTGAGTATTGCTTGGGAAAACAGATGGGAATTTACTAAAAACCAGACATGGATATAATGATTAAAATTACTAAGAATAAAAGTATTAAAACCCTGTGAGAGAAAGATATGTTAAGAAATGGCACAAGTACAAAGAGAGAGTTCTTTGCAGTCTGGTTAATTGCTAATTTTTTGACAATGGTACAGGAGAAACATGATTTTTACCAGAGCACTCTTTTTGAAAGAAATAGGATTATATTTTATTACAACATATACCAAGATATACCTCTACAATGAAGAATAGTGACCATGAATAACCTCATTAAATTAATCTGCATTAATGTAAAAGACCTTAACAGTATAATAAAAAGGAGGGGAAAATTAGAAAGAACTTGGAAAGTTTCTAGCAGACATCAGGAGACACACTCCATAGTTACAAGAACCATTATTCAGAGAAAATTGGTTTAATCAGGCTTCCTTCTCCTTGTACCACTATAAAAAGAAAGAATTTGGTGTAACTGTAGACAAACATAATTCACTTATAGGAGAAAAAAAAGGAAAAAAAAAGAATGTCAAAAAATAGTCTAACCTCAGAGATTACTGCAGGCTCAGGTATTGCCTCCAGCTCATACAAACAGACTTTTGCAACAGTTTCAGATCTAGCAAAGTCAGGAGCCAAAGCTTTCTCATTTGGCTTGTAAAGCAGAATTCTGCAACATCTGGTGCAACTGTTGTTCTCCAGATGTCTACTTGCAGACTTGGGTGGGATTCATCTGCCTGACTAGATATTTAGTGGTTAGATAATCTAAATTTTAAACTTAATAATAAACCCCTACCTTACCTCTTCAATCACTTTTTATTATCAGTTAGAAGGTAGTCCCAGTGGGCTACTTATCTCCTCCTGAAGTAGTTGCGTAACACAGGCCATGAGAGTACCTGAGATGTAGATTACTACATTTACTTGTATACATTTAGGGCAAAAGTGCCCCAACAGTCATTGTAACCAATTAATTTTTACTATTTTCAGAATAAAAAAACTCTCAAGGCTCTCTGCTTTTAGTCTTTTACTAACTTAATCATAAATTATTTCTTAAATAAACCACAGGTAGATTAATACAGACTCCTTCTCCTACTCTTTCTGTATTGGAAAAAAGAAATATTCCTGGCCTTGTTTTTGGCCTTTTTCTAGTCTTTGTTAATAAACAGTGATTCAATAAATAGGAACAGTAATTACAACTTCTCTTTTTTTTTTTATTGTGATCTTTAAAGAACTTTGATTTCTTCTTCCTCTCACCTACAAGAAAATAATCTGTATTTATTTTCTTATCATTTCAGTCTGCCTAACACATAATTTGGTGGGGATGGCCTGTAAACTACCATCCCCAGAATGCTTTTCTAGTTCTAAGCCACATGTCTTCCAGCTCACAACTTTTGAATGTGTAAACTGGATAACTCCATTTTTGGCCATCCAATTTGCACTTGCAAATGTCAATTTGCCTGTAGATATGTAGAGTCTTAAAAATGGAATATTTCCATCTACACATGTTTTGAAAATTTGCCTCGAGGCAGACCATTACATTAACCCAAAGCAAATGTTGTTCCTTTCCCGAAAAGTAAAAACGTTACCAAACCTTCAGGTGAAAGGGACACTTCAGCTAAAGGTCAGGATATCTAGCTGTAATTTTTCTCTAACTGCTGCTTTAGACGTCAACTTTAAATTCTAATTAAAGATTGAAGTAAAAGTATGAAATTCTAATGAGGAAGCTGTAGGGTATATTTTTCAGTGTTGCATCATATTCTCTGTTATTTCTAAAGCAGAATGTCATTTTTGAATACCTAACATAATTTGAGGGCTTGGTTTTCTCACAGAGAGAAATATGAAGGTTCATAGACATTAACATTGAAGTTCAAAGAGAAGAACATGGAAGTTCTATGAATAACACCTGACTACTGGTATAAGGGATAAGACAAATCAGCATATTCACTTATTTAAAAATATTTTTTCTACAATTTAGTTTTTAAATCAGTTTCCAGAAATTCCAGAAACTGACTTTTATCTTTAGTCATAGTTTGTTCTTTTTTTCTGAAGGCCAAGAGATCTGATCTCAAAGTCCTGTTGAGATTTTTCTGGTTTCACGCACTCCATGCTGGCTAGTATTAAAAAAAAAAAAAAAAAAAATTAAACCTAGGTCTACACTAAGAAAACTAATTACAAAATTTAGCTGGCTTTTCAGCATTTGCATTCACACTGCCCAAGTCTGATTAATGCTGACCTCTTCTTCCAAGGCTCATGAAGGTTGTTTAATATTCTTTCAATTGGCTTTTGATTTCTGACTTTTGTTCAGGCACCTGTGGACTTTGTAGAAATGCAGTCTACATTCTCCAATTCATCAAGCCCTGAAGTATGTTACATAACCTAATGGCAGAGAAGTTGCGTTGCTAAACATTTCTATGTAGAATCTTTGTTCTTCCTTTGCCACTCAGCTTTGTAGTACAGCTAAATTATTGCTTTCCAAATATTCAAGGGCAGGTACCACACGTTCAAATTCCCAACCACTACGGCAGTTTTTAAATGATGCTTAAACAGTTTGTAGCTTCTTACACCCATCCATCATACCAAGAGAGACACGTTGTCATACTCACTTTCAACATCCTTAATGCATTTAGTTTCCTTCTTGAAAACTGAAGAACGAGCTTACTTGACCACATCATTCTCTGAGTACAAATACAACTCTTGATTTCATTCTGTCTCAGAAGCAAGATGGGATTTCTTAAGCCATAAAATCCTCTATTTTGAATTAATTCAATCTTGAAGTATTTAATATTGTTCCAATCATACTAACAACTGGACATTATTTTCTGACTAGGAGATTATATTTTTTATTTTTCCCAGGTGAACCAAAGAAAGGAATATGTCTTCTTGATATTCTACTTCGATGCACTGAAATCAGCACAAAATTGTCTAAATATCAAGTTCAGTTTATGCTTTCAAAGTTAGGAATTTTTTCCTTGTTATCTGACCAGTATAGGATTAGGTCTCTTTTTGGGCTTGTTTCACCTCTTTTTGGGCTTGTTTCACCTCTTTCTTTGTGATTTATTCGAAATCCTCATGAACTATTTGGCACCCCTTCAAAGAGGCAAAAAAACCCTGTAGGATGTTGACAGACTCTCTATTCTCTTAGGTTATGGGTTGCTTTTATCCCCGTCTGATATTTTTTGCCACCAGAAATTATTTTCCTGAACACAAAACATTCTGTTGCTGGAGTTTTGCTGATATTCACTGCAGGTATTTCAAAGTACTCAATACTGTCTTCTTCAAAATTATTTTCAAGGTCCTGCAACCAGATTGCATGTCCTGCAACCAGATTGCATTGCTTGTGTCTGGAGCTAAACAACTAGATTGGTTTTTTTTTCCTTAAAGTGCCATAGCTAGTAGTTGTTTCTCTGCCTAAACTTTTGATTGTTCTGTGCTTGTTATTATTCCACTGGCAAATCAACACAGCTTGTCCTCTTTAAAAGGCATAATTTTGTAACTTCAGGTGATTCAGATATCTAAATATTAAGAAGTATGAGTAAATGGTTGTAAAAAATTATTTATTGCCAGAGTCAATATAGAGAACAACATTCTGGACAACCTCATTTCCAGCCTAGGGAAAATCATGGGGTATATTTGCAAGCACATGAAAGTTACTTGGAACACTCAGCAAGACCTTACAAAAGGTCTATCTTCTTTGATAAAACGTATGAATTTTTAAATGAATGGAAAGTGGATTTCATTCATGTTGACTTTAGCAAGTTTTTAAACACTATTTTCCCCCATCAAAACTGAGACTTAATAATCAGAGTTGGTATTCAACTAGGTGGGTAGAAAATTGATTAGATTAAAATTGATTAGAAGCTGGGCTATTCATGGAGGACAGTAACAAGTGGAGTATTTTCAGACTCTACCTCTAGACCTTTTGTACATACCATCTTCACTGGATACAACAGAAGAGCCAATGTGGTGGACTCTTCAATCTCAGTACCAAGCCAAGGAGAGCAAGCTGATATATTTGACAGCAGAAGGGACATTGGAAAGGACCTAGACAAACTATGGGAAGACTGGGTTGATAGTAACCTCCTGAGGTTAAACAAAACAAATGCAAAGTCACATATTCGGGAAGTAATAACTCTTGCAGCAACGCAGTCTTCCTCGTTCGGCCTAGGGAAGATGGCTTTGGAGCAGATATAACAGTTCCCTTTCCATACACACGGGTAGGATTTTCAGAGCACAAAGACAGGGTCTTCACAGTGCTCTGCAATGAGAGCCAAGAGACAAGTTGAAAGAAAAAGTGTTCCAACTGGATGTAAAGGAAAACCTTTTCACCGTGAGGAGAGCCCAGCCATGGAGCAGGTTGCTCAGAGGTTGAGCAATCTCCATCCTTGGATTTTTTTAAGACTTAAATGCAGAGCCACATGATCAGATTTCACAGATGACCCTTCTTTGAACGGTAGGCTGGAATAGAGAACCCCTGTGGTCGCTTCCAACCTAAATTATCCTCTGATCCTATGAAGACCCCACCTTCTGTAAAGGTGCCAAGTTTCTCAGCTCTCTTCAACTTTTTTTTTTCAGGAATTTCATTATTCTGTTCCTAATACATCTTCAGGGGTATTTGCAGCTTGGTCCTGAATAAATTATGCCAGCTTCCTGACATTTTCTCATGTGAAATAATCAGCTGTAATCATGCTGTTACATAAAAGATCAAATTTTAGGCCTTGAATGGATTTTGTGCCAACAGAACTGAAAAAGTGTTTCAGATGACCAGCAAAATAAACAAACAAACAAAAAAATCTTGAGTCATATTCTAAAGTTGTAGGGCTATTTAGGTTTTGTAGGCTTTCCTAGCTGGCATCTTACTATGCTCCAGACAGGCACAGCTCTTCAACAGTCTTGTCTGCTGGTCCTACGCCTTAGATAGCCTGGACTACTCACTTGTGTTTACCCAAATAAATCAAACTGTAGTTCTTATGAATGATAACTGGAGCTTAGACATCTTTTTATGCATTTGAACACCTGCATCTATTCATTAAATTGAAGTGCCTCTAAGTTAAGTTTAATCACAGAATTTTCAATGGATCAAGGTCTCATTATGGCACTAGTCATATAGTGAAGTTAAATCCCAAATACCTAAAAGATTTTTGTTTACTAAATATTCTTTATTATGGATTTTTCTAACATATTTTTTTTTTTTTATGTTTAAATGAGTGATGAGGAAAGAATGAGACTTGCTGTGCATCTTCAGATCCTTATACTATTTTTTTTCAGAACTATGGGAATTTTTTTCCTAAGGCTATGTTTGCACACTGTATGGGGCACATGCAGAGAGCCTGCACCTGTCATCTAAATTGCTTTCAAAGCCCAAGTGAACACTAGGCTATGTGGAAGTAGTAGCTCAATGCAGTGAGAGCTTTGGGTAATGCATTGACACTATAAATCACCTTGAATCTGCAGCCAGCAAAGTTCCCTTTCCATGATGTAAGCAGCAGAACAGAGATGGGGAAAACATATATTTTCTGAGATGTTACTGATTCTTATTTCAACAACAACAAAAACTACAGGATTTTAAAAAAATATACAGTGAAAGATTTTAAATGATTGTTTTATGTGCAAAAGCCAGATATGGAAATGAAAAAAAAAAAAAGCCTCTCTGGATGAAAACCAACAGAATTTAGAGTTGACACTATGGTCCATGTGCTGTATAATTCAATAAGGTGGATTAGAAATGATTTAAATATTGTTAAAATAACTAAGAGGATTTCCATGCACATTTGAATCACAAGGTTAAAATTATCTGCTAGCATTACCAGATGATATTGACATGCTTAAATGAATCCAGAGGAGAGCCACCAAAAATGAATAAGCAATAAAAAGTACAAGAAGAGTTAAATAAAATCAGGTTTCATACAAACAGTCTCAGAAAATCAACGTTTGTTCAACTTTGTGCACTCTCAGTCTTACTACTCACCAAACTAGACTCAACCTAGGGAATTAGTTTAATTTATTACAAATCAAATCAGGGCAATGAGAAATAAAAATCTAAAGGTTAAAATGCTTTTCCCTCACCCCTCTTTTCTTAGATTCACTCCTGAAATCTCCTCCTTCCTCACAGCACCACAGGGGGACAGGGAATGGGGATAGTTCATCACATTTTGTCTCTGCTGATCCTTCCTCCTCAGAGGGAGGACTTGTCACACTCTTCCCTTGCTTCAGCATGGGATCCCTCCCACATGAGACAATACTTCACAAAATTCTGCAACATGAGTCCTTCCCACAGGCTGCAGTTCTCCACAAACTGTCCCAGTGTCTCTCCCATGGGGTGCAGTCCCTGAGGAACAGTCTTCAGCTTTCCTGTGGGTTCAAGTCTGTCTGTGTCCACAGGTCCTTTCAGGACTACACAGGACACAGCCTCCTTCAGTCACCCACACGCTCCAGTGTAGGGTCTACAGGTGGATCTCTGCTCCACCATGGATCTCCATGGCCTTCACCATGTGCTGCTGGGGAATCTCTGCTACAGAGCCTGAAGCAACTCTCTCNCAAACTGTCCCAATGTCTCTCCCATGGGGTGCAGTCCCTGAGGAACAGTCTTCAGCTTTCCTGTGGGTTCAAGTCTGTCTGTGTCCACAGGTCCTTTCAGGACTACACAGGGACACAGCCTCCTTCAGTCACCCACACGCTCCAGTGTAGGGTCTACAGGTGGATCTCTGCTCCACCATGGATCTCCATGGCCTTCACCATGTGCTGCTGGGGAATCTCTGCTACAGAGCCTGAAGCAACTCTCTCTCCTTCTCTCTTCTGCGCTGACCTGAGTGTCTGCAGGGTTGTTCCTCTCACACGTTCTCACTTCTCTGTCAAGGTCCTCAGTTGGTGTGGCAGAGAATTTTTCCCTTGTTAACTCTGTTATCTCTGAGTGGCATTACCATCATTGCTGATGATCTTGGCCTTGGCCAGTGGCAGATGTGTCTTTGGCCCACCTGGGACTGGCTCTCAGACACAGGGGTAGCTTCTGGCATCTTCTCACAGAAGTTACCCTGTACCCCTCACTACCAAAATCTATCCATGCAAACCCAATACAGGTTTATTAAGGTCATCAGATAAAGAAGTTTTGCAGGGAATAATAATAAAGAAAGTGATAAAGACACACAAACACATGATAAGCAAACAAGTAAGGGAGACAAATTATACCAAAACTTCTCAAGCATTAACTGATGAATCATTAAAAAAGTACAGGTAAAACTTTGTAGAAGGAGAATACAGGCATTGCAGCTCATGAGAAGAGGGAAACAAAATAAACAGGACGGATATTTCAGGGGGATCAGATGGACTGTGCAAAACCATTAGGGAATTCATAGGGGGAGAATTCAGTGTGAGGCAAAGCATCAGGGAAGAAAAAAGGCAGGGAGGAATAGAAGGAAGGAAAAAAAGAATTTATACTGTAAGTACTCATTTGCCTGAGTGCTCTGCCTGAACAATGCAGTCTACTCTATATTTATTCTTAAGGCTTTTTTTTTACCATTTTCTGTGTAATTTCACTCTCTATCATATGCATGAGTGATGCAAGGTCTAGGTTCTAGGATATGGAAAAGCAGGCATGTGTGACAGGGCTCCAGTTCTGTATGCCAATGACTCTGGAGATCAGCACATAAGTCCCTGCATGTGGGAGTTGTAAGGGTTGGTAGCTGTGGAGGGGTCTCTGTGTGTTTATATTTCTCCCTAATGAATTTACATTGATGTCCATAGATATGAATATGTAATTCAATTTCAATTGAATTATTTCAAAGCTGGAAATTTCAAGCTGGAGTAACCAGTGAAAAGGAGTAAAATATGCATCTGTAAAGGTTAAAAAACTTTACAAGGGAGTGCAGGTGCCTTACATCAGGGCTTGGGTATCAGGTGGGCCAGGGCACACACTGGCATTTGGGGGAACCCATGAGTTTGGAGTGCCCAAGGGCTGAGTGTGTGAGTGCTGAATGGGTGCAGTGGGACCAGCCAGTGAGCTGGGGACCCATGGGGTGGGCAAGGGAGACTGGAATCTGGAAAGGGGTTCTGGTTGGTCATGTTACAGCAGAGCTTTCTCAGTAAGATCTGAACTTTCCTATCTGAATATCTGCACAATTAAGACAGTTCAGGGGGCATAAGGGGGGAAAAAAGTTTCTGGTGAAAGGATCCTGTAGATATACAGCAATTAATGTCAACAATGACAGTGCCTTGTTTTTTGTTTGCACTTACACCACATAGTGAATAGAGTGATTGTTTCAGTGATCTCTGTTTTGCAATAAATTGGAAATTATTTTCCTTGTCAGCATGCTGGCAGAAACAGCATGATGATACAGAAACAGTGACAAAAGAAATTGACAGCAGACACTTCAAGTAACTCTGTCAGATATGAAATATGCAGTATCTAGTAAATAAATCTGTTCTTAGTAACAAAAACCACTGAGAGTAAGCCCCCAAATTGACACTTCTTGAATAGGTGGACAAAGTTTTCTGAAGGATTTGCAGCAAGCATTGTCTGCTCTTGCCTTGGGCTGGACAAGGCAGCAAATATGCATAGTGAATATAAGATGCAGGATTATTTATTCCATTACATGGACCCTTCAGTTCAATTTGCAAAGAAATCCAGGCACTGGAGTTGCTGTGGAAATACTTCTGATATTTTCAACAATACAAGTCTTGAGGTGAGGTACATGTATCTCATATGTTTTTTCTGGTTTATTTCTGTCAGGAATTGATATAGATGTGAATACATGTGACCCTGATTAGTATGGCAGTGCTAGCAGTAGCCTGTCAATGTATTGACATAACCAGTTTTGTTTAGAAAGCTCAATCTATCTGATATACTCATGTGTGAAGTAAGGGTATTTTGTAATTGCTGAGCAAATTTAAATCTCAAAAATACAAACAGATTCCTTGATTTTTTATTTTTTTTTTTAAATCAACACTCAGTGGGTACAGGTCAAGGGTCATTTAGAAGAAAAGGATATATTAACATCAGTGAGATTTCTGTACTTTCTTTTGTGAAAGGGTGGCAGCTAGCAAGAGATGAACACAAGTAACATAGTTTCAGTGTATTTGTTTGAGGCACTGTTCCAAGGTGCTTACAATGCCAGTAATTGACAATCTGGACCTTACTGACTTAAAAAGTTCTTAGTACTGTTTTATTCAATATATTTATGCCTAGTGGTACAGCACTTATCTGGGATCTAACTGTGATCTGTAATTATTTATAATATTCCCTTTAAGGTAGCAATCTAAATTAAAATTACTAGCCAGAAGGTTTTTTAAAAAAGCAACACTAACCTCCTTAGAAAATCACATGCATATTGATATAACTAGTTCATCATACATTTTCTGGCACCCTAAGGCATACCACACTCTTTTTTCTATTTGTTCCATTTTCATATAGTATCTCATTGAGCATTTTCTGTATTCTTTCAGGAAATTTTCAGAAATATAACTCCTTACACAGTTCCAAATTGTAAGCTTCTATATCAATTTTATTTCCTTGTTTATTGATTTCTTACTTTATGTAAAAGCAATGAAATACAAATTTTGTGAAGCCACAGAATACCAGTAAATTTTATATTATGTTGCACACAATATTGACTCATTTATTCCCTTATTAACATGAAGTTTTTTCTTTTTATCACTTCTAGGAAGGAGTATGATGTAAATCTGTTTCAAATCTCGTCTGGTTTGTCACACAGCAGGGAAATAAATAAATGTCTCCAATAACTTTATTCAAAGCATTTTCTTTGGTAAACACAATCAAGTACACATAGAGATATGCAAGCAATGAAATAGCAGAACATCTGGTGAACTGCAGGTGGGCCAGGAATATGAAGTTGAAACAGGTGTGCAGAAGCAGGTTTTCTGATTCTGAAATTGTATTAGATGCTGGTAGGTTTCTATATGTGTGAAGCAATGACCTGCATGATTTCCACATAGGTTAGAATCAGCCACGTGTCATGTTCAAGAACATATTTCAAAAGAGGGTAGAGCTGTAAAGGAAACAACTATCATATGAAGTTTTTATATTTTAATACATATTTTTGCTACAATATCTATGAATGTCCCAATCTCCTCATTCCTTCTCCTCGCTCTGGCTTCTTCCTATAATATCAATCCTTTTATACATGTAACTCTTGTGTTGAAAACTTAGTTTCCTAAGTAAAAACTACTGTTACTTAAGATGCCCTCTTCTCTTTCTAGAACTTTTTTTTTTTTTTTTACTACTAGTCAGTTGGAAGTATTGATGGGGAAATAAAAGGCAACTCTCAGTAAAAGGATGTTTCAAAATTCCATTAGTATTTTTAAAATCCCAAAGCTGAAGCTAAAGCTTCCTAATTTCTTTGGTGAATTCAGCCATGAAAATATATCTGATTCCTTTAGGACTGCAAACATAAATATTTGTAAAATATATCAGGAATAAGATGCTTAATTTTATATTGTGTATTTTAACTCATGTAGAGCTATGAGGAGCAAGGTCCTTTCTATGACTCCTTACTTGTACTGGGTTCTGATTTTTAGTGAGGGAGATCTAAATCATTTATGTCGTACTTGAATTCAATGTTTGTCATGTGCCTTCTCTAACATAGACAATACATCCATCCAGATAGAGTTTGGTCACCTTCTGTACAAAGATAGCCTCTGCTTTATGTGTTTCTGTCTGTGCTCATCATGCTCTGTACATTACTCCAAGCAGTTTAGCCAGCAGAAAGCATACGGAGATATTTCTATGCTACATCTTTCAGGGTTTAAATTCAATTAAAAAAACCCCAAACTTAACAAATAAACAAACAAAAAACCAAACCAAAACAAAAAAATGCAAAGGAAAAAAAAAACTAAACAAAACAAACAACACAGAAATGAAGCCTATGATTTCTAAATGCACAAGACCCCAAACCAAACCATATTAAGCTTAAGCTAGTCACTGTTAATGACTTAAGTCACTAAAATTACTTATTTGCTAGTTAGATATGCTAGATCAACCAGTGCAATCAAAGAAACCTGACTGTCTTTTTGCTTACACACTTTGCTGGTAGAGACTTTTACCTAATTATGCATTTTTTGCTTATTTTGTCAAAACTAAATCCTTAGACCATCTACATACAAACAGTCATTCCACTGATTTTTAATATTTCCATTTCAAATTTATTTAGTTCTAACAATTGGAAAATAGTATTTGCACCTCTGCTATAACCCTCAAGCTGTTTTATTTTCCCCCAAAATGACTTGAGGGGTCCTAAATAGCCATTATAACGTCCTAATTCATAACATCTTGCCTGCCAATAGTTAAATATTACGGACTCATTTTCCTGATGCTGATAGCTCAAGCTGTGTCAAATCCGCTGAGTTTACCAACTAACTCATCTTTAAGTTGTTGCACATATAGTTCCTATTAAATAAGCTGCACAGTTGAATTGGGAACATCAGGGTGGCCATCTTCATACCTCCACTGTTTGTAGGCCATAAACTGAACATAATTTGACCTATTTTCAAATAACTTCACATGCATCCAATAAGCACACAAGGCTTTCAGACCAGCTTTATTACGTAGCACATTTGAAAAATGATGAACACCAAAACAATCATCAGCATAATCACTGAACAGTGTTCTTACCAAGTTCAGCCCAAAAATCTATTCTGTTAGAATCTCACTCAGAACAGTGGAAACAAAACAATAATTATTATTTATGTCAATCATGAGTCAAAATGCTCGTCATTTTAAGTTGTACATAGCATTTAAATTAAACTAGTTCTTTTTTTTAAAATACATTTATGGGTGCAAATTTGAACCAATGTCATAGTTGTTAAATGTGTTATTAGTTTTCATTGGAGGAGGGAAATCTAATAAGGAAAGGAAAAGTTCTCCTTTTGTCATAGTGGCATTTTTCCTTTGCCCACTGTGTTACTGCTACTTCCATTCATATATCAGAACCTCTGTGAAGATTTTAATATCCAGACATCCCATGGCATTTCCTCACCTTCTTTTGAGATACACAGTAGCTTGCATTATCTTGGCCCCACTGCTCCTGTGTAGTTTCCTAAGAAACCAGCTCATACCCTGGCCTGTGTAACTGCTGCCTCCTGGAATGCAGTGTGAGGGTACAAGTTAATCCAAACATCTGCACACCGTAGTACAAAGACATCAGACATCTTGCAGAGAAGTGGCACTGCATGTCTGCATCCAGCCTTTGTGGCAGTTCCAGGCTGCAGAAAAGCACAGAGGGCAGAAACAGAAGCTTGATTACTTCTTTATTTTACTGGTTTCTAGGTAGCTGTGGGAAAAACATTCTCCCTGATCTTTCTTTTCCTTTACTATGTTTGTATTCTACACTCTTCCACCAGCTGGAGTAGTCTGTCTATTCACTAAGCAGCAACCCTAAGAAAACCCTTTTTCGATCCATATCACCACAGAGAATACTTTTTAGGGGTTCTAAATCTTACCTAATTTAGATCAAACCTATCCAAAGTAAACTGAGGGATTTAAATGGAGCTACTTTTTACTTAAACTTATGCAACTCACAGGGACCTCAGGAATCTCAAGATCATAAATCATTCTTACCTTAAATGAAGTTTTTCAATTCTGGGGAATTGTTTTCTTCCATTAGTAACTGCTGTAGCTGCTGGTGGTCCTACTAGAGATTCCTGATTGCAATACTTTGCCATGAAAGTCACTGACACCTCTACATTTCTCTCAGGGAGACAATAAATGTGAGAAACCTACTCTTTGCTAAAGTTGCAAAAAGTTCTGACCATTCTGAATATATGTGACAGAAATAAATTTCATTGTTCTCTCTAAAATAATTGAATGGTGGGCTAAAGAACAAAAATATGTTCAGAGCTGTTAGTTTTTAACTTAGATAGCTTTATTCATGAGTCTGCCTCTAGTCAATCACACAGGTTTTATGTGTGGTTGAAATTCAGCTCTTCTACTTTTTTGGCTGAAAATACCTCAGTTTTCCTTCCTTCCTTCCTTCCTTGCTTCCTTCCTTCCTTCCTTCCTTACTCTCTTCACAGTATTGTTCTTGGCAATAAGGTGTTCTGAATGTCAAGGGGTATTATATCGAGAGTAATTATAAAGAAATTTAAGACAATTAAAGGGAAATTTATATGAAAGCCAATGCACAATAGCACTCTAGGAGAAAAAATATTTTCAAAGAGCTCTGATCATAAAGAACTATCTTGCAGTATCATAATAAGGTAAATAAACATCTTTCGTACGCTTAGAAAACTTTTATACCTAATCCTTCCCCCTCATCGCCCAATATAGGTCATGTTATGCTATAAAATGTGAGAAATTTCCATTCTATATCAGACCACAGTTCCAGCCTGATTTTCTAGCACTGATGCTGACCACTGGTGAATATTCAGGGTCAGAGCATTATAAACAGGGACATGGTACCTGAATACAGAAGTCAGAATACCAGAATATTGGCTTCAAAGCATGTACTCTTAGTATATTCCATAAGTAATGAAGGACAGCATCCATACAGGAAACTGCTCATCTTTGAGCTTAAACCTTGAAAAAGATAAACTATTCCTGGTAGTTTATCTGAATATTTTCCTGCTGAGTGCTTTCTGAGAAAAAATATAGAAACTTTGTAAAGAGTTAATTGAAATGGCTCCATCAAAAATCATGGGAATGATAGGGAACACAGACCCTAGGAGAGATTAAAAGAAACAAAGGTCATAACATGGAATTTATGATAAGCAGCAGACATAGAAGACATATCTTCCAAATATTTATATTATTTTTTCATTTAAACCACCAATTCACAAAACAAGTACCTGAAAAATATAGTCCTTCAGAACCCAGGAACTGTTATTTAAAAATTGCTCTCAATTTTAACATGAAAATAAAAATTCCAGATAAAGTTGTTTTAAAATGAAACTAAAGATTAGGACTTTTTTTCTAATAAACTTTATATACAAAGATGAAAATGTTCATAAGTTATGCATCAAGTAAATTATATATATTTAGATACAAATTGTATTATTTATTAATCAAGTTCAGAAAATATATATGCATATATAATAATTAGAAATATAAATTTGAGAAGAATCACAAGATTTCCATGAATACTCTGCTAACAGTAATCACTTTATTTCACTGCATTTATAAAGAGAATGTGATGTCTTTTCTGTCTCCCATCTATCAGAGCATATTAACACCTTACAATGCTTAGTGATTAAAATTTCAAAACACTGGTATGAGAAGAAAATGCTATACTTTTGTTACAGAGGGAGCAAGAAACGATTGGGCATAGCACCTTTAAAAAAAGGGGCATGGCTTTGTTCCAGCCACCTGGAAATCCGTGAAGCAGCCCTCCATCCTTTATAATGAGTAATCACTGGACCATATTTGTCTCCTTCTCTTTGCTTAATGCCTGCATCTTTCTTAGACCCCGTCTCTCTCTGGGGGGAGGATGGACCCCAGAATATATCGCCACTGCCAGCCTGCTCAGGAGATAACAAAAGCCAGACATCAGGCTGAGCACCACCAGGGACGGATCCGCGCTAATGGGCACAAAAGGCAACACTTCTGCTGTGCCTGGTAAATTACAGCAGGGTCTGGTCCACAGTATTAATTTCTCGCTTCCCAAAGAATGAAGAGGACAGTAAATCTTTCAATGAAACTGGAAACAGCACAGCTCCGTTCTACATGAATGTGTGGAGTAGAAGTTCAAAGGTTATCCCTGAATCACAGGTTTATATAAAATCATCCTGCCACCATGTTAGCATCATATGGTAACACTTTAGACACTTTATTTAAGCATTTCATTTAGGAAACAATTACTGTAATTTTTTTGTCTAACATAATTAATAGGTCAAGCAGCACTTATTAAGTCTTTAGGCATTAATTAACATTTAAAAATTATCACATATGACACATTAATTAGATATCAATCACTTATTAGAACTACTGACATTTAATAAGCATTTTAAATTATAACAAACTCTCCTACTATACATATCTTTCCAAACTACAAGTACCTGCAAATAGTACTTAAGGCATTTAATATGTTAAGATTTATTTTGTCCTTGTGATTATCACATAGAAAAATCATCTGCTCTGTATATGCTTTAGTGATAAATACATATCTGTATCTTTTCAGTTCACTAATGAATGACACAAAAAGAATGAAATGCATAACATGCATATTAAAATAGTTTTTAAAGCACAATTGAAATTAACTGTATCTTTGTCCTTTTCCTGTGTCAGATTTGAACTTAATTTCTCCTCTGATTTTACTGTCCTGTCCTGAGGAAAGAAATACAAATGTCCAAGTGTTAATTGCTGACCTCTGTCACCCCTTAATTATGCATTCATCTATCTTCTTTGATATTCCCTTGAATAGCTGTCTCCTTTTGCTAAGATCTTGCCATCAGACACTTCACAGTTACAAACTCTCTCTTGACCTAATTGAACTTACTATCAGTTAATTTTTATAATACTAACTAGGTATTTAGGATGACATATAAAAACTCTACAGGGTGCCCAAATTTTACAAGACTAATGTCAACATTGGCAGCTTGACAAGAATCAGGGAGCTGTTTCTTCAGCACATACTTTTGCATGCATTTTCCTGCTAATATATTCACTAACCCATAAGGTACTCATATATTTGCAACTTTGCTGAACAAATGGAAATCACTGTTTTTTTCATAGATGTTTCTTTTCTAACATACACCTATGTGATGAATTATGGTGGGATTTTAGAATTTGTAAATACAGAGCATTTCCCGAATTTCTCTGTACATGTGTTTGAAACATATTCCTCTTTCTGGAAAAGTAGTATGGCAGCAACCTGCAGCAGGGGGACGTGGGGGGCTGTAAACATGCACCCCCATGAATTGGCAGCATCCTCATTTATCTGACTGCTTCTAGTTTGCTCAGTGAACAGCAGCATCTGGTAGTGCTTCACCCTGCTATCCACGAGAAGCTTCAGCCAGAGCCACAGAAGAATGTGAGAGTGCAAGTCAACTCTATGAGCCACACCTGCAGTGTTTGAGAAATGACAGATCTGTATCACACCTGTGATAGCTTAATTGGGCTAGCAAACATAACAACGAGGAGTAAAAGTAAATTCTCCAGATGTTCTGGGAATATACATGCGAGTAACCATACTGTCATCTTTCATTACATCTGTTAGCTGGATTAAGATACCAAATGCAGGATAACATGCTATATTCTCTCCTTTTCCTTGAAGTTTTAACCAAGCCTAAAGGTAATTAACTGGCTTCATGCAAGTAGGCAGTTGTGATGAGAGTAAGAATCAGACCAATAAGGAATAAAACCACTATGATTCCCTTTTTTTTACAGGTGAAAAAGGAAAAGACAGTTGACTTGAAGGCTAGATTGTAAGGAGACCTTGTAACACTAACTCTCACAACACGTTCTTGGGGATCTAAAGTAAACTAGTTTCCTAGGATCTCTCAGTAGTTTACAGAGAATGAAATGAATCACCAATGACTAGTTCAAAGCAGAAACAAAACTCATTTCTTAAGTACAATCCCTAGCCTTTAGTAAAATACCTTGACTCTCTATACAATGCACAAGGAGGATTAGACGGGATTCAGAACAGACAGCATGCTGTGCAAGATTTATATAATAGAGAAGGTCAAGATTTAAATCCTGCACTTACATCAGACCAAGTTTACAACTCAGAAACCTCTCCTGCACTAATGCAACGTATCCCTCCTTTCAACATAACAGGCACCTGTTCCTTGTAAAACATAGAGGTCAGGGGATTGTTTTTTTACTGTTTAAGTGGGATTTAGACTGAAGGAATTCAAATCCAAATAACTGGCTGTGAGATGATGAGGAATCTTTACATTTTTGTCACTGTGTTACTTCGCAGAAACAAATGTGGAATGCACTGGGCAAGAGAGTAAAAGTGTAATCCCAGTGACTGCTGTAAGATAGGCCACCTACCTCTTGACCCCATCTCCAAGGACTGTTACAGTGTTATATAAATCAAAAAGTGAATGAAACCATAAAAAAGCCTGGCTGCCATGATCAAAACTAATCTTTTAAAATTTTAGCCCCCTCTGAAATGTCACTTAGGGTGCTTGCTCTTTCCACTGCCATGCATCTGCTTGGCAGAACTCATTGCCTCTTGACATCAGGAGATCCTTATTTTCTCCTTTTTTCAGCCTATGTTTAAGACTGATTTGTTTTCATTGACTTTTAACTGACATTAGCTAATTATTAACTCTGCAGGATAGATTAAATTTTAATTTTAATGTCATTGTAAAACACCATGAGCTGCCTCAGCATGATAAGATGCTATAAAAGTTTAAACTGTTGTTTTAAGTTAGCCACCTGTTCAAAACATTAAAAATCTACTCATTTAAATCAATCACACTGCACTGGATGCCCCATCAAGGCTAATGTTGATAAATTACACTCTTAGCTCTAGTAGATATAGAGTCATTATTCTCCAGAACAGTAATGTATTGGACTTTATTTTGTAGAGTTTTAGTTGGGATTGCAGTTTCATTTGACAAAATCCTTAATACACTCCAATGTGTATTTTCCATTCCGCCAAATTGCCCAGCGATTATCCTGGCTAAACAGGACCTTTGAGTTTCTGTCTGGCATGTGAGACATATGCTGGAGATGTACTGTTCCAAAAAGGAGTTCATGGAAATACTCAGGGCCAAATCAGAAGAACTGGATAAGATGACAAAAACTCCTATACCCTTCTGTCTCTGGACAAGACAGATGAATCTGCAGGCTGAAGAAAATGAGATTTTTGTCTTAGGTGTGGTATACAGATAGGAAAAAAAGTTACTTTTTCTGGATTTTCTACCTATAAAACAGAGCTAGTATTTTCCCATGCCTATCTTGTCTCTTCACATGCTAATTTTACTTGTGTAAGTATTATTTCTTATCAAAAGCAAGAAGGCTCTTTCTACCGCTCCAATAAAGGAAGGCAACACATTGGGGCTGCTTTTAGTAGACCTAGTTCTGCAGTCATGGGTCTGACTTTACTACCTCTTGTTCTTCTTGTGCTCAGAAAAGGTTTATAAGTAAGACAAAAGACACAGACTTCATAATTTTGTTATAATGAAACAATCTTCAGCAATCCCGCAGCTGAATGACCTCTTCATCTCATTCATTATTTTCATTTAGAGGAATATAAATTCTTTCTAACACCACACAAAAAAAAGCTGTATTGTCTGAGACAGGTGACAGCAGACTCTTCAGTTTCCCTTTGTAATATACCTCTGCTGATTCCTAGTCTAGGAATTCAGTGAAAGACTTCCCAAAGAGATCAATTTTTAACTTTACTATTGAGGAGGGCAAAAAGGTTAAAGAGGATTTAGCTGAATGCACGAGGCTTAGCACAGGTTTACCACCCATAACCATCTAGGACTGTGCTCCTGCACACAACCTCTGTGCATAAGAACCTGTGCCCTGACAGTGATTAGCAGTGTCAGTGTAGCTGCTGGATGGCAGAGGGACAAGGTGCTGTACACAGGTCCTGAGATTAGGGGACACAAACTGCCTTGCAGCCGTGCAGATGAAAGCAAGCTTGCTGTGGAACGCGCTCCTGGTGCCCACACGGCACAGCTCTACGCCCTGCACGTCTGGAGGATCACTGTGTTGCTGCTACCAACACAACATGTAATTACTTCTTCTATGAATTTTCAGTTCAAAGTGTTTAAAATAATGAAGTCTACAATACATCTGTCTGCCTCTGAATGCTGCCCTAACATTTTAACATCTGTGACTACATGCTGCATGTCGTGAGATGTTCTATGAGTTTTTCAAGTGTTGTGTTGCAATGACCCAGAACATGGCAAAGAAGAAATTAGGTAGAAGAGAAAATCAAATTTTAGTGTCTATGCCTTGTCTCTAAGACTCCTATTCATCCAAATAAGACTTTCCTAATTCTGACCAAAAATCAGTTAAATTAAGCTGTTAAATGATTTAAACAAAGTCTAGATTGCAGGCAGGTGGTGAGGTGGGGAATGGAAATTCTTAATATCTAAACACACTTTCTTCCTAGTAGACACAGGTCCTCTGAAACTTTGGAAAACTTAAGGGTATCTTTCTTTACATGTGTGATTTTTGCTTGTCTCTTTCTGTTTGGAATTTCTTCAATATCTTAGGAATGGAAAGCTAAATACTTTGGCTATTTTTTTTCACAGACGTATGTGGAGTACTTCTGTCCTAACATTTCTCTACAAAACAATTTTGTGTAAGCTACAAGAGCTACCACAACAAAGGGGATCATGGAGACCTGACATACTGTGTCATCTGTCATTTCTGACAAATGTAAATGCAAGAATAAAATCCTTGGTAGAAAATAAGAACATATGAGTCAGAGTTGAGTGAAAGGGCATCAAAGGCTCTAGTTCCTGATGCTTTTTCTTTACCTCTGTTGTTTTTCTCTGATTTATCTGCATAGTGTAGTTTCTGTTAGAGGAAAATATATTCAACAGCTCAAGAGAGGTGAGGCAGATGTACTCCAATATCCCCAGGTCTGACCAGCAGTGAGGCTGCAGATGTGTTCTCAGCAGGCACACCCACCAAGCACACACATACACCGTGTATATCCATATACACACAGACAGGCACACAGACCACACACACACCCATCAGCCACAAAAACACAGACAATACCAATGGCCTCATCCTTCTTCCTCTCTGGCAGAGTGAGATGGAGGTCCACTGGTGACAGTATATACATACATAGATACAGTGTGGATCTTTTCAGCAGCTGGGCTCAGACACTCTGTTGAGTAAATGTTCATGGACCACATGAAGTCTCACCAGCTGCTGGCATCCGGACATTCAAGCCCGTGAGGCTGCCGTCCCACTCCTTTTTGCTGATATAGATCATTGCAGAAACACACAATTGATGAGGACTTCCCTGGTCCCCATAGTGTGTCTCCCTGTGCTCTAATTCATAGACATAAAGTATGACCCTCAGAGACCAATCCATCCACTTCTTCCTAGCTACTTTGTCTTGACCATTGCTAGAGATCCCACATTTCCTTATACACCTGCACTTGTTCCTCTTGCTGCATCACATATTTGTGTCTCCTAGTCTGAACGCACATCACCATACACCTCTGTCCCCCTTCTCCGTTCCCACATACACAGACTGAGAATCCTCATACACAAAAGAATTAGAAAGGAATTTAATAAGAAGATAGGATGAACCATGATTGTTATGTGCAAGACATAGCCAGGCAAACAAACATCACTTTTTATTCCTTTTGTTCTCTCTTCACATTTCTTCCTCCCAAAGTCACTTAAATCCCTCACTTTTGTTCCTCCTCATTCCTCTCCTTCTCTAAATATCCCAGAGTAAGTCCTGTGTCATGCTGAATTGCTTTTCACCCACAGGGAAACCTCTAGGTTTCACACTCCTAGGTAACAACCCCATTAGTTTGAATGGTTATCCAAAGAGCTGTCCTGGCTAGATTTAGTATCAGAAATAGTTTGGCCAGAAGGACCAGGGAAATAATTGTCCTTCTGTGCTCAGCACTGGTGCATTGTGTTCTGGTTTGGGGCCTTCACCTGAAGAAATAATTGAGGTGATGGAGCAAATCCAGAGAAAGGCAATGAAGTTGGTGAAGGAAGTAAGTTATACAAAGAGTGGCTGAGAGAGCTGGTGTTGTTTAGTCTGGAGAAAAGGAGACTCATGGGTTTTCTACAATCACCTTAAAAGAGGTTGTAGCAAGGTGGAGATCAATCTCTTCTCCCAAGTAACCAGTGACAGGAGGAGAAGACATACTCTCAAGCTGCACCAACACAGAATTTATTTATGGGAAGAGTTTTTAAGCATTGGAATGGACTGCCCAGGGAAGTGATTAGGTCACCATGCCTGGAGGTTCAAGAAATGATTGGATGTGGCACTTTGTTCCGTGGTCTAGTTGACAAGATGATGGCCAAAGGCTGAACTCAGTGATTTTGGATGTCTTTTCCAACTTTAATTATTCCATAACTCTGTGATTCCCAATGACTCTTCATGATGGTTTCCATGTCTGTAAAATGGGGCAGAGGTTCTCCTGGGACAGCCCTGGTAGGGGCCTGTGTGGAATGTTTGTTCTCAGGAGCCCTTAGTTTGGGTTCCAACTTGTCACTGTGCCTCCCATTGCTTCTCTGATTTCTGCAGATGGGCCTTTGACGAGCCAACGGACCCTTGTGAGACACTTTGGAATAGTTCAGCAGGGTATTATTTGGGGTGTCCCTCCTGCCATTAGGATTCTGAGTTCCTTTGTGTGCATCACATAACCTAATAGGTTAAAACCCTTAACTCAACTTAAAGATTTATGGAGACCCTATAATCCCAGCATTCAAAATTTCATTTGATTTAAACAAGAAGTTTCAGTCTCACTATTTAATGAGGAATAAGTGGTTTACTCTCATTTTTTGAAAAAAAAAGGCATTAATATCTTCCTTAGCTATGAGGAAACCTTTAAAGTGATGACCAGAATTAAATTAATTTTTATAAGTACTCATTCAGAATGTATATAGTTTTTATCTTTTCAATATACAAGGATTATGCTGTCTGAGTACTCTTAAATATAATTTTCTTCTCTGAGGTAATTTATGCCCAAGAACTTCTGCAGAGCTGATAAGAAATGGCTACTTTCACCTTCCATCAGTGATTCAAATGTAGGTGGCTCCTTCTGTGCTCACCAAATGTACACCCTGAGCTCTGGCGGGGGGCGGATGCATATCTCAGATACCTCTGTGCAGCAAATATTCCCCCTTTGAACATGCAGGACCCAGCGGAAATTCAGACTGAGGAAGCATCAGCATCTGTAAAACAATTTACTCTGTATTCACCAAACCTTTGGGCAATAAGTTGCTCCTTATGTATGCGCACATTTCTCATCTGTCTTTCAGAAAATGTTTTGCCTAGTCCACAGGCAGCAGAACTTCACAGCCTCCTTGGCATCTGGGCTTTTTTTGTTAGGTATGTTTGTACTGTTCCTTAATGATTACATTTTATGGTAATTGCTTTTTCCTTTGACAATCACAGCCTTGGTCCTCTAGTGGTATATCTATTATCTTTAGAAAAGCACTCAGACTTTCAGAAAGCAAAAAGCTAAGAAATGCATTGAGAAATTTATGAAAAATAATAACTTAGCAATATCCATCTAAATAAGAGTTTGGGAAAAGTAAAATCTTACATGTTTTCTATTGACATCTCAGAACAAGTTTTGCAGAAATGAACACCTGAAAATAATTATATGCTATTCAGTAAACTTTGGAATAACTTTTAGAAAACTATCCATAGAGAGTGCAAAAAAAGTCTAATATGTCTGTATTGCTTGACGAAATCCCTCTCTTATCTAGTCAGCTTGCTGTCTGTTGCTTTTGCAGCAGCGCAGAAAAAAAAACAAAAAAAAACAACAAATGAACCTACATTATCAAAGGCCACTAGAAAATTTCAAATACTTAAAATATAGAGAATGAAAAGTTTATAACGTATACTAAAAGTATGGAATGAAAATCTCTTCTATAATATAATGCATGTCTATCAAGGATAATAGTTTTGGGGGTTTTTTTTTTTGATAGATCAGAAATTTCTGAATAACATTATAACTGTATAAAATTGAACTGGAATAAAATGATTGTTTTAAAGGTCATCTACCCTTAAAGGGAAGGTATGACTGTAGTCAAAGAACCAAAGGTCTTGCAAAGATGCCCAAAGGTATTCTTTAGCATCTGAAAGTGCAGTAGAAAGTTCTGCTAAGGCCACTTTAAAATATTTTCTCGTTTAAGACTTGGGTGAAACCTATCTGAGTGGATCTATTACACAGGTTATTACCATGCTGTATGCTCTGTCTTGATATGTACTAAATCCTTTTTTCTCTACGGTTAAAGAAATAAAATTGTAAATGAGATACTTGAAATAAACTTTTCCACTCTATTCAGCACTGATAAGGGCCTCAGCCAGAGTACTCTTTCCAGTTTCAGGGAAGATAGTTTAAGGATAAAGGAAAACAGAAGAGAGCCCAGAGGACAGCCACAAGAATGCTATGGTCTACAGGAAAATTTTATATAAAAGGAACATTTTTTAAGAAAAAAAAGAATTGAATAGAAATACTTAAAAGTAGCTTCTCACTAAGGCATTTTTTCCCCATAGTGTCCATTGTGCTTCATGGTCACTGGAACAGATAAATTGGCTTAATTTTTAGAGAAGAAATTTTAAATTAGAATTTAGCACTTTTGAAATGGTAAGGTTTTGTGCACAAAAATGGCTTTCCAAGGAAGATAATGGGATCTCTTTTCTGGGCATTTAAAAGTATAGTACCAAAAAAAACCCCTTAGTAGATATTTGAGGTAGTTTTGATTCTTGACAAATTCTTCTTGTTCATTTTTTAAGGAAATAATCAGATGGGTGTTTTAGGCCCTTATAATCCTCAGTTGTATAGTTTGGTAAATAATTACTTGGCTCTAGCCATTTTGAATGTAGGTTCCCAGTTTAAGCTGGATAGATCTGCTAGGATGTCAGTGTGTTAAAGAGGAAAACAGTGAGATCCTGACCTGAGTCAGGTCAGGAGAGTGTCCCAGCTGTCTATCAAGCCCCAGAAAACAAAAGAACATAGAAGCAGAAGATAGACCTACAGCCTAGGAGCTGATTTTAAGGGATCCCAAACATTTTAGCTTAGGCTAATTTCTGAAGGTAATATGGACCTTATGTTTTCTAAGTTTAGGCATTTTCCTAGATTAATATCTTTGATAAAACTTCCCTTGTGAAGATGGATAAATATACTGATATCCCAAAATAACTGAGGAATGGTCATAAGTTACATTTTTAGGATACTTACAGGCAGACTCAGAGGAATTATTTTCACAGAAAACCCGTGATGTGAGAGTTCTTAATTTGAGAATGATTTCATAAAGTGAAGATGTATTAATTCAGGATAGAAAACTCTTAACATTTTTTTTTTTTAATAAAACATGCATTTTCTTATCATGGTGCTCTTTTGACTGTAGATGTTAGACAATGTGTCAGATGAATGGTCATAGGCTATGGAGTTTTATGTTTTAACATTTGAAAATGCTATTTTTAGAGCTATCCCCATTCAACTTTTTAAAATTTTTACTTTTAAATTCAATTTTTATTAATGAAATCTAATAAGGTGTGTTTTTTTAAGTATTTACTATATCCTAAACTATCTGAAATTCAATAAAAATCCTCATAGTTAATTGAACAATTGCAATGATTTTACTAATATGTGTCTGATAATATGCACACTTTACATAGAGATAGACATGAATTTTAGGTGACTCTACCTCAGTTCTTTTTCAAAAGCAGATTTCAAACAATACTAGTAATTGAGGTTTTGCTACTGTATTTTCTTTGTAAATATAGCCAACATTTTGAACATACAGATATTTCATTTGAGAATCACTAATCATGCCTACAGTTATCTAGATGTCTCATAAACTGAGACTAAGCTTTAAAAACCCAGGTAACTTTGGCTTCCAGGAATTCCTGTCAAAGAGACAGAGAGAAAACTATTTCTTCTTCTGAATAATAGAGGCAATTTTTGAGTCATTTCTAATGCTCTGGTACAGTGTCTCAGATCATAATACCTGGAAACAAAGTAGTAATTCTCTGGAATGTACATAGACACCTCAGAGCCAGAGGAAAACCATGAAAATGAAACCATAATTTTATTTTTCTTCCTTGCATAGACTATGGAAGAAATAGCAAATAAATGTTCAGAGCATCCAAGATTTGTGCAGGTTGACTTTACTACAAAAGAGTGTCAATTTCTCCTTTAGAGCAAATAAACAAAAAAAACAAAAGCTGACTTATACAGCTGGCTGTGCAGTTCCCTTGACTGCCCATACAACATATGACTAGGATTAAAAATTAATTTACTTGTACAATTAATTCAGTCATGTAATTCAATATCTTCTCAACTGTTGCTGCCTTTAGGTATATTCATACAGATAATGGCCATCCCAGAGAAGCATTGTACATTGCTGTAAATAAAATCAGTCCTAGATACCAATTGCACCTGCTGAAGTCTTAACACTCCAGTAATAGACCTAAAATGGTAGTTAATTCTATATTTATATGCTTGCCCATGAAAAATATCATGAACAACTGCACTTCTGATAAAGAAATTTTGTTAATAGGTAATACCTTAGAACTGCAGGACAACACCTAAAGAAAATTTATGATGGGTGAAATATATCTTAGATTAGTTTTTTTATTAAACTTGTGGAACATAAATGAAATTCTGCAGCCTCAGGATTAAAGGAATGTAAAACTAAGAGGGTCCTTTACTTAATATTTCATTCTTTGGTGTACATAACTACCTCTGATGTTACTTCTGAGGAAGACTGCCACAAATTGCAAAGACTAAATGTGAACCAAAGGAAAGACAGAGGCATTCCAGACTATTTTGGTATTCTGAAACATTGCGTATGCCTGGCTGCCATTTTTCTTTTTTTTTCCTTTTAAGTTCAGGCAACTCAGTTACAGCTTTGCACTTGTTGGCTTAGAACAACAAGAAGTGTTAGCTATGAGGGTGTTCTCGATGTGTTTGTCCTTAAGATACTGACTACAGAATCATGGAATGTCATTTAATCTGATAGTTCAAACAGCATAAATACAGTTTAGAATACTCTGCATGTAGGAAGAATGAACAGGAGGACAAGTGTAACATCTCTGACATGAGATTCTCTGGTGCTCTTGCTGATAATGCAGTGGAGATCCTTCAGGGTGAGTTGGTGAAGAGAATATGAATAAATATATTTTGATGACCCTTTGCTTCATGACCAGTTAGTGTCGAACAATGGAGCATACCAAACAAACACCAGTAAAGATACTTCCACTCTAAGCCCACAGACATAAGTGAGAAGGTGATACCTGTAAATGTTTTGAAGTCCCACAACATTCCTACACAAATAATTCTTTGCCTTGCAAAAAGAGGCAAACATAAATCCTAAGTCTTGCTGTTATTTAGTAGATTTTAGTTCTGTATGTCTCCCTGGACCTCTATTGCAAAAATAAAAGTACACAGATAAATTACTAGACAAATGCAAATGACTAGTTATTAGCATTCCCAGTGTCCAAGAGCATCCACAAGAAAAAAAATAGAATCTATTTTTCAGCATTTAACATTTTTCTTTAGGAGTCTTTTACTTCCTTTCTCTTCTAAACATCAACATACTCTACCAATTATTTTAAAAGCTGTTTCCCAGAATTTCTATTTACTAATAAAGGTTACAATTTTGATTTACCCCCTCCTTATTTTCTTCAGAGGAAGCAATTTCAAATAACAGTTTAATGAGTATCCTGCTATCTGAGACCTTTGCCTAACCCAGGAGCTGTGCAAAACCAATTAGAAGTGTACATTTGCAAATTGGGTGCACACAAGCATGACCAACTCCTCCTTCCCCTTCCTCCCCTACCCCCAAAACAGGATTTCACTGTAAGTAAACTCAATTTGAAAACAATTTTTTTTCTCTGAGAACCCAGGTCCTAAACCAAATGATACACAGATGAGTCACTCCTTAAAGAATATACAATGTAAATGCCAAAAAAGATAATCATATGGAATTACTGTGGGATGATTTGTTGTTATTCTGTTGTTTTGGGGGATTTTTTCCCTCATAATTTGCTACAGGATTTATTTATTCATTTATTCACATGAAGCCTTCTGTGAAACATCTAAAAAGATATAATGGTCAGAATAAAGCAAGTCAGAAGTTTTAATTTCTCTCAATACAGGCCAAGCAGATAGGGTGTTCACTTTTCCGTACCTGGAAATTCCACATGAAATGCCCAGATCTGTCCTGTTTACAATCCAGGTGCTACTACTAGCATTAGGTGCCACTACAGAAGAGCAAGTGTCCTCTGCATGAGTCTGTGACTTAACTCTGGACTTGCAGCTCATCCCCACACAACTGCTTGCTCATCCTCTACAGTGGGATGAAGGAGAAAATCAGAGAGGTAAAAGCTAGAAAACTCATGGGTTGAGGTAAAAGTATTTTAACAGGTGAAGCAATAGCCATGCATACAAACAAAGCAAAACAAAGAATTCATTCACCATTTCCCATGGGCAGGCAGGCAGGCATTCAGCCATTCCCAGGAAAAAGGACCTCCACGGCACGTAAGGGTGATGTGGAAAGACAAAAGTCATCACTGCCAACATCTGCCCTTCCTCCTTCGTGCCCCAGTTTTATTTACTAAGCATGATGCCATGGGGTATGGGATAACCCTTCGGTCAGTTGAGGTCACCTGCCCTGTCTGTGTCCCCCCACAGCTCCTTGTGCATTGCCATCCCCATTGCTGGCAGGGAGCTGTGATAAATAAGAAACTGACATTGTGTAAGAACTGCTCAGCAGTACCTAAAACATCCCTGCATTATCAACACTGTTTTCATTGCAAATCCAGATAATAGAACTATAGAAACTACTAGGAATAAAAATAACTCTATCCTGTACAAAACTAGTATAAGACGTCAAGAATAAGTATCTAAAATGGCAACAGATGACTATGGGCAGTCAATTGAGTAAAATCCATACCCATCTAAAAAGATAGGCTGTAATAAAACAGGATACTGTAGTGTGAGGAAAAAAAAAATGAAATTTCAATCAGCTTTTACAATAAAAATATACTTTATAAGAGTCATGTCAAGCAAAAGGATAGGCTTCTCCTCCCCAGTATCTTTTCTTTAGTGCAGTATACTATATAATCTTTTATGCTATAGTATCTCAATTCTAGAACAGATAACCTGCAGTGGTTTTTACTACTGATACTTAACACTGCTTTTTAAAGAGAGAGAAAAAGAGAATTAAGCCAGGGCAAAGAACTCTGTAAAATCCAAATGCTGCCACTGTTTAGCAAGGACATTCCTGCAGAATAAGTTTAGATATTTGCATATGAAAGGTCCTACTCTGAATGTTTCAGATTGTGATCTAAGCCAAAGAATCTATCACCATATTGGCCTCAAAAGTCTCAGGAGGCACATATAAGAGTTATTTTATATTATATAATCATACTACTACTAGGAGGAAACAACCCATGCAGGGGGGAATTAAAACAACAACCAAATACACACCTCGGGAGAGTTAATTACAAATCTCCTTTTGGACTACATTTGAAAGCACATGCTTTTTGCAGTGTGTGAACTTCAGGGGTAACAGAGGACACTGAAGCTAAATTTGTGCTTGGAAGTGCAACTATTGAAACAGATTGTTCTCTATTTTGTAAGGAAAAAAAAATGAGTCTTGGCAGTTCCTCAGTTCTTCACAACATGAAGCTAAAGGTCAATATTAGTAATAGTGAGGCAGCTAATACTGCTAAGTGCCAGTAAGTGGCCATAATGCACTTCAGTACACATAAAATAACCTCATGCGTTCCATACAGGTATAATCAGCAGGTCCATTAAGTGGCATATTAAATATAAGCCATAAAACAAACAGAAGAACATCAACTCTTTAATGATATCAAACAACAATCAAATCTTTAGGTCAAAATCATTGTCCATGTAATAAGACAAAGCGTCCTTTTTAATCGAAGTTATTTTCCTTGTCATCCATGTTCCAGGGCAGAGTCCTTCACTCTTACAGTCTCTTCCTTCTGCAAGAGATGCAATTTTTTCTCCAATCTTTCTTTTTTTTTTTCAGAATTGTTTCCAAGAATTTCTCCTGAAATAAGACTATTTTCTTTCGAAGAAATAGTAAGAGCTTGGCTGACCTGAACACTTCTCCTACCTTTCAGAATGCATCTCAGCATCTCAGGTTCAATATCAAGAAAATGTTCAATCTTAGATCTGATAATGGGTTGGAATTATTTTTTTTCAACAATATCTGGTTGGTTTGGGGTTTTTTCTAGCAGTAAGTTTAAGGCTAGCTTCAAGATCGGGAAGTGCAAGCTGTTATGCTCTCCTGCTTTTATAATGAGAGATCATTTGTCCAGACTTCTACTTACCCAAGAACACTGACTGCATCATTAGTTTTTCCTTACTCTTGCAAATAATTGTTATTTCCAAGTTACCTCATATCTGCCATTGTGTTACAGTGTGAGTTTTAAAACAATAAAAAAGAACCCCAAAATAGTGCTCATGCACCTAAAGGAACACACCTTTTATTTCTCAGGCCCATCACATCAGCACAGTGTTATCCTTGTCCTTCCTTGGTGTTGCAGGTTTCATTATTTAACGTCGTGTTCAAGGCAGAGAACAAATACTGTTCTCTGAGCTGTTCACCTGCCCCACTGCAGGCATCTGAGATCACATCCTGTCAGATATGTAATTTACACCTACATGGTAGCTCTTCATTTCAGACAGTCTCAGAATAGTGAATATTTGCTACTTAACACTTAGGTCAATAACTATTTTTAAGTGTTTTTAATACTTTGAGGGAGATTGTCTTGTGTGCCAAATATATAGGCAAGGCCAGAAGGACTGAATAGCATCTCTGGTTATCTATTTCAGAATTAAGACTATCTGGTCTTTTTCTTCTGGTTACCAATTACAGTCACCACTTAAAGAACAGCTGCATATCATGCATCCCATTTTCAACCATGGCTATCAGGAGATACCTAAGGAAGAATAAGATCAACACAAACATGAATTATACTTCCTTGTAATGCTCTCACAAACTCCCACTCTCTATTAACAGTTAAGGGAGTTCAGAACCTGGACATTATTTCTATAGACGCATGAGTTTGTTTGAGCTTGTGTGCCTTTTAGCAAATATTCTAAACACCTTCATTTACTGCATTTCAGTTTGCCTCTTCAAATTTTATTGAGGTATCTAGGGCTTGCTGTACATTGTAACCTCCTCAGAAGAGAAAATATATACAGCTGTTGGACCTACAGTGGGCTGAGCACCTCAGGGAGCCACAGACAAGTTTCTGTAGCAGTCCCACAGCTTTCTGTGTCTGTGTGCACAAGCAAGTTCAGAAATAAACATTTTGCTGACAACTTTAGGGTCACAGTTAGCCTTGTCTCCTTAGTCCTGTGATATGAAGCATAAAAAGAGCTCTTTATGTTAATGGCAAACAAGCATTAATTCTATATACTAATGGCTTCTGAAAATTCCAAGCAAATGCTGTAAATCCCAAATGATCACTTCACACAAAAGGTGGAGTTTGCATCTTTATGAGATCAGAACTACTTAATAATCATATGATGTGTTTTTAAGAAATTATTTAGCAGCAATGATAAAAATGTAGGCCCAAATATTCAAATTCAAAGGCAAATAGCTCATAACCTATAACTTTACTCAGGCACTCAAATAATTGTAAGCCCTAGGCATAAGAAAGTTGACTGGAGTCCTTGCTATATGTTTCAATGTTTTCAAATAACTTCAAATTATTCTCAGTAAAACAAAAAATGCAAAGCTACATTATTTTAAAGAGCTTTAGAGAATGAAAGATCTTGCACTTATTTATAAAGTAAGGTCACAGAGTCTGTTCCAGAGATTTATCTTCAAGTAAAAACCCCAAATATTTCCAGTCCAACTTATTGTTCAGAAGATAAGTGGGAAAATAGATGAATTAGCAAACCTACTTTTGTACTGACAGAAGAAGGGACCAATTTTAAGGCCAAGTCCAGTAGAATCTCTACAAGTGCCTATTGCCATTGGTTGTAAAAGGATCTTGGGGCGACCATCTCAGAATCCACTGTCTGTGTTTGGTTACATGAGATCCAAACAATGTACATGGTAAACTTTCCACCTCTGCAAGAGAAAAATTTGTAGATGTTATCTGAAACTGCACTTAGGAGCTACTACTTTTGGTTTTTTTGCTACTTTTCTGTTTTAAATTCTAATGATTAAAAAATAATGGCAGTTCCCTAAAGAATGATATAAAACAATACAGAAAAATATAAAAAGGGTATTTGTGATACATAATGGATTGAGATGTTTAAATTATAACCTTATCAGTATTGCCAGTTTTAACATGAATAAGCTAAGTATCTTGAATACAAGATGATGTAAATAAACTGGAAAGAAATACATTCCTAATAAATAAGCTTTTTCTGTCCAAAAGGGGGATTACATAGTTTAAATCTCTCTTTATATGATTAGTGTTCAAAGATTCAATTATTATTATGTGCAATGTTTTCTGTCTTTTATAATAGCATTTGAAGGGAAAAGACCTTTCCAATAAAAATCTTGTGTCTGCATATGAGAAATATTTTTGGCAAAATTTTCAGTTATCTATTTGATATTACAGAGGAAATTCTACATTGAAAAGACAGTGATTCTTTACTAGGTGTAAATAGACACGAGTAATCTATTAATGTTCCAATGGCATAAACAGAAAATAATCTTGTATTCATAATATTTTCAAAGCGGATGATGAATCCCATAAAGGATGGTATAACTCCAAATAAAAGGCATAAGAATGATATATGAAAAACTGTACAGAAATCTGAAAATTCTTAGGACTACCTGGAAAGCTTATATAATTTTTACCTGAAATTCTAGCTTCTTTGAACTTCATGAAAGTTTTTTGATTGCTTATCTCACTGGCATAACAATACCACATCTTGTATTTTGCATAAATCTACAATGGATGCTCCTTTCCGTAGCTGAGCTGTACAAAAAATTTTAAGTGTGAGAAGATTCTTTTAGTTTTATTTGCATTCCTTGCAAACTAAATGACAGGCTCTGACTTTGAAGGCATGCCTAAGTTTTATAAGTTCTACTAATAGAAAAAAAAATCAAACATTATTATTCCAACTGGAGTCAGTTTTATTTCAATCTTTCTGGTTAATATTGCTATGAGAAAGAGAAGCAAAAATCTGAGAGTCATTTAACAATTATGACTGATGTCACAGAAACAGAACATTTTTATCAGAAATATCATTGTGATTTTGATTTATGATTTGCCTTTAGATGGTCTCAATGTGAGTAATTAATTAAACTGCAATTTGAAATTCAATAACTTTGAGTCTTTTCAGCAGACTTACTAAGAACAGAAATACTTTTATGTTGAAGGCCAAATATGTTAGCCCTTCTCCTCTCCTCTCCTCTCCTCTCCTCTCCAGCTGAAGACAATTAGAGATTGTAAAACAGGAAACACTGAGGAAATAACTTCTTAGTTACAGGCAGTGAAATCAACAGCCTAACTCTTCCCTAGAATTTTTTAAAATAAATTTAATGACAGATATATTAAAGAAGATATCTTAGGTACTTTCCAAGGAAACAGACGTATATTTTAGCTTTCATAATATGGATGATGTCATCAGGATTATTTCATACTCACCCATCATTTTATGGAAAGGTGTTTTTAAAGTGCCCTACAATAATTGCTTTTCAGTTTGTCTTTTTGCACTTGATTTACCTGGAGAGAAGGTCACCAGTAAATTTGTGGAGCTGACAAAGCTTTCAAAAACTTTATCTATGCCTCTAGATTAAAGGAGATTGTGGCCAAATCGCTGGCCTGTTAATGCTCTAGAAAAAACATCCAAAATGCATAATCATATAATAAATATATATATTAAAAAACCCCCTTAGAACAAGTGTAGCCGATGTTTTCCTGACTGCCTGGATCATTATAATGCTGTATAATACTTTTTATTGTCTTGTCATATATATATCTCATATTAAAAGACCTTAAATATTGAATATTGATTGAAAACACTGTTCAATCTCATAAAATAAATTAAATTATCAACTTCAAATAATTAAGTATGTCTGTAGAGTAGAAAAAAAGACACTTTTTGTAGATTATATATTATTAAGGTTTAGTAAAGGATATGAGGAATATAAGCACTTTGAAAAGCCAAAATAATTTGGGTATAAATTATATCACTTTGACAATTTGACAGCATTTTTTTTTTCTTTTAAAAAACAGTTTAAAAATCCCATTTTAAAAAGAAGTTGATGGACTCTTAAGGCTTGAAGTAACTAAACATATAATATCATCAGACCTCCCATGTCAAAAAAGGTAATAGATTTTTATATGTGATCTTTCCATCAAGTCTGTACTTCTCATTTACCTGAACTGTCACATAGGAATGCTTCAGGCACCTGAGCTTAATACAGAAATAATGAATGACAATGGAACAAACATCTCCAGTTTAACTGAGATTTTCAATAGTCATTTTTAACATTCCATTTTGAATACATCTAGTTTCAGCTCCCAGCCACATGACCTCATTACATGCACATAAATGAGATTTAATACCGCATCTTTCTGAAAATTCGTCATACAAACAACTAGTGAGAAAATTCATGTGACTTCTTCTTTGATATATCATCTAGAAAGACAATGACTTCCATTTAAGCTGAATTTTGACAAAACGTGTATCACGGTTTCTTCCATGATCAAAGGAATGAAGTAAATATGGTAAAAAGGTTTTTTGTCCCATCCTAAAATCAGTGTCAGGGGAAATGACATTTTCACTAAATAGTCTCTAGACCAGATGCTTAACTTTTAAAAGAGTAAAGATTAGTGATACAATTAAAAACTGAGTGGTGGAGAACTTGAGATATTTCAGAAACATCTGCACTGTTATACATATTTGAATATCATATTTGAACTTCTACAAAATAAGCCTTTATTGTTTATCAATATCTTTAGAGTGCTGACATCAAAACTGAAGATCCTTGTAATGAGCTCATTATCATTCTGTACTTATCAGAACACCACCTGTTTTTTTCTCTGTGCATTAGTTATGCATCAAAAGATCAGTTTGAAGGCTTACCCACTGTGTCATATTTGGATTCTATTTTCCCATAATAGAATAGTGATATTTCCAGGACATCCACTGCATCCAAAGAGGGGTTTATAAGTGACTTAATTTTAGGTGTTCTCTAGTCAAAGAGGGAAAAAAAAAAAAAAATCTGGTTTAACAAATTAATCTCTCCCTGTAACAGTGAGACAAGACATCTCTAAAACAAAACCAAAACCAGAAGTTACTCAACTCTGAGCTTGTGATATTTGAAGCAGGTTCAGCCTAAGATGATCACACTGCAGAGTGTCACCTGAGAGGACTGCTCTGAGTGACTGGAAAGCCGTGTTATCAACCAGAACAGCAAAATCTGTCCTTAAAACTTCTGCTTCAGGAGGAATTCCAGTGGCTAAGGTATCTGTTCAGAAACTTACACTGGACTTCCAAATATCATGAACTTACAGAAGGAGCTCTGTAACTTCATCCAGCAGTCTTTTGGCCTCCCTATGCTCTCTACTGCTCTCATTAGCTCCTCCTCCCTACTCATTAGCTCTTTCTATCATATTTACTTTTCATTAGACTTTCCAAATGAAGGAGGAAAGAAGGCAACTAATTCTTCAGTGATGTCCTTTCTTTACTCCCAGGGTATGAACTTCAACATTTAACTTAACAGAACTTTCGTTTCTAGATTTCATTGACATAGTATGTTTTAAAAAGAAGCCAGTCAGAAATTTTAAACACAGATAAATAAAAAATTACAATTAAAGTGGTTGAAGACCAGATATGAACTCTAAAACCACAAAAGACAGCAGGATTATAAAAATATTTTATTGGCTTGGATATCAAGTACCAGTCACACATGTAAACAAACCAAAGCACGTTTGTAAAGACTGAAAAAATAAATGCAAATATCAGAGTAAATGGTGGAATATTTTTCCAAAACCTCAAAAGAACATCTTTGTAATTCAACTGGAATTCAGATACAAATTCCTAATTCAACATGAAAATTACCTCTGGATGAATGGCTCTGTACAAATGGACTTCAGTACCTGCCAGTGCAATTATCAAATGGTTTAAGGTCTGATATAGCAGTGAAAGGTTACTATTCTATGTCTTTAGTGAAATATATATATATAACATGTAGAAATAATTTATATCATAATTATATTGCAATATATATAGAGAGAGAGACTTCACTTGCTACTACAAGTATATCAAAGCTTTTGTTGATCAATGTGCATCCTTACATTGATGAATTTCTTTTTTACCCATTCCTTTTACTTCTCTAACATCTTTGCAAGTCTGATATTTGCATAGCCATGTTCTAAAGGGAATGATCATAAAGAGGAGACATTCTTCATTCTGGAAGAAGTGTGAGGATTTCAACAGATGATCCATGGGGTGAAAAGATTAGTTTTAACATTCTGGATGCTCTCTACAAGAGAGAAGTATGTAAGTGTGCTGCTTTATAATGACATTCCCTGGAAGAAGTAGGATTTATACAAGTAGTCACTGGCTGCATCTCCATAGAATGGCTTCTGTTTGCTGGGATGTTTAATTTGAATGGTGATCTGTAAAGCTCATCTACAGAGAAGAGAAACCAGCACATACCAAGGTGCCACCAAAAGACAAAATCACCTCGAATGCTGTAATATTCAGTTACAAACTGTGAATCTTATTAAAAAGAATGACATAGGACAAATTTTCAAGTTTAGAAAATACAAACTTAACAATTTTAAGGGATTTAGAAGCCTATGTGCTCAGACCTTGGCAAGTAGACCTAAACAAAATTAAATTTTCAGTTAGGTACTTGTAGTTTGGCATTAAGAAACATTAATTCAGATGGCTACCAGTGATGCCCAACCATTCTGACACTTGGTTGCACTGAAAATTCAATCCAGGAAAAAAAAAATCTACAAAGACTTTTTTCCATACATGTTTTCACACACATGGGAAAATCTAATTGATGCTCCCTTACAACTAAGGCCTAAAATAGTCTGTGGGCATGAATGCTCATGTCCTCTACACTCTTATAACATCTTTCTTTTATAATTCATTCACTTCCTTTTTAGTTTCTCCCATAATTTCCTCATTTTTTCCTCAAATGCAAAAAAAAAATATTGCATATTTGCTCACACATTCTTCACTTTTATGTCAAACACATACATATATTTCTTCCCTCTTTTTCTTTCACTGTAAAAAGAAAACAAAAACATCACTATAAAAATGTTTTATTTTCCCAATGCAAAATATTTAGACTCTTTCCATACTGAAATTCTGTCAAAAAGTTTTGTTAAAACTGACACATTTTTTTAGGTGATAAAATTTCATCTAAATTGCTTCTTCTTTTCATAGAAAACTGATCAGTAAAAAAAAAAATAAAAAAATCCAAAAACTTCAAAACCAAAAGGAAAAATAAAGCCTCCACCAAAATCCACCATGTCGAATATTTCCCAGCAGCTACCAAATTTGCTTTCTCTTGAATATTCTTTTTGTCTCTGAGCTCATAAATTTTTATTCTGCCTGACACTTGCCCCACTGCAGCAGGGTGGAAAACAGGACTATTTTTCCCCAGCATAAGAGTTTTGCACTCCGTAAACACAAAACCAGGCAACGTACAAAATGTCCTTACGTTTTGCCTATCAGCAGCGATGTGTGGAAGCACTGAATCACTAGACCTTGTTACATAGTCAATAGCAAATATAATAACAATTTTCTGGTTTTCTTTTCAATTTTGAATTCTTCCAGTGGCGCTGTCATCTCCATTAATGGAACACGTTAGTCTTCTATGAGCGGATATGTCTTTGAAAATCAAATCACCAACACTTCTGGTGTAGAGAGAGTTGATAATCTCTACCATTCCTGTGTTAGATCTCTGCACAGGATTGTTTTGGCTTCATCCTCCCCCAAATTATTCACGGGATGGCTGGATGGTTTGCACAGAAAAGGATGTGACTATTCCACCTCTCTGTCCTGTTGTCTGTTTTGGAAGCAAATACAAATTTCAAAAGTTTGGCATGTCCAACCAAAGTAAGTCAGTTGGCTTTATTGTTGAAGAACCATCCCTGGCACTGTTTTGGCGATTATTAACCTCTGAATCAAACTCCTGGGACACCCAGACACTTGTTCTTTGATATTTCAGAGATTTCATTAGATATTTTAGTTCATCTGCTCTGATGTTTGCAATTAATTATTTTCAAGCCTGCTCACTGAAACAGCATCAGGGCACTCTTACAAAGAGGCAGTGCATAAGTAAATAGGAAATAGGTTAGCTGAACATGCTCATCACAGCAAGAAGAAGCAGAGAAAGGAAAAGTAGCTCAGAGGAAATGTTGGTCTACTGGAAGAAATATGCTTTTAAATGAAAAATACTGAGTGATATAACCAGATTTTAGGTTTTGTTTCTTTTGTTCACAGGTATTTGCACTTTCACAGCCAAAGTTTGGAATAAATATTTTTGTAGATTACTGTATGCAGTCGAAGTAGTAAAAAATATGTGTGCTGTGTTAGTCCTATTTCTGAAATATTGATTTGTTACCATAAAAGAAAAAAAAAAANAAAAAAAAAAAAAGAAAAAATTACAGTGAGTAGTTGCACATTCTCTCAGCCATCCTTTTTCAGAATAAAGGTAAGTTATACATAAATGTACAGATCATTCTGGATCCATGCAATAAAATTGGAAAAGTCATAATACAGACAAGCATTATGTTTCATCATAATGGAAAATAATACCTCATCAGTAACCTTTAAAGCAGAAAACCAGCAGTATTTCATAAAATAACTTTATAGAGGACTTTTAAGGTTTATACTCCTCATTCTAAGTTAGATTCCAACTAGTGCCCATATAAGCCAAAGGAAAAGAGATCTGCATTGCCCCAAGCAAGGAGAATTTGATTCCTGTATTTCACAACACTTTCACCTCATATATTAAACTCACTGTTTCTTTTGGTTTATTTTGTTTAAGCATACTCAGGATGCCTAAAGCTTTTTAGCTTTATATATTTATGCATTAACCTTCAAATAAATAAATACCATGATGGAAATGCACTCAGGCCTGCAAGAATGTTATTTCATCTGACTTAAAACATTTTATAAGCATTTTATTTTCCTCCTTCTTTCTCTCCTGCTTGAAAATATCTCAGTTTATTTATGCTGTTTATTATCAGGTACTATAAATAATATTGAACAAATCCGGCTGTTAAAAGTTGACATATACAAATATGAACACATGCCTTTTTGAAATCAGGTTCCTGATTCTCACCCAAGCATTAAAGTTCTTAGGGTCACTAACACCAAGGAAATACTCTAATTTTAAGATGCAAACCTGACATTTATTGCAACATTTTAAATATTATCAGCACATTTACACTATTTCCTTAATATCAAATAAATTAAGAAAATATAATATCACATTTCTGTCAGAGAAAAAAATTAATTTTCAGTACAGTTTTTTTTTTTGTTTCCCATCTGTCAGCAATATATTCAGGATTTCAGCTGCACAGACTGCAAGAAACACAATAAGTCAGATCTTCCACTGTAGCCTGGGCATGTTCAGATAGAAAAGTATATGCAAAGCATATGAAAATATATACCATTTTCACATATTCTGTATCTATGTTAGCTACCTGAAGACCTTTAATGAAGAGAAAGAGACACATTTTTTGACTCAGGATGGAATGAATTGCATTAGAAGAATTTGCTTCTCTGTAGTGGTTACAAAAGTAACCTCACTAACTATCTCTAGGATGGATATCAACGCAGTAGACGCCAAGTTAGATAAAGTAAATCCCACTTGGGAGATAACAGAGAAATTTACATCCAGAGTAAAAATGTGAACTTCTACAAAAAGTCTTCATTATATAAAATTTAACCTTTCTATGGTTATGATCGTATGAAGTAGAAATATGGTTATCCAACTTATTAATCATTATTGCTAATGAATCTCTGCAATTGGTGTATAAAAATGGGTCTGCAATGAGCCTAAAAAATACATTCAAGATCTTCCTCTATTACGTACATTTTTTCTGTAATTTAAATTTTGTGCAATGAGGAATTAGTAGAGGAAAACATAGTTATATCATCAGAAAGTCTAAGTTAGCTGGGGCAGAGACAAACCTCAATGGAGACTACTACAAAAAAGTCGAGATGATGCTCATTAAACTCACTTTCTTCCTCTCCTTCTTTCCTTCTATTGATAGCAACTATGTCTAGAAAAAATGTCTGCAATTAAAGCAGGAAATATCTCTGTTAGAAAAATGTCCTGTAAATAAAGATTGTTGTTATATATACCAGTGAAGGAGAACAGGTGTGCTTATTCCCGTGTTTTAGTTTATGCTACTTTTGAGAACTCACCTGCCTGAATCTCACCTTAGCTGCAATTAGTCTTATGTGTCACAGATGCATGAGTCTTAAGGATTATATTTTTAATTGAAAATATCTTAGCAGAAACAGATTTTCTGTTGTAAAATGCAAACCCCGTGGTTGCTTCTGTGTTAAACTTTCATACGGCAAAATTCATTGCGTAAGTATATGTGATGTATAAGAAATGCCAATATTCTCCATATGTAAAGTCTACCCACTTTCTCTATTATGTTCACATATGGTTAAGATTTATATAAGCCAAAAAAAGCACTCAGTTAGCATCTCATTGAAAATTGCAGTACCTAACATTCAACAACACTAGAATAACAGGACTCTCAGATCAGAAATGATCTAAATACAATCTCTGCCCCAAAATCAGATAAATAAACCATACATAGGTTAAAAAATTACATCAGTTACAAACTCCAATCTGTTGAAAATTGTAGCCTTCTTCACTTGCTAACAAAGTTTTCAGCACTGTGCTGAGTTTTCTGCTGAATGTTGTTTCAGACATGAATTTTCTGTAACTCTACAAATACTGTATTTATCCTCCATCAAGTTAATTGTCCATTTTCTAGTTTCAATCTATATTATTAATTGAAAAAATTATTTTAATTCCTACACCTTAGTTTAACTTCCAATTTAGGTTCCAATATGGGAAAGTACCTCTAAAATATCTTAAATTCTGACATTAGGTTGAGAAATCAGAGTCATGACAGTCCAAGAACAATCTTTTTGGAAGATAACATTTTTGTTTGTTCCAAGCAGAAATAAAATATTTATAGGATGAAAAACTACCATCATGGGCAACTTTTTACTGGTAAGTTTGTGGAAGACATGCAAAAAAATACAGCATAGGTAATTTATATATGCTTTCCTAGAGTTTATTTTCAGAATGAAGACTATGAGAATCTCAAAATAATGAGTTTAGATTTTTGTTATAACGGAAGTCTGAATTTCTGTTTTGTTATTTAAAATTTCTCTTAGCCTCATTCTTGTTAAAATCAGAATAATTTCTAATTACTTAGTCTTGTACCTCTTGTTTTTAAGCTTATTTTCAGTCATTTCAGTTAGTGATTCATCTGGATTCGCCTGGTTTATGTCACTAACATTACGTACATTGCAATGGTGCTACTATGGTGTCTCATTCATATAAGTTTTCTTCTCCCTTTAGCTCATGCTGTCCTAAAATAGCTAAAGCTTCAATAAGAGTCAATGCTAATTATAACTTCTTCAGCCCACATATGTGTTTAAACTGCTTATATATCAGTCTTCTGTACCATATCTTTTACATATGCCTCTAAATAGTACATTTAAGGATGGTTTAGGTCCACTTACATGAAACTTTCTTTAATACAGACCAGCTGCTGTGCTGGTTCATATCTTTTGTTCCAAAGGGTATACTCTTGTGACTAACTGTAAGACATCCTCCTGCTGTATCAAGACCTCTTTCTCAAGACCCTTCACAAGAACACTTATCTACTCTTTATTTCTTTTTGTTTTTTCCTTAAGATTTGTTGTTTCTGCTTCTCAGCTTAAATTTATACTTGAAGTTTTATCGTCAGGGTCCATCTTTTTTTCCAGCTTGTACAGTACTAACCTTGTGTCCTCTCATGATAAGAGCTTTCAGGCACTTAGAGATAATGTCTCTTTTTAGCTGCCAGCAGAACAATTTCTATGTTAAATGTAATTTTTAGACACTGCATATCAAGAGGACTTCTCAGTTACATTTTGTTCTTCTAGCCTGCTATTAATGAGCAATTATTCACTTGCTATAGGATACAAAGGATAGAACATTCATGCAGCAGATAAAAAATAAAATCTCTTTGAAAGCATATAATACGTAGTGAAGTCTGTCTTTATAGGAGCTGTTTTATATATATAGGAACTTCACAAATATTACCTCTGTAAGGTTGCAAAATTATGATTTTGTTCTTTACCTTTAATAAATTGTGTATGTGCTCATCTAGCAAGGTTTTGGCAAAACTTGAGCTTGAATTCTGCAGTCCTGAAGAAGAACAGTTTCTTGAGTCTGAAACAGCTGGTCATAGATCCATCATAACAAGGTATGGCCTTGTCCAGTTGTAGAACAGGTATATTTTCCTTTTGTAAATGACACAGAAATAATCAGTTTTGGATGGCCCACTTACAGAAGTTGCACTGTTTCATCTTCAGCTGACCTTAAAACTCTCTCTGGATTTGTTTGGTTCTCCAGAAATATACCTAGAATGGACAGTGTTGGTCATCAGTGTAGTCTGATTTTTTCGGATAGAGGCATCAGGCCACTGTACTTCATGTGCTATGTAACAAAGCCAAAATTAGGCACATATTTAATTTTAATTTAATTTTCCTACATAACTATCAGTCTTTATTGACATGCCATTCTTATTCCATGAATGAGAATGCCTACGATTGCTATCATGAGTTCCAGTTCAATTCAGGTGGAAATTAAAATTTTACATATTTCTTTCGGTCATAGTTTCCCATTCAGGTGTTCTTATTTCCATAATAGAAGTATCTAGCAATGGATTTTAACCATAACAATAAAAAAGAAAATCATGCACTTCTCTTGTGTGTGTCAAGTGTATTGAGTTTGAGGGAGACATTGCACAAGAAAAAGAATTTTTTTCCACACATCACTAATACTGAAATTGAGAAAAAAAACCCAAACAAAACATAAAATAAAACATAAAGAAATATTATCTTATGTGCAATTTCTAAATATATTTTAAAATCACACTGTTAGTATTCTCTGTCTCTGTTACCATGCCTGCCTTCCTCTGTTTAAATGCAACAAAGTACCTCACACATTCAAAATGGATTTAATCTTTTCCTTCTATTTTTTAAAATTAAGTATCCATTTAGTATTTGTAAATGATTAATTAATTTAATTTGATTATGAATTTTTCTCCTAAAAAATGGCTAGTTTCTCTACTGCATATATATTTCATAAGTCTTTCTTGAAAATAAGTAATGGTTCTACTTTTTAAAGTGATATATTACTGAGCTGATATTCTTATAGCAAAATAAAAATGGGATGAAGATAACGTTAATTAATATTATGGAGTTAATTATAATAACAGATTATTGGAGATATGTATTGTAGTTATATAAGTTTCTTGCTAAGCAACAAACTACCCACAAGCTCTAACTCATGAAAATTTCACAGAACACATCTTGGGATTTTCAGATGCCTTCTTGAAATTGAACTTTCTAATCGCTGAAATACCTGATGTGTAAGAGTAAATAGAGATAGAAGTAATAGGCTTGATGCTTTGCAGCTTGTTACAATAATCTACTTCTTTGCTAAAAGCATGTAAACTGCTGTCATTCTGAATGGCTAAATCATTCTGACTCATGTACACATTGGAAATACTGCAGAAAAGAGCCAAATACTAGAAAATTTAGTTTCCAGTCATTTGCTGTTGATAGATTCTATACTGTGAAAGAAGACCATTTCAGTAGGATTTAAGTATTGTGCTCATGAACTGGGCTGGTGCTGAGTCACAAATGTTGTTTTACCCCTTAGCATTGCATTCATTTGGTATAGGAGCCTGAAAGTCAAATACAATCATTCCACTTCATGGTTATTTGATTCTTCATGGTAATAGGTTGTGTGTACAGCCACTAGTTTACAGCACCTTTATATAGGAGGTTTCTTGAGTCCAGGATTCACATTCTGATGCTGACTTTGGAGCCATAGCCACTTAATGATTTTACCATTATTATTATTATTATTATTATTATCCATCAGATTTTTCTATTGTTATTATCATTACTAGCCTGATGACTAAATTGAGTGAACAAGAAAGTTCAGTGAGATCTTGCATTCTGACCTTATTAGTGCAGAAATCAATGATTACAGTCCCTGATGAGTCAACTGTTCTGCCTCAGGTCCTTAAACTAAAATTAAACTTTTCTGGAACATGTAAGTTCTTATTATGTGCAAAGAAATTTTAAAAAGTATTAAAGACTAAAAAAGATAAAAAACATCCTGCTAGTTTTCAGTAATTTTGAATATCAGACTAGATCTGATTACTGGATCATTATCAGAAGACCAATTTTATCATTTTTTTTTATCCTAGAAAGGTAATTGGTAGGAACGTGGAGGTTAACAGTAGAGATTATCATATTAGTATATTTCTGTTGTTTAATATGGCTTCTTGGAGATTCCTACCACTTTTCCCCTTTGAAGTTTAGAGAGATATGAAGAAATAGAATATTTTCTATCATCTGTCTTGTAGACAAGCTAGATCTCAAAATTTGGAAGGAAAAAATTAGGAATAAACTTTATATGTATGTCTTAGCAGCTTTGCACCCGTTTTTACCCTAGTGATTTCCAAGTTCAGAATATAGTACCAAAATAGTTTTTTTTTTTCTTTTTTTTTCTTTTAAAGTTAAATTCTATAATATTAGAAACTTATTAGATTCTTTAACAGCTTAAAGAGATCAACATATTTTTCCAAAAAGAATCAAGGGTATCCATAAAGATCTTTTCTTAAAAACAAAGATTTTTTTACTATTGTTTCATTAAAATTCTCTTTGAGATAATACATTTTTCATCATTAAATTAAATTAGCACCATTAGCCAACATATCAAGAAAGTAAAAATTAGTCAGTAGATAAACTCTTTTGTTTGTTTTGTTTTGTTTTTTTGGTTTTTTTTTCATCCCCTTTGTTAAGCAACTAGAAAATTCTAAGGAATAAAGCTAAGGTTTTATGCAGCTGTAGATGAGACTCCAGTTCCTGGGGAAGGACCTATGCCATCTATTGATACTTCCAGCTGCAATATAAAGTATGAATATACAGACATCCCATTACACAAGTATCCTTCCCTAGGTATATAATGTGATATCAGGGCAGATTTAGCATGCTCCTCCACATTATTATTTTCATTATAAAAAGCAGGTGTTTTCTGTGTGAAATGGAAATAACTTGTTCTTTATTGTCCTTTCTATGTGCTTCAATCAGTCTGAATTGCAACTAGTAGACTGAACTTCAAAACCTTTGGCATGGACTAAGATCTTTTTCCAGTGGAGTATTTTATGGCTCTTCTATGAGCATCCGATATATTTCAAATGCTGTCTCTCACCAGCTCTGAATGTGAGGCTAAATAATAAACGTTCACAGAAATTGGCTCAATTACACAATTGTCAGATGTAAATGAAGACTTCAGAATATGGCTTGCAATAAACAGGGTAAGCAAGTTCATTTTCCTCTCAGCATTGTTGAGGGAACAGCATTAAAGTAACATTTCTAAGCTCCTTGGATTTTAAACCATGCTCCTGGGTCTAAAGAAGAAGATATATAACTAACAGCATGAGGGGCCCAAAGAGTCTGTGATTCCAGCAACCACTGAGATGTTATGTTGCAGAACAGAGCCCAGAGAGACTTTTCTTCTTCCACTCCTCTTTAATCGGGTCTGTTTTTCCCTAAGACAAAGTAAATAAAGTTACATTTCACTCCGTCCCCTGCAGGCAAGTCACACATGATATAAAAGCAACAGAGAGACACTAAGAGTTGTTTTCTCCTAACAAGGAACTTACCAGTCTAAATTTACTGGAATAAGGTAAACAGTAGTATCCTCAAAGTTATATTTTCATTCTCATTCTCTACTTCATGGTAGCCCTAATTCCCCAGTCCTTAGACTCCTTGTTTTTAAAGGAAAAGACCAAATTGTATTTCTGTGCTGAGACACAATAAAGCCATACACCAACTATCTGTAAACAAGCTTCTCAGGCAGAAGGAAATAAAAAAGAAATTAGCCTGCGGAGTCCTACACTGCTGTGGCCCGACCTTTTTCTGTGCCTAAACTAGCTTAAGTCAGATGACATTTGCAAATGAAGTGGAGGCAAAGGCTGCTGAAGAGCCAATTTCCCAGTCATACGGAAGCCAGAAAGAAATTAGAGGTTAGTAATACAATTGACAACTAAGAGAACTACCCAGTATCCATTTCCATGCTTGAGGCCACTGAAACTGGAAAAGCCAAGTAACTCTGAACTCATGATAGCAACAAGCTTTGGTCTGTGGATAAGAAGTTGTGCTGAAAGGAAGAAATCATATACTGAAAAAATTATATATGTTACTGCTCATCATCAGCCAGACAGAAAAATCCATCTCATACAGAATCTTTGAATTTTGCATATTAATGGCTATTTCTTATGCTAAATTATATTTTTATGTTGTGTTGAGAGAGGAATGGAAATGTATTTATAAAATCTGTCTTATGATAAGGTAATAGACTTAATTTTGATAAATATTTATAAACTTCTAGTGAATGGGTGTGAGGAAATTTAGATTCCTGCAGTGATAAAGACTGCAAGACTATTAGCTATAGTTTCTATAGCTAATATGTGAATGGGAAAAATTACTCTTCCTTCAGCCAAGCATAATGTCCAGGAAAGGCAGAGTCAAAATGAACTTGCCAAATTGTTTGAAGCCAGAAATTCTCATATGAGGCTTTTGTTTCAGCCTAGACTAAAAAGTAGAATTCTGGGTAAAAGCTACCATTATGACTGCAGAGGATATTTAAGTAATTAGAAATAGGAACATAGAATAGTGTCTGGCATTATTAATGTCTTTAAGATCCTCATCTGTTAGGTGTTTGAAGGCAGTATTAGAGAAAAGGACCTGTATGTAGCAAAAAGCAGATATCAGAGTAGTTGATTTAGACCTTGACTAGTATGTTGTTCCCCAAAAATAAGATTGAGAAAAATATTGCTGAGTGCAAGGCCGGAGGCTGGACCATGGTCCCAGTTTCTTACTACATAAGATAAAGGTAAAAAGGTAATTAATCACATTCTGAAAGCTGGCTCAGATAAGTGATATGCATAATATTTGAACATCATAATCAGAAAAAAATAAATCTATCAGCAAGTAAATGATTATGCTGACAACAGAAAACTTCAGTCAAGTGAAGGCAGCTACCCATTTCCATACTTAGCTGATCAACTCATTAAACTGTCAGGAGAGAAATAGTAGTTTGGTTCTGGCATTTGAATGTAACCACATCAAACTAACACCTACAGATAAAGGAAGAACTACTTTCGAGACACTCATAGAGGTTCCAGACCCAAGGAATGCCTCTGTGAGTCATGAATGCCCTGGGAATGTTTCAGTAGGTAGTAAATGATCTATTACAAATTTTGAGATGTGAAGATAACTTCACAACTTAGATGACTTTACATTTTTCATGAAACCTGGAAAGAACATCTAGTAAGAGCGAAAAGAAATTTTAAAGTGAGGAAAATTAGTGTTGTTTCATGAAACTTTGATCTGGTGGCTGATATTTTCTTTCCATGTTTCTAAAGCTTATTCATGTGTTAAGGAATTGATGAGTGCATTTTGAAGTCTCGTCAGCCTTCTACACTCTGATAGTTCGCAAACAAACTGACATCATGAACACCAAAAGCAAAAATGCTAGTGGAAAATCAGTTGTTGGTAGTTCTTGATAGTGTGTTGATAGTGTGTGGAATATGATCTAGTATTCCCTTTTTCTTCAAATGAAGAAAGCATGTACATTTATTAGTTTTGCATAAGTATTGGGTAACTACAAAACACTGTGATGTTTTGCAGTACCTTTACGCAGAGTGTCACCAGAACTGGAGATAATTATCAAGGTGAAACAGATTAGCTTCCCATACAGATTTGGTGTAACTCTCAGGGGGAAGGAGTGAAGCACTACAATTTTTTTCGTGCATATTCAGCTTTAAAGATCATGGCCTGTTTCGGGGAAAGGTTAGGTATGAATTGCTTCAATATATTATCATACCCAGAAACAGCAAATATTCTAATGAATATGTAGGTGATGGTATTTCAGTGGCTTTGAATATTTTTTCCCTTCTCTCAACCCACTATTGATCAATTGTAAATCCTAGCAAAATGCGTCTAGACTTTTCAAAGCATACTCTTTAATTCTGGCCCAGAAGCTTTTGTCACCTTTAGACTTTTTTATAAAAAATTGCTTGCCCTTCAAAGTATCATTCATCTCACTCCTCTCTAGACCCTGCAGTAGCTCACTTGCTTCACTTTAGAAGTTTTCTGGGGCACTTGTAATGCCAAGTGTGAGGTCACAAGAGGAACATATTTCCAACTGAGATTTGTAAAAAAAAATAAAAGCCAGTTTGATGCTCTAAGGGCAGAGAAGAACATCCACTGAAAACACTATTGTAACTAGGAAGAATAACACTTCTCATAAGCTGTGATTCTCTGGCTTGGAAATGGGGGGTTTTACACTTTTATAAAATCATAACATCATAGAACGGTTTGGGTTGGAACGGAACTGAAAGTTCATCTAGTTCCAATTTCCCTGCCATGGGCAGGGAACACCTTACACTAGCCCGGGCTGCTCAAAGGTCCATTCAAACTGACCTTGAAGACTTCCAGGGATGAGGCATTCAGAACTTCTCTGTGCAACCTGTTTCAGTGCCTCACCACCCTCACAGTGAAGAGTTACTTCTTCATACCTAATCTAAATCTATTCATTTTAAGTTTAAAGGCATTCTCCCTTGTCCTGTAAGTACTGCCCTTGTAAAAAGTCACTCTCCTGCTCTCTTATAGGCCCCCTTTAGGTACTGGAAGGCTGCTGTACAGTCTGCCTTCTTATGCTGGGGCGCTCAGACCTGAACAATGAACGCTGGACGACACAGAGTTGAGCATATCACTCATTTCTCATCCTTGTTGCCTTGTGCAGAAACACCACTGAACTCCCTAGAAGTTCATAGGAACCACAGAGGAGCCACAGGAACCACTGCCATATGCAGCTTATATTTCATCGGTGTGCTTTTTGACACCATTTTTCCCAACCTATACGGTCTGATCTGACCTCCTGTGCAGTTTAAAAGACATACTACCTATATTTCTCCCACAAAACAGGATTTTTCCTTTTTGACCTTTAGAGTTTTTTAAATCTTCAGATTAGAGAGTTACCTTTCTAGTAATTATATTACTCACAAAAGAAGACAATCTTCAGAAACTTTATGCATACCTATCTGAGCAAATATTAACATAGTTTTTTGAGGGGTTTCCCCTCATTTTTAAGTTACTTTTACAGAAGCCTTAGGCAAAAGTTATTACTGCAGAAATTAGGAAAGTTATTTTAAAATAAATGATTGCAAAGAAATATATTTTAAAAGAAATATATTGCAAAGATAATATTTTAAGCATAAGAAGTAGTCGTCACTCACTGAGATACATGAGGCTTTAAAAGTCAGTTACACAAAATCATACATATCTAATTTTGCCTTTTTAGACCTTTAAACTTATCTACTAAATATTAAACATCTTAGAAAATAATGCCTTTTATATTACACATATTATATTTAACAAAAAAATGCCCCCAAATAACTAAGAGAATATCTTAGAATATTTCTTTTTTTTTTTTTCATACTTTTTTGTTAATTTGGGATATAGCCAGATGCTGTCTTACAGAACAGCTGGAGCTATTCAGTAGATGACAGCTCCATGGCTGTTAGTTATCACTCCTCACTTGAGATGTGATAACTGGATTCATGACTACTGCTGGCCCATTTCAGACCAAATAAACCAGATTGTTTTAAGGAAGCAATGCAAGTCATTTAGGCAAACTTAATTTACTTGCACTGAACTGAACTACGAATGAACCCAGAAACTTACATCCCATCCAATTCCACTACAGTGCAAAACCAAAAAATCACAGGACTCCGATACAGATACTGAAGAGAACACCTCTAGGTGATTCTTTCCATCTGAATCACTGCCTGTAAATATTTCCATCTCTTTATCAACTATCGAGAAAATCTGAGCTGCTAGTTTAGATCAAACAATCATTAGGGCATACAAGTTGAATAAATTAGTTAGAATAAATTAAAGTCTTGAAGATTGCTTCACTTACGAGAGTGATATGTGAGATGTTTAGTGGATGAGGAGTAATTCCATCTTAAACAATTGTAGCTGTAGCAGGCAAGCTCTTTATAACCCATATATTGACTTTTCAATAGACCTCTAAGACAAAGTCATATTGTCACTACTTGTTATCCATATTAAATGCTTATTCTTAAAATACAGTTGTACCTTTACATCCCTTTTAGAAAGAATACCCAAACATAAAAGTAAGTTTTTGGGAGGGGTTGTGTGAACTAAGATTATTCGTTCACTGTGCTACCACTTTGTAGGATGCTGTTCTATTCCTCTGTGTAGTAAATCCATGCCACAAACTAGTAAAAGTGAAAAGGTAAGACACGTACCTCTCTCCTGTTTACTTTCCTTTGATGACTTTGGGAGGAGTGGGAATGCTAAGCAAAATTGAAAGAGAAAAATTTTAAGCAACTGGATCATGAAGATAATTACTTTTATTTATATTTGTTGCTATATTAATGTTGTCATCATTATTTAAAGTAGATTAAGAATGGCTACATCTTCACTGAAGAATTAGCTGAAGCGATGAAGGTATGAGCATCCAAATGAATAGCTCTCTTTTGAATTGGTGAGCAGTAAATACAACAACCTATTCATTTTGTTTGGTTGGCTGGATGGTTGGTTGAGATTTTTAGTCATTTTCCTGCAAAATTATCCAGTTTAACTGGATCATTGTCTTTCAGCCATAATCTTTCAGTGCAAGTAGTAGACATTGTTGAAACTAAAGAGAGGAGAGGAGAGGAGAGGAGAGGAGAGGAGATTAGTAAGAAAAAGAGGAAGAAAGGGACATGCTAATGCTGCTGACCTGCTACTGTACCAAGAAGTGTAGTGGAAACTGTACAGGATTCCTTTTAAACATTCTCTTTTTTCTCTATTGGACTGTACATAGATAAGATGGAAAATAGCACTAGGAAAGAATGAGCATGACTATAGAAGTCTGAAAAGAGGAATCTGTGGGCTACATTTAGCTATATTACCTTCATTTTTTGTTTCAGATGGATTTTACAACAGAAAACTATTCCTTATCCTAGTTTTACAGGAAACAGAACAATTATCTTTCTGTTTTTTCCCCTTAAAAGTTTAGTGCATGAATAACATAGATTTCTTAGTAGAAGGTCTTATCAGACATTAATCTGTGCCAAAACACGAGACTATGACAATTGTTAATTTTTATGAAAATTACTTGAACATGAGAGAGAGAAAGGGTCATGACTCCTCCTGTATACTGACATTCCAACAAGTCTGAAAACATATTACTTGTATTTGCAAGGGCAACCATAGATTTCAACCTTTCTTTGCCTCCACAGATCAACCATTTCTGTTCTGTCATGTAAGTGTCAACTCATGTAATTAGGTGTAAAGAGGCATGTGGTGCCAATATGTAATACTGGCACAGGATGAGGAATTCCTGGGAAAAAAGTGACATTTTCAGGGTAATGTCAACTGTCCACATAAACCTACCATTGCTTGACTTTTGTACTGGCTTGTGAGTAGGCAAAATGCCATCCAAACAGACATTCAAGACTTCAGAGAGGCATAATACCATGTATGCATACTATGCATTTCCAGGTAGCACAGCTCCTATCAAGGATGTCAACTTATCCATCTGTCACGAAAATCCAGGCCTGGAGTTATGGGAATGAGCCTCAAATGACCCATCAATAATTTGGATTAGTTTCTAACAAGATTCTTCTTCAACAGAGAGAAAAATTTTGGCCTATTACCCTCTGTCCAGGATTACAGATAATCATTTTAACAAAGTCTTTAGTGTTTCTCATCTCTGCAAAGTTATATGTGATAGAGAATGGTGGCTATGTACCTGCTGCAATGCCCTGCCAGCACATTTCATGCTTCAGCTTTCACACAAACTGGTTTCTAAAGTGACTAAAGGAATTAGACTGGGAAATAGCATGCCTAAAGGAAAATGCAGCAGAAGTCATCTATTTTAATTGGGTTAGAAGACACAAATCCACCAAATTTTTCAAGATGGTTGCTATACCTCATATTTCTGATGGTAGGCTGAAGGGTTTTACCCTGCTGAGGACAGTACTGTGAAGAGCACTTGTTGACCCAAACACTGTTGCTCTGCAACCAAAGACAGCATATCTCTCACCATGGAGCTCCGCCCGAGTTAACTAACCCTGCTGAGAATCAGCCAATTAACTTGGGCATAATGCCCTATTTAAGGAAAGGTATCATATGTTTTATATGTTCTTGTATTATCACACTTTAAGAAGTCTTTGAGACACATGGAACCTTCCAAAAAATAGGAAAACCAAAACTGAAACCCAAGGAAACCCACAAAACACCAAACAGCAAAACAAAAGCAAACAAAAAACCACCCCAAGGGGTGGAAATATGCTGGTGAGAATAAATGGGCATGCCCAAAGAGAAAAGGCTTGAAATACTCTAGAAGTGTAGAAAGATTTGAAAGTTAGTATTTTGTGCATGGGTTTTGAAACAGATTTGAAAAAGTGACAGCTAGAAAATAATTTCCTAAAAACTATGAAGAAGTGAATATTGTTTCTCTTAGTTAAAAATACTGAGTTTCAGTGGCTGGGCTAAGAGCCAGAACCTGTCTGCAAGGACACAGCCAGTAGAAGAAAAATAGTTTCTAATGATCCTCCTCATCCCCCATTTTATTCTGCTTTTCCTAATCATATTTATCACATTTAAATTGGCAAAAAAATGCTCCCTTAACTCTTCTTAGGCATGGAATGGCCCATGAACATACTATTATACTCTCCAGCTTCCAAAATACGTAGGCTGGAGGCATGATCTCTGTTGAGAAATGTGCCTGACTTGTGCTAAATTCAAACTTTACTAGATGCCCTGGCAGGACATCTGCCTATTCTACTTGGCTTAAAGCATGTTAGAGACCTCTCTAACAGCTTAACAGCACAGGAAATAAAGTTCTGATAGCCAGGAGATCTTTCTGGCAGGGTTTATTTTACTACTTTAACAAACTCTATGTTTTCTTAGTTCAGAGTTATATAGTCTACGTTTTAGTCTACTAAAAAAGAAAAAAAAAATAGAAGTTCTGTTTGAATATCATTCTTTCTTTGGAGTGAAGAAAGTCTAAATATGTCTACCCTCAAAACCCTGGCTGATTTTGAGTCCTGTCACACCAAAGTCATACAATTGTATTAATTTTAACACCTGCAGGTAGACAATCTGGTTGTACAGCTGGTGATGTTGACAGGAATTTGGCTTTCACAAGTATGAGACCCACTTTGAGGACAGAGGACTGGAAGAGGAAGAGGAGATGCTCCTTACAAAGTCAAGCCAAGATAATCTTGTAAAAGGCTGTCCAAACAACAGAAACTAGAAACAACATAACTCATGGTAAAGTGCAGTGGAGTTCAATAATGCTGGAAAGCAAAGGTTCAAGATGATGGGAAGAAGGGAGATCTCAGAAATTATAGACCAGGGCAAAAGGAAATTCACCTCAGGCGTATATGGTCTAGGAAACAAGCATTAGAAAGTGGACGTGTGCAAGTGAGTGAAGGTTGATTAAAACTTGATATGTGAGCTTGCAGCCCAGAAAGCCAAATGTATCCTGGGCTGCATCAAAAGCAGCATGGCCAGCAAGCAAAGGAGGTGATTCCTCCCCTCTACTCTGCTCTTGTGAGGCCCCACCTGGAGTGCTGCATCCACCTCTGCTGCCCCCAACATAAGAAAGACATGGAATTGTTGGAGTGAGTCCAGAGGAGGGTCACAAAATTGTTAAGAGGACTGGAGCATCTCCTCTGTGAAGACAGGCTGAGGAAGCTGGGGCTGTTCAGCATGGAGAAGAAAAGGTTACATGGAGACCTCCAAAGGGGCCTGCAGGGAAGCTGGAGAAGGACACTACCTCAGGAACTGCAGTGGTAGGATGAGGAGCAATGGGTACATATTGAAAGAGGGGAAATTTGGTTAGGTATTTTGGAAGAACTTTTCACTGTGAGGATGGTGAGACACCAGAACAGGTTGCCCGGGGAGGTTGTGTATTCAAAGCCAGGTTGGACAGGGCATTGAGCAACTTGGTCTACAGGAAGGTGTCCCTGCCCATGGCAGGGTGGGTTGAGGCTAGACAATCTTTAAGGCCCTTTGCAACCCCTTAACATTCTGTGATTCTATGAGTTCACAAAGCCACAACATCATTGAGATATCCGAGACAAAAATTCAGATTAATCAGCAAAATTTTTTTTCCAATGAATATAGAGGTAGCTCAGAAAACTATGCCTAACTTCTAGATTACTATTTAGAGATAAAACCCATTTTTGCTTTTAGAGACTTTTTCCTTATCTCTGGTACCTGACTTTTAGAGTGCTGAATACCCAGTTTCCCTAAAAACTACTTATTTGAGTGATATAAAAAAGTTTGTTAAATATTGAAATAAAAAGATGAAAAAAAAAGACTTTCTCACTCATATATGAAACATGAAATGATATTGAAAAATAATAGTTTTTTCACCACAGAGCACATACAAACACACACGTGCAATGAATACAGCTATTGATACCAACAACTATGGATGAAAAAGAATTCGTTCAAAACTACTGCAGGCTCAATCCTTATGAGGCAAGAGGTTAATCTGTCTGTCTATATATCTGTTTTGTAACTCAGATGTCAGTCATGTTTACCCTGCTGAAAAGAGCACAGCTGCAGCTGAGATGAATCCAGAGAACCCAAAAAGACTATGACCCCAAATATCTTCAGCTTGTCTGTTTTTTCAGTGCTGTGAGCAATAATATATCAAGTGAGAGATTCCTATCATACGCACATAGATTGAAAAATAATAATTGTATAAGACTGTATAATAGGTGATTACACAACATTTTGCTAAATATAATATTCAGAATTGTATTTTTAAAATACTAAGATACCAAAAACTCATGCATAAGAAAAACCTAAGAAAGAGGTTAGCTCTGTACTCTCTGACTTTGACTTAATACACTTGAAAATCAACAGATAAAAGGGAGTAAATTGCTAGGGATCCACAGTGAAGCTTTCAGAGAGAAAAGCAATTGGAGAATGAAAGTGAGACCTTTAATAGTAGTTCTTAACTTGGGCATGGGGATTCGAGAAAGAGAAAGAGAGGCAATTTCTGAGACCAAATTATGTGACTGCAACTTGTACTGCGTGTGCAAGCGGAGAGGGAAGCACTCCTGTCTTTAAAGAGCTGGCATAACATTTTCTCTGTTGCAGACTTCACTAAACAAGGGAGTACTGTGGCACTTCAGTGTCAAACTGCCTACATGCATTCGAGATGTACACCATGAGGGAAGAAGAAGGTTTCAACAAGATTTCATCTGGATACTGAGTTACAATTTTCATAAGATGCTAGGCTATTACAAAACACTTTACACGCACACATACTTTCTATGAAGAATTAGACTTAAGAGCAGACAAAAATAAAGGAGTTCTCCACCTATCTAAAAACATACTATTTTGGTATTCTTTTCTGAAAAAGAGGGAAAGATGAGGAAAATAAAACCAAAAATTTCTTCCTAGTCCTGCAAAATGGGTCTCTTTGCATTAAAGAAATAGCCTATTTAAAAAAAAATTAAAATGTTAAGAGCTCAGGCTTAGCTAAAGGCAGTTTTTATACAAAACTTTTAGAAAATAAAATTGCCACATATGTATCATTATGTGACTGTGTAAAAACATATTCAGAGAGAAAAAAAAATAAGACCTTTTTTTTTTCTGACCTCAATCTCTAAATTTACCCTCCTTTTTATTTTCCTTTTTTTTTTCTGATTTTTTTTTGTTAGTTTTTGTTTGTTTGTTTTTGGCTGGTTAGTTGGTTGGTTTGATTTGGCTTTGTGTTTTGTTTTGATGTTTGTATATGTGTGTGAAGAAATTAGAAAAATTACATGACAAAAGCAAGGTGCTTATTCACATCACTTCAGAAATGTGGATGTTACCCCTGTAATTATAATCTTACATACACATTTATTTTTGGCCAATACCAAAAATCATGATACTGACATCCATCATATACAGGCGGACATTTGATTCAATGACATACTCCTCTTTTAATGTTCTTGCTGTAGCCATGCATTTTATTGTGACAGTCACTCCCTTCAGCATATCAAGCATACTGATAATTCATAACTGACCTGTAATGGTTTCCAAGGGGGTGGTGGTGAATATTCAAAGGTACGGTAAAGGCCAAGAAGTAGTGTTCAAAATTTCAGTGCAGAATTTTAAGCAAAATCAAATTATTATAGATACCAGAAAAAAAAAAAATAATATATATATATACTTGATCTAGTTTCAGAAAAAATCTAATTGAATCTGTTGGAATACAACTTAATACTTACGTATATCCAGACTAATAACTTCCTCAAAAGAAATCAATCCCATGAAACCCACAAATTACCTGGATCATTACTCTAGCACATCATTTGGTGCTTCCAGTAGTAGCAACACAACAAAATTCAGGTAAATGCTCCTAATAACTATAACTTTTAATAAAATTTTTAGCAGAGGAAAGCCATTGTTGAGTTTCTGCATTACATGATGTGTCTTACTTGATATGTAGAACAATAATAAAAGGAGAAGTTTTAAATGTGTCACCAGAGCGCCAAGCAAAGATGCTAAGGAGGTGAGAGAAAGGGGTATAGAAGAGATATGTCTTCAATTTCATGTTATTAAGCATAAAGGAATTAACAGGGTCGGTGATATATTGAATCCTATTATCTGTGGCAATTCTAATGGGGTTTTTTAGCTTGTAGGGATTTCAACAGAAAATTTTGCAATAGATTTTATTCTCTGTGTGTGCATGTGCATGCGAATACGCATGCATATAACATCGAGGAGGTCTAGGAGAACAATATCATACAAAGCAAGAAATTTGTTGGTCATTCATTATTAATATAACACAAGACAAGAATATTTAGGTGCCAGATATTGGAAGACAGAAAAAAGGGCCATTAGTCTTGTACACTGCTTGCCACAAGGAAATTTCAGGGGGGTTGTGGCAAGAACAAACCTGCACTGCTCAGTGACATGCAATCAAAACCTTATTTGCTCAGCAGGATGGGTACAGTGACTGAAAAGCAGCCTTGTAATCTAAGATTTGTATTCTGAGACATGTACATACACGCACAGACACACGCACACATTTCACACTGACGCTGCTCAAGGTTCCAGCTCCTCTGGGTTTGTTCATCATGAATTCATGATGCCCACTTCTGGCTAGCAGCCAGAGAAATCCCTACTAAGGATACTGTGCAGGCACGGTATACCTGCTACTGAGAAGCAAACCTGCTGTTATTGCATAGTGTAATGCCAGGCTTGTTGCACATCATCAGCCATTAGCACAAGAGGTAAATATGGCTCAGGAAGATTTTATTGACATTTTTTCAAGGTCTGATGGGGATGGGCCCCATTATCCCCAAGCTTCTCCTGCCCATTCTTAAATATTAAACATAAACTATTCTTTATCAACAACTTACCTGAGCTAATAATTCCTGTTGTTAAGATCCCATTATTAAGGTTATTAGAGAGATGCCTCTTCCCAAATCAAGGTGCAAAAAACACCATATGCCAAAGTAGAAACAGAAATGCAATCTTTTCAATAGAAAGGATTTTATTTAACATTAGGGAGGACAGCAGACATTTTACACTGTCTTTTGCAACAACATGAGCTTATTGCAACACTGTGGATCATGTCAAATATTGTTAATATTTTTGTCATACTGGTCAATGAGATAGCTATGGTATTTTTAGATTTTAAAAATATCACATATATTTATCCCCAGTAGTCACTCAGATTAATTTAAAAAGAAAATTATAACTTTGTCATCATCTTTAGAAGTGAAAGTAGTCAGCTTTTACTTGAAAAGCAGTGTTAAACGACAAGACTCCTCAAGATATCAGACTCAGTTTTACTGAAAATCTTGTCACATGTTTTGAGGGAGTCCGTGACTGTATAAACACATAGGCATGCCCATATATGTTCACTAATGAAATACACTACAGGTTTTATATAAAATCTTAATTGCAGTCAGGTATACAAAATCATACAATTTTACAATCATACAATGCTGAAAGATTTCAGCAGAAGTGACATGAAAGATCATCCAGTTCCAACACCCCTGCCATGGGCACGGACATCTTCCACTAGACCAGGTTGCTCAAACACCCGTCCAACCTGGCTTTGAACACTTTCAGGTATGGGGTATCCACAGCTTCTCTGGAAAACCTCTTCCGGTGCCTTACCATCATCTTAGCACAGAATTTCTTCCTAACATCAAACCTATACCTATTCTCTTTTAATTTAAAGCCATTCGTTCTTGTCCTATCACTTCAGGCCTTGGTAAAAATTGTATTGAATGACTAATCAGATTCTAAGAAATTGAAAAAAAGTGTTTGAAGCTAAATGACCAAAATTATTGCCCTGGAAAACTGTAGAATATCTTCCTATATTTTTTTCTCCTTTGTCAAAGATTCCACTCTAAATTGGTTAGTATTTCAGTTTCCCAATATCCAATAATTGTTAGTTTTCTAAATTTCTATATGAAAAAGCTATTTTACATTTTAATCTTATTTTTGTGTCTTCAGTGCCAATATCAGCCCATGTTAGTTGTCTGAATAAACAGAGGCCATTCTAGTCTGCCTTCCCATGGCTACTATTTAATTTATTTGATGGGATTTTTGGGTCTTAAATGACTACAGTGTCCCCTTTATTCTCCTCTGCAATACTATTTGGACTACTCAGACAAATTAACTCAATTCCAGTGCTTTCTCTGCTTACCCACTACTTTTATTTGTAAGTCATGTTACTCTTTCAAACACTGAATCCTTTAAGGCTGAGCCCAATGCATATTATCCTGAGCTACCACAAGATGTTTTGACAATACATCAGGTAGTTTTCTTGGTAGTTTAAAACTTACCTTCTCTTGTGGACAAATACACAGTACAAGTTTGAGGGCTTAACCTAGAAGAGGTGAAATGCACTGCATTTCTAAATGTTATTTTCCAACGAAAAGTAAAGCAAGTGCTGAAAATTAGGACTGTATTTCGGCAAAAAAATGAAAGCAAATACATTAAACACTGACTGAAATAACAGAAGATTCCTGAATGCAGTCCCTTATGCCCAAAGTCATTCTCTAGGTAAAAAAATGTGCTTCATACTAAAACCATTTATTTTTCATGTCTTATAATAAGTAAGCTCTAAGCACAGTTCACTGTGTGATAGATTTCCTTCTACAAAGTTTAGCCTTCCTCAGTCCAAACCCGTAGACAGAATTCCTTTGGGAAATTTATCAGCAAGGGCCAATGACAGAGAGGTCACAACTACCAATACTTCTCATGCATTTTTACATAGAATAATTGCCCTCTGAAAAAAGAAGACACGCAAACATACAGAAAACTTCAAGAAAACATTAATTTACCCAGAATAAGAGTATATATTGAGAGTAATAGAGAAACTCTATCACTTCTATCAGAATCTAATTCTTAAATCTCTATAGAAAATGGAAGTTAAAAACTAGTGTGTTACCTAGAGGTGATTGTATAAGATTTTGTAGTAGCATGCTAACTTGTCTGGTACATGGAAAAATAAGACAACTCCCACTGTAAATTGGCATTAATTCATAGTTATTTTTACTGTCCAACCTTTCCTTTCATTGAATGCAAGGCGAAGAAAAATACAGAAATATGTCTAATAGCACATTATGGGTCAGGCTCCTGGACAGTGTGACTAATAGAACATTGTTTTATTGAAATTTCTGGAAAATTATAAATTAGACAAAAAGAATATCCAGAAAAAAGTTATTGGAGTATTATTCCCTACTTGGTTACTTCAAGGCATTGGTTTAGGAATAGCTGCTCCTCTGATTTTTGGCTATGGATATCTAGGACATTAGTCATATAGGATGAAGAAATCCTCACTGATACCCCAGAAAATTAAGTTTTACGTAACAAAATATACACCTGTTTATTGCTTAACAACTGGGCATATTTTGCTGACTTTCTGCTGTTACCTCTCAGCGCTGGTGCATTTTTTTTTCCAACACCTGAGAAGTAATGTTCATTGCATGTGCATTACAGCACTGTTTATGCCCATCTGTGAAGGCAGTTTGTTACCAAGGCAGTTAACTCATGTTTTCCCATTTTGATAAATAATTAAAGCTCAAGAGCTACTAACTAAACTCAAGGTCATATGATCAGGTGTAGCTGTCTGCTAAGTGAACATCTGCCTCTGAGCTGCCTATTTCTTCCTGTCAGAATGACTAACTCAGGCACAGGTGTAGGTACTTGGACTTCTAAACTTAGAGTAAGTGTAAGATTCAGTCCTTGGCACCCAAAGAGTTATGTTATGAATAAACAGAATAAGCAGCACTATGAGGGGAGAAACAGTGTAAACAACTTAATCTTGGAGTCAGGAGGTTGACAGAAGTCTCTGAAGTCAGGAATTTAGTGTCCTGCTTTTGTGCCCTGATCACTTCATGCATCACACTGCTTGTAGTTTACAGTCAAGAAAAAAACAAAAGATTTTTTTAAACATAAATATATATATGTATATACACACACATGTGCATGTGTATGATAGGGTGAAACACAGAGACACACACATACACACAATATATACACAAATATTTTTTAAGTAGACTTCTCTCTCTAGTAGCTGTTGTTACAGCAGTTAATCAAAAATTGGGACCTGGACAAGCATATCCTGATACCATCTAAATTTAATCCATGATCCTTGTACTTCAGGACTGAAGAGAATGGGAGGAGGTAGAACATACTGCAAAGTTACTAGGCAGATGCTGCGTCAACTTATCATCTTCTGATGGACCCTTCTTCAGTTTTTAGTGGGAAGACAGAAGAAGAAAGTAAGAGTACTGAGGAGGAAAGCCAATTAAAAAAAAATTACATATATTGACTCATACAATAGACAAAGACTAACAGTTCCTTTATTAGGGTTGTCCCAGTAACAGGTGCAAAAGTAGTAACAGTATGCCATGGTCAGATTATTTTCAATTGAAAGATAATTCATTATATCATTGTTATCTCTGTTGAAATCTCCTTTTTCATTACTTAACTGGCCTAACTATTCATGAAAGTGTCTTAAACATAGAAAGCCTCTACACATTTATCTAAGTTATAGCAGCTGAATCCCACCTGTGACTGGGAGTCCCAGCTTTGACACAATAAGAGATAAACAGATTCTTCAATAACGAAGTCCTTCTTGGCTCTTATGTGAGACAGCTGGGGTGAGTGATCTCTTTTATATTCTTTTTTATAGAAAAAAAGTGACAAACTGGTTAGAGAAGATGCTCAGCTGCTAGATGTTGCAGTGATGCTTTCCCTATTTTTTTAAACCTGGCTTCTATTGTTTTAGTCCTGTCTACACAAAAGAAACACTAGACTGTTCTCTCATTTAGACTCTGTGAAGGCAATTTCACATATCAACTGTAACCAGATTTGTGATTGATGGCAGACATTAATATCCTCTAACATGGAATTATATACACAGATACATGCACGTATTTTATTTAGGTTCATTAATCTAAGTGGTTCAAGGACAGTGCTTCTTTATCAGGTTTTCATAAAACAATTAATTGATGTAAATTTGCCTTCTGTTCTGCACCATGTGGATTTGAAGGTTCATAAGATTCAATACTGGAACTCAATAATGAAAGCTAATTTCACAATTTCATCATCTATAACTCGAGGTTGTGTATTCATCAACCCAACTCCAGAGTTTTCCTGGGCTATTTTGAATAACTAATGTGGAATAAATCTTACCTTTACAAGAAGATTATACTCAGAAGGGATCCGAAAGCTAGAAATCTGAGTTTTAAATGTTTGTGACCCATCTGCTTTGTATACACATTTTTACATTCAGTACATAGTGTCTGATACTTTGTCAGGCAGTTTATGCACAGCACAGGTTTATAAAGATCGACAGATGCTGCATATCTCACTCTCCTTCTTCAAGCCTATTCAAACTTTTGACTAGCTTTGGTTTCATGATTAATTCCTTTTTTACCTTCACAGACCATTTCTTCACCTTAATATGTTTCACCAATGTGACTTCCTTAAAGAAGTGTCAAAGAGGGAAGATGTATCCCAAACACAAAAGGCATATTTTGACTACAATACAGTGATTCAGAGTCTTGAGAAACATACAGAAAATAATTAAAAATAGATTTGTTCTAATAAGCACAAAGGAAAACACAGAGTCTGAAGTGAAACTTATCCTAGTGTTGATGGCATACAATTCCACACTTAGTAGTAAGCTGATAGGGGAAAGAGTACCAACATCCTGTACTGCAGAGACATTCCACTCTCTTATGCTGGGACAAAGTATGGTACTTTAACAGTGTTTTAGACAAGTTACCACTGATTTTTTTTTTTAAGCATAATTAAATATTTGACAAAAGACTTCCATGGTGATCCCCAAAATTTCTTGTGATGCATTTGTACATTATTTTTTCTTGTGCAAGTTTGTGAAAGAACTAGAAAGTCTACTCTCAATTACATATGCCATATATTTCTTCATAACAGTTTCTGACCTCGTTATATACATGATGATGTTATAAACACATTTTTTCTTTAAAAAATTTCGTAAGTGGAGGCAACAACACACACAAAAGTGCAGAGACATTTGTTTTATAACAGAAATGAGAAGGAACTGATTAAGGCATCAGTGTACACAATAAAAGATACACATTAATCTCTTCCATTCTGTTTATCCTTTTCTGATCTAGACTTTCTATTTATGGTTCTGCTTTATAAATTACTTACCATCATGTAATGGAGATGAAGTTTTGAAATCTTTTTAAAGCACAACTTTTTTCCTTTGTCCATTCTGAGGTATGACATTTATTCTAAGCAACTTATTGTTTAAAACAATGGGGAAAAGGGAAGCTGCATGCACAAGAGTTATCTGTCCACACAAAAGCCTCATATAAAAATGAGAAACTCTTTTAAATTATTTTTCATAAAATTAATTACTTATATAATTTCATTATGTTATACATGATCAGCTACTCTAGCAGCCACTGTTTGGAGGAGACTAACTCACCAATCACTTACCTTCACACATTTGTGATATGGCCCAGAATTTCAAGGTGACTGACCTGGTACTCTTGTAATTCAATATATGGCCTGTATAAGTGAAGCCAATGACACCTTGTCCTATCATGGATTCACGTCAAAGAAGGGCCAACCCTGAAGTTAAATGAAATTAAAAATTTGTGCAGTAATTTTTCTGTCTTGTTATCTTCTCTCTATGTGATATGTGTTGGAAGATGATTCACCAGTGACTGTCAAGTTGGACCAGCCCAGGTGTAGGAGGCCACTAGCATCTGACCAGAACCCAAGGTCTGAAACAAGGACTGGCTAAGCATCTCAGGTCCAGGCATCGATGTCAGACTTAAACTGAGGTGGTTTTGTCAGTCGAGAAAATGGGCATATGGCATGTTTCACTGATTAGTTTAAAACCTGGTGAGGCACAGAAGGGGAACAATCCTGAGCTGTCTGTGTTCAGATGTATGTGCGCACTGCTGGTGTTATGTGGGGGCTGGAAAAGGCCATGCTGTGTATTGACACATGGCCAGTCACATCTGTTGTGCTTATCTTTGGGACACTCGGGTGTCCTCAGGTATTGGCTGGATCTGGAAATTACAATAGCAGCCAGCAGACTGAGAGGAGAAGTCTCATGGGTTTATGAGTCCTAATCCAGCCTGCCCTTAGCAGTCAGTACTATTTCATTCATATGAAGGTTCTCTGCAAAATATGTCACAGTACCCAAGGAAGGGCAAGGACTTCTTTCCAAAGGTGACTGACCTTCTGCTCCCTCAAGCCCTGGTGAAGAGGTTAGCAAAAATAATCAACTGATCTAAGTCCCTTCAGTGAAGACAAAGATTTCCTTTACTTCTTCCATCTGGTCTATTCCATGACACAGGAACTCAAAGGAATCCTTACAGCAAGCTCTTTCCAACTATCATCTTGCTGTCTCCTCAAAAAAAGTAAATACTTGGTGAATTGGTATATAAAATATAAAATATTTGGTATTTGATAGTTATGGAGAAGGGTAGAAAAATACTGTTTAAATATCTACTAACACACATAGTATTTTCTTGAACATTTTAATTCAATAGTTTTACCATTAGTTCACATTGGAGCAGATTTTACAAATCACAAAGTGGCAAAATCCTACTCACAGTCTTTATTAAGCCTCATGTTGGTATTTGACTTTTAATGGACTTATAATGTCTGTATTTGACTTTTAATGGTATTTGACTTTTAATTTTAATTTGACTTTTAATATTAAGATTTACCAATAGAGAGAAAACAAAATTGATCCTATTATCCTGTCCTAGGTTTGCTGTCATTGTTCACCATCTAAAAACTTCTGGTTCCTGTAGAATGTGAAGTCACATTGCATTTTCAAGGGTGTTAAATGTGGACATACACGTATACATGCACCAGCTAGTATAAACCAAAAATACTTTATCTGTTTTTACATTTGACTTTAACAATATGATCAGGTTAATGATACATTTAAAGTTAATGAACCAGTTATTTTTAGACTAAGCAATAAGCACACACACTCATTTTACTGTGCAAATAACTGCTCGCTGTCAGTGGCCTTTGTATTGCTGTTTGCACCTCTAAATTAGTCTTGAACAATTATTAATAAGATCTCATGGAATGTTTTTATTGATGCTTTCTAAAACTGACTGGTACTCAAAAGAAGTATAACACCTTGCTGAAAAGTAATTTTATTCATTCAGTATATATGTATCCTTAATGTAATATTGCAGAAAAATCAGCAACCTCATAGTGTTATATGGAAATTTCTGCAATAATCAAAAGTATGTTATTTTTTGCCTAACAGAATATTCCTTAATCTGGTTAAATACAGGAAGACTTGGCATAATGACTGACAATAGCAGTGTGAGATTAAAAGCTAAATTTTTGGATTGGTGAAGATGAGAGAAGCCAAAAGTACGAGTATACAAACTGTACCACAAATCCATGTTCCAGAAACATTTTATGGCTTAGTATTATACAAAGAACGGTCCAAAAGGAAAAATTGGGTTTTTTGTTGTGTTACACAGATAGCAAATTATGTTTTCTTTCTGGGTCAACTGTGCCATTCATGTAACTCCTGACAGAAAAAAGACAGAAATCCCTTGGTATTGCCAAGTGAGTTCTGCAGTCAAAATTATTTTAAGCAGAGATTAAAAAAATATTGTGAATAGCCAACCTCTCATGTCATGTAAACATGGTGCAGAGGTAGCAGAGGTATTTGTTCCTGTGAGCAAAACAGATCATCAGATATTGATCCTGTAGAATTGTACCTGTGTTCATGGTGGCTCTATTAAAATCTATCTAGTTACTGCTGCAACCCATGTATTAACATATTCAGGCTTTATACAGCACCAAAAAAAAAGTGTCAAATGCCAAGAAATTGATTTCAAGGTGGACAACGCAGTTTTGAGGAAATGCAGCATTGCACTTCTATAGACAATAAGCCACTGTCTAAATCAGGACTCTTTCATTAAATATTTTCTTAAATATATGTATCAATGGAGTGATATCTGTGGTGAATATGCAAGGAAAACTTTTGGGTGACATGAAGTCATAGTCATACATAGGACTTGTTTTAAAGCTAACAATTGACAGGCATTCTGCATAAAATTTGTGTCTGGGCTACAGTGCAGAGCTCACTTGTAACTGACCATCATCATTCTTTTGTTAGAGACAGTCTCCTCTCAGTCACTGATTCCAAAGACACTTCAATCAAAACAAATTTTGTTACTTTAAAATGTGCAAATACAAAGTCTTCTATAGTCCGGATCATTTTGACTGATGCAAATTACAGAGTACTTGTAACAGTGTTTGTGTAAGGGGATCTACTGGGGAGAATAATGTCAGGCAGAAGGAAAAGGAACAGCAGGGCTAAACTGGCAATGGTAACCTTTTCTGTTAATAGGGCTGAATCACAAAAAGGCTGTTTATCCACATGACAGAGGAACCAATGGCAAGTATGCAACACCAGAAGCAGAAAACTGACACTAGTTTTGACGGGTTAGGACATAAACATCAGTAGCAATGCAATCCAGAGATCAGCAGTGATATAAAGCTGAATAATGAGACACAGGCAGAGACAGATTCATGAAGAGTTCCAGTACTTTTGCCAGAATCCATAGTCCCTTGCTATAAGCAGATATTGCATTATCGGATACAGCCAGCTCAGCAAGATGTCAAGGGTGGAGAAAGTCATTGCTGTGTTTTAGTGTGGGAGTGACAGCCATAGGTTTAACAGTACCAGATGGGCAAACCTGTGGCATCTGAACAGTTCAAGTGTGGATCTGTTGCAGAAACTGTGATGTGAATGGCTGCGGGCAAGCTCTCCTGGTGGAAAGCCTTCTGGATCTGCACCAGAAGTGAGGAAATGAGCCAGCACTGGCTGTTCAAGCCAACATCAGCAGGTCTCTCAGGACTCAGCTGTCTGCTCATCCCACTCTCAGTCCACAATAAAGTAGCACATAAATAACTGTATAAGGAACACAGATATCTTCTGTATGTGAACTGCTCTTGGCTCCTCTGCCATAGGAAGCACATGACTTTAGGCTATAGGAATATTTTTCAGTGTTGAGATCCTTGTAACCATGCCTGTACTATACAGCATACACTGCTGCCCATTTAAAAACTATAAATACATCTCTCTTTATGCTGTAATAATCAGTGTCCAACCGAAAGCAGAAGTCAACAATGTAGCCGGTTTTGTAGTGACATTGGTATAAATCTTGTTTCACCAAATAAAGGTAGCAATAGACACATAAATCACTTTTACAGAAAATTCAGGTCAGAGAATTTCTTAAGAACTTACTCTTTTCCTTGTTCCCTAGCTGTGGTCTCAGCTCAAAAGTGAAGACGACCTCAGCAGTTAGCAGCCACAGAACTTCACACTGCAGCAATGCCTCCTCCTCAGTGTTGTTGAGTGAAAATGCTCTACTTTATTGCAAGTAAAGAGTCAAACCAGACACCCAGATTTTCCCCCCACTCTTTTTCATGGAAAATATGCTTCTTTTATTTTTAAAATTTTGGTGCTGAATTTTATTTTTTCATGAAAAAAAGACTCAAAATCTTACCACTTTTAGTTAAAAATACACAAAACCTGAAACTACTTGTGAGTCAATTTGACAAGACACACACTTGTTGCTCTTCTTGTTAATGGAAGTATTCATCAATTTAAACTCAATTTTAGAGTTTAGGAAGAAAAATACCAAGAAAAATTGCCGAGTATCCTTGTAACTCAGCATTTAGACTCCGCAACATGACAGAGGGCTGTGTTCATTGCATTAACTTTTGATCCAAGATGTTATTTGAGTGTTCTTAAAAGAGTGCCTTCCTTGTTTTACTTGTTAGTGCTGGGGTTCATTGCACCTTAAATGTCTGAAGACCCAGGTATATCTGTACTGATGCAAAATGCCTTCTTTGTGTCCTCCCAAAGATAAAGCATTAGCAGGAGTTTGTATCCAAATAAGGTAGATTTACTGCTACCTTTGTGCTGGTGATGTTGAAAGCAACTGGATTATAACAAGAAAACTTGTTTTTGATCTCTCCCCTGGAAACTAGATAGAAAATGGTACAGAAAAAGCAGCTGTACAGACCAGCTAGGTATTATAGGTTGCACAAAATTTACCATTTGGCTCGATTATTACTGGTAGTATTATGTTTGGCTTTTAAATTCTTTGGTGCTGTTTACTAGTATCTGAATGGTTATAAGAAAAATCTGTGAAACAATAAAACTTTAAGGTACCTGGCTAGAGTTTGATTTTTTGTTGTTGTTGGAGGTGGTTTTAGAGCTATTTGTATTTGTAGTAGTCAAGAACCTAGCAAATTCTCAGAATAAACTGCATTGACCTAACTACATCCAACTGCTCATGGCTTAAGCAAAGTATACAGTCCTTCACTGGCAGCCATAGCTGCCAGAAAATGATAATACACTGCCAGTGTAATTTGCAGATGTTAGTAATCATGAATTCAGAGTTGGGCACAAAGGAATGTGGAGAGAGGAACCCCAAAGACTGGCCAGCAGCATTGCGTGTGGCCAGAATTTTTCACTGGGTTCACACGTGTGCCGCAATTCTGTTTGTGCACCTTCTGTCCGGATATATTTGAACACACTAGGGAGTAACTTCCTAATCAGCTGTTACCTGATGCCCACCTGCTATCCCAAATAATGTGTCCTCTCTAACATTTACCAATATTTGCTCGTGGCCCATTACTTTTGCAGGATATGCTGCTTTGTAAAATAATAGATACCCATTAAAGCTGGTATTTCTATTCCCTCACCTTGGGCTTCTGAAAGTCTGATACTGAGTGTAGACTGCAATACTTGTTCCCACTGCAGTCAAGCAAAATCTAGGCATCTCTAAAGGGAGTTTTATCCTTTTCTGAGACATCTAAAATACAAATGGTGACCTCTTCTCTGAAGGCAAATTTCTGTTTCCTCTAAATATAGAGAGAACCAAATATCACTAGTTAAGGAAGTTAACCTACAAGAAAGATTAATATTAATCTAACTAAATATAGTTGTCTATAACCTCAGGCTCTTTTTGTAATCTTTTAGGAGAAATATGTGCAATGCATCTCATTTTACAGTTAATGTCTAGAACGAGTGAGTTAATCACATCCTAGAGCTATTCCTTCTTCTGTATTGGCTACAGCCAGGTACACAAAGTCACTACCACAGATATTGTCAAGATGTCTCCCACCTTTACCAGAGGTTTAGTAATGACAACTTTGCATAAAGACCATTTATCAGTTAGACTGTCCTTCTGTGAATATAATTACTTTTCCCTATGCTGGACAGATATTACAGGGGGAAATACTTTTAACATGTAAATACTTACTCCCTAAATTCTTGTTATTGAAGTTAAGACTGGAATTTCAGATCTCACTTAGCCTAAAATTCACTGAAAATTCCCATTGACTTAAGTCAAGTTAGGAAAGCAATTTATGTTAATAGAGAACATTGTGTGGTTTGGTTAGTTGGTGAATTTTTTTTCCTTTCCAAAATAAGAAATACATATTGTAATCAGGTTCTTCACATCTTAAATATACAAATACCAAGGTTTTAGTCTCCTGGTCCTCCTAGTATAGTGTTGCTTCCTTGTGTTTCCATAACAGTGCCCATTACCTGGAGTTTCTGAATGAAAACAGGAACAGGAATCAGATCAGGAGAGGAATGGAAGCTACCAGCTGGGAAGGGAGCTTTTTTTCTTATTTGTTGCAGGGTTTTTGTTTTGATTTGTTTTGGGTTTTTTTGAGAAATGTCATCTAAATTTAAGGTAGCAAACATACTTTTTGACTAAATAAAGCTGACTAATTTCTAGAAGTGGTCAGCACTCAAGAATTGGTAACAGAATTCAATGTTTCATAAGAAATTCTACCAAAACAAAAGCAACAATTAAATGTTCTTGTGGAAAAAAGTACATTTTTTTTTTTGAGTAAGTCAAGTGTGAATTTCTTACACATTCCCTTCGCAGGTATCCTACAAAGCATATGAACTTTTAGACCCCACCAACTAAATCACACAGGTATGTAACTCAACTTGCTGCATCTTTTGATTTTAGCCCTCAAAATCCTCAGGGAAAAAGCCAAGGGGTGGTAGCAGAGTCATAATAAATCAGTGAAAGATTCTCAGCTGCTGTAATGGACATTGGAGTAGATCTTGTGTTAGCTAATGTACTAAAAAGTTATAAAACTCACAGAGACAGGGATGATTCTTTTAAAATTCATTGCAATAACACATTTGTTACATAAAATAAAATAAAATAAAATAAAATAACATCTCTCTCCCTCTGCCATGTCTTTGTCTCTAAGCTTACCTCCCCTCAAAAGTCAAAATTCAACAGATGAAGGGAAATTTTCTGTAGCCCAAGCATTAAAGGGGATAGAAACAAATATGTCCATCAGTCTGACTATTAAGAGCAGCTGCACCAGAGACAGTTGACCACCAAATGGTATCCTAGCAACCTACAGTAGCATCGTTATACATACTGCTATCAAGCCAAAATTATCCTTTTCAATATCTTAGCTTCAAGAGATCAGGGATGAATACAGAACAAAGGATGAAAATGGTGCCTATGAGAAAGACAACATGGGGTTTTAATTTAAGCAGAGGTGTACATTAATGCCTGTGTAAAAGGAATAAAGAACATCACACTTTTGTGAGAAGGAAAGATACCTTCCTGTGGTAAGGCACTCAGACAATTATGAACCAATTTGCTTTCAGAATACTAATCCTGTGTATATTTTAGCTTGGAATAAAACTTGCAATATGTTGTCTTTTTAATTCCATTTAAAGTTTTCCATTTAAAAGGGGAAGGCTGAGGGAAAATAATTTTTAATTATTCAAATTTTCTAAATCTTAAAAAACTGTTTAGGAAATTCTACCTATAAATTATGGCTTTCAAAAAAAATAGCTGGTATCATTTCTAATATTAAATCTGATTATTACAGTTCTGTTAATAAACTTTCCAAATTGAGCAGTTCCCTGTTTTTATACTATAAATTGCTTCTACTCTCCTGTTATATTTAGCGTCATTGATCCTGCACAGTCCAGATAATTTACCAATGTGCATAATGATCATGACTGTAAATAGCTTTGTCAAAGAGAGGAAAACTGAACCTATGTGCAGATTAATTACAGGATATTCCCTTTTTTTTCAGTTTTCAGCAAATATTGGAAAAACCTGCTAAGCATCTAGACCTTACCCACCATCAGGGCTGGACTCACGTCCAGAGTAAATTAGCTTGGTTGCACCAGTCCTAGTTGAAATGAGGACCTCTGACCTCAGCCAGGGGTTTGGCTGAATGCAACAAAGGTACTGAAAATGCAGACAGAACACGACCTCAAGCAGAAGCAGAACCATGTCCCTTCAGTAGCAGATGCACTGCCAAGTAAGCAGGATGTTTCGAATATCAAGACAGTGTGCAAAGCTACTGATCACTGATCATTTTTAATTCATAGTCCAAAAGTCATCCTTGCAGAGGACACGCACCAGGGATTTACAAAGCTATGTTTTATGATATAATAAGTGGTTTTGTATGCACCAGAAAATCTGTGTGAAAAAGATTTGCACCCTGCAGTAGAGGGCTCTTTGGAGACTTAGCTGAGGAAAAAAAAAATCCACACAAGAAACTCAAACCACTAAATTATTCACTTTTTAAAATGGCATAATTGAAGCAAGTTTTTAATCCAAAATTCAGTCTCTCTCTTAATTTGTATTTCTAGTTCCTTTTAATTATCTATTTTAGAACAGGCCATTTAGCTTCCTATCCTTTGTTATTTGTGCAGATGACACCAATCCCCCATCTTCTCCAAATATTCTGTCGATCTCTAGTTATCACTGGTAATATGTCTTCACCACATCAGTTCATATAATCTTTAGCTTCCAAGGAAAGAGTCTGCCATAGGCATGTTTTAATCTAGGAGAAAAAATTATCCTACTCTGTGCAGCTCCAAATTTACCTTCTACTCTACCCCCAAATGCCTGTGCATTTATATAGCCAATCACAGGATAAAAAAAAATATATAATCACCCAAAAACCAGACACATTGGCTTCTTCTAATCTGGCTGCCTCTATGCAAACTGTATGTTTCTGATTAGTGTTCCCTGAGCAATATATCGAAGGAACACTGGACAAGAAGAAGTTTGAGAGCTGACAGAAGAGCTGCCCTCTGTTAGACTGCAGCCACATTGACTAAGATCTGTAACATATGTGCTGAATATTTGCCCGTGAAACAAAAATGTCTTCAGCAGCTTAGGCTACATCAGCAGGACAACAGGCCAGACCTATTTAAAAATGCCTTAGATACAGTCAATAAGGCAAGTTATAGTCAGCTGCATCCACATGAATACATTCAAAGAGATATTAATAGTATGTGTAGTCTCCCACACCAAGCATGCATTTCCAAACATTGTGTGGATTTTCACAGCATGTAATTTCTGCTTTAATTAATTTTGTTAGTCTGATCTTCGTTAAGAGATGAGCTAAGGATGCAGTAATCCTGTTCACGAGAAAGAGAATACCATCATTGGTAAGAAGATAAAACAGTTTTGCATTCTTCTTGACAAAAATGTTAGAGGAAACAGACAAGTCTTCGGAACCACAGGGAGATACAAAAGCAGAGCAATTAAACAGAATTCTTAGGAAGGAATCAGAGTAGGCCTTTGAGTTTTTATGTAATACTAAATTAATGTTTCAAGGATATTAACAACTTGGCATATAACTGAGTAGAAGAACTACTTCAGAGAATCATACCAAATAAATTCTGGAGCAATCCAGTTTGATTGATTAGTATAGGAATTTATGAAGGTACTATATGAATTGTTGGGGGGGGGTTTCTGTAATAATAAAAACTGGATTTAGTGATTTGGGTGGTCATTTCCATATCTAAAATTCTGTGTTCACCTAGATTATAATTAAATTCTTGGAAAAGTAGCTTCCCACAAGTGAAATTCCTGTAAGAATTTTGTGCCATCTCTTAGGCATTTTAACCTTGAGAATTTTTAAGGTAGAAGACAGGCATATCTCCTTCAAGACTGCCTTTTATCTATATCATGCATCAGAAAAAGTCTGCACTTCATAAATCATACACAGTAAAGAAAATGTCCTATCTCTTGTGGGCAGAGTGCGAGAAAAAAGAAAAAAAAAGGGAGAAAAAAAGGCAAAACAAGACCCATACAATTTTAGCTTCAATTCTAGTTTGCTTGGCAAAGGAAGTTCCACTCATTGACAGGCAGGCCTTCTGCCATCTGTGTTAAGTGGGTGCATTGCAAGCACCTGGAGCTACAATGAATACTTTCCTTTTTAATTTTTTCTTGTAAAACAGATGGGAAAAAGCACAGCTAGTAGTGTTATGTTGTGTTTAAATATGAGAAGACCATAATTTAGTCTCACTGTTGCCTTTCAGCCTGACACCTATATATTTGGACTCCCATGTTTTAATCAGTAGAAACATGTCAGTGTTCAGGAGGCTGTTGGAGGGATCTACTTGAAAAGATCTGGGAAGAGGCCACAAGTGACCTACTGCTTATGCAATGGCAGTATATTGATTAGAGGAGATTATAGTTTTCCGAATGCAAAGCTCTAGTTTAATGAGCATTTTGCATTGGGTAATGCAATGCATGTTATCTCTAAGCCCTATGAAGGTATGGGACAAATAGATTCACAGATGCACAAATTAAAATGTCCAAAAAAAGAAAAAAGATAATAATAGCCCTGCAAAGCTGTTTCTTATGCATATATCTCTAAGACTTCTCCTAAAAAAAAAACCAAGAAGACAACAAAGCAGACAACAGTTTGTAAAATCCCATTATCCCAAAAGCTTGAAGAAGAATAATAAAGTACATTTGAAGTGACATTAGGAAGCTTAAAGGAAAGAACCTTAGGAACGTTAAACTCAAAAGAGCAGCATGGGAAAATCCTGCCCAACAAACCAAATCATTTGAGATTCTGTAGGGGACTAAGGGTTTCTGTCCACAGATTCCTAACTGGTGACTTTGTGTATGCAATAGACCAAGTGGTTTTTTGGTGTTTTGTTTTGTTTTGTTTTGTTTTTTTGTTGTTGTTGTTGTTGTTGTTTTTGTTTTTGTTTTTGTTTTTGTTTTTGTTTTTGTTTTTGTTTTCTGAAATAACAATAATCACTTTGGGACAAAAAACACTGGCAAAATAAATAGGTGTGCTCAAGTCAGAGTTGGAATATTTCAGCTCTCATCTTTTTACACAGTGGGGAGGGGATATAGATGTGATCTAGGAGTTTTTCAAGGAAGCAGTGGCCCAGTTGGCAAAAGATGGCCAGAATATTCGATTTAGAGGAGAGCAGGCTGTTTTCCCTTAGCTATTTCCATCCTTGCTGTCCAGTGACTGTCTAAAGTAAATGCAGGAGGAGCAGTGCTGTGCAGCAGTTCTGATGGCTAAGGCATAACAGTGCCATACAAAACCTGCACATTTTAAACCTCTGAAGTCTGAGGGAGGCCTAAAACAGAGTTCTCCTGGATAAATGCTCTGCCAGTAGGTAATCATGCGAAAGATACCACGGCACAGGAAAAGAATTCTGGTCTGATTTCTAGCTTCACAGAGGTACTTTGAGTTATCCCAACTCATTTTAATTTTCTTTTACCTAAAATATCCAAATCAAATGCCTTTATAGTACTCATAATCTGCTAGTGATCAAAAGCTGCTGAGTGAAATACCCTGATACATCTTCAAATTAATTATTTCCCAAGAAGAGAAATAATGGGCTGGACAGATGAAGCAAATACATCTTCATCTGGATTATCTTCTAACCCATTTCTGTTCTGAAATTAAAGATAAACACAGCAGCAATTAGAACTTCAGAACTATAAAATTAATGCGAAACACCTCCCACTCTTTGTATTCTGTTTTCCCAGTACTGAAAAGGGAAAAAAAAACCCCAAACAAACAGACAAACAAATGTAATAACTTCTCAGATTTACTTTGGAATCAATAGGAGGGAGAGAGGGATATTTTTATTTTTATTTTTATTTTTATTTTTATTTTTATTTTTATTTTTATTTTTATTTTTATTTTTATTTAGTAAAAGTTAAGATTTCTGTGGAATAAGTAGCTGGGAATTGGTCAGTAACTGGTATGATGTTAAAAGATGTTGAATTTTTCTGTCAAGANAAAAAAAAACCCCAAACAAACAGACAAACAAATGTAATAACTTCTCAGATTTACTTTGGAATCAATAGGAGGGAGAGAGGNTGAGAAATTCAGTAACACGTGAAAAAGTTCATCTGTTTCCTTAGTTTTCTTTTTAGTATTTAGAAGTATTTTGTTCAAAGCATTTTAGCCTATATTTGGTAAAGATGCACACTATATATCATGAATGATAGATTATATTAGCTATTATTTCTAAATTAGCAAAGTTCATTTTTGTATTCAAGTAGACTACTTGAATATTATTATCTTAAAGCTAAATTTACAATATATGTAAATAAATACACAATATATGTATAGGAACATAGGAGTCCATTAAACTCTTGAACTGTTAGCTCTGGAGTTAATTCATAAAATCCAGTATTGTGTCAATTCACTAAAGGGAATTTAGTTTTTTCAAAGTGTGGAATTCAACTTTTGAGAGGTTATTTCCTAATTACTGGGATCATGAAAGGACAATTTAATAAAAAAACAGCAGAAGATGGCTGATGTTAAGACAAATCATCTCTTTAAATCAACATTAAATCGATGCTTTATATCCCATCTGTTTTTAAGTAGTTAAGAAAAACTGATATTCAGTATTCTTCCAGTGCAAAGGAAGAAGATTAATATTTATGAATTATGACTCAGATTAAGATTTATATATTCATTCCACAAAAGTAGGCTTACTGAATCACCATTTCTCCCCACCTGAATTTCAGGTACCTTTTCCTTGGAAGGAAACTGAATTTAAAAATACATATTGTGCAGTGGGCATACTAAAACACAACTTTTAATGGCTGAGTGGCAGTGAAAGGCAACTACCAAGTTTGCAAGTAGATTTTCTCTCAGGAATAATTTCCACTCCACAAACTGAACTTGGAATAACAATGAAAGAAAATTTTAGAAAGGTTTGTTTTTTTTTTTTTTTTTTTTTTTATAGTTTCCCTAAGGACACTGTGTTCCCATTTATCGTTATTTTCATTATCATCATCATCATCACTAAATATTTGTGTAAATAGTAGAGCTAAAACCAGGGAGCAAAATGAAAAAAAAAAAAAAAAGGCTTCTTCATTCTAAACTAACTTCTTTGATTTTTTTTCTGCTGTTGTTTTGTCTTACTTTCTGTGCTTTCTTCAGCATTACAAATTCTTCAATATCAGTATATAAATGCCCAAGATGTTTTATACTACTCTGACTTATTAAACCACCTTTGACTCCAAGAAGAATAATATTACTGTGTAATTACAAATGTTTAATAAACCATATTTTTTGTTCTCAGTTGTTGAATCTGTAAATTTTAATATATTAATAACTGATATGTTTCTTAAGGGTTTTTTTATTATATATCATGCATGTGCATCCCTCAGAAAATCAGGAGTCCAATGAAGTCTTAAAACTATGAATTTCCAACACCTTTGAAAACAAGATAATATTAAAGCAAGATAAAGATAAGATTTTTGAGAATCATAGAAATGCTGAAAAATAGTGTTACTTTTGCCATCTGACTTTATAATTATTTGTTAATAGCTGTGTAGGATATACAGGATTTATAATTCTTATAAATATGTATTGGATGAAATTTTACCCAGAATTCTTTGTGTAGTTTGGGTTGGGTGATTCCAATTCATTATTTTTAATATAAATGTTTCCCATATTTTGAAAGTTTTATGTCAGCATTTAGTAGTGAATGATGGGCATGGTACTCCATTTTAATGGGCAGTAGTATAACCAAAGTTCAATCACTACAACTAAATAAAAGCAGATATAAAATAGAAATATATGTAGTGCCAATAAACACAATACAGTAAAGGCTCCTGCAAAATACTGCCCTTTCTTTTCCTTTGCTTTTTATACAATGGAAATTGTAGCTTTGGGAATCCTGATGTATTTTAATGCAGTATGACATGGTACTGTGGCCAACTGGTAGGATTGCAAGAATAAGGGAAATTGTCATCCTAAACACCATGTCAGTATTTCAATTAGCTCTGAAATGTTGTGAGTCAGAATGCATCTGTCTGCAATCAGTAATGCATTTAAAATATTTAAGGATCTAACTCTTTTAAAAAGTGTCATCATATGCAAAATAGTTACTACAGCTTTTTGTCTGTATAAGAGGTGTCCTTTTTCTGGAGAGTTAATGTACTTGAAATTGTTATTGAATAACCCTTCATTTTTTAAGGTGTTCTATTTTAATAATGTATTAGATTACTGAATAGTAAAAAATAATCAAAATTTTGTTAATGTTTCTAGAATCGTGGATTTATATTCACTTTCTTTTTCCCATCTTCACTGAAACATTTCAAAGATGTCAAATACACTAACTCTATTGTTTTATAAAGCATAATGAAAATGAGAGGAAAACTACAGCTCTTGAGTAAAAAATTAGACAATAAATTGAAATGTGACATATAGATAGTTTGCATTAGTGACTAGAGCAGCAAGGCAAAGGATCTTTAAAATCTGTTATAAACTGACTACGAGCATGCTAGAGCTTTTCCAGTCAGCAGCATATCATTGACCACAGTGCAGAAAAACTTTCTTTGGATGGGCTGGAGTTTGAATATGAATGTTCTGGGATGGGGTACCCAGATCCAGAGGTCTGAGAGGCTGGTTTTCCCCCAGCAGAAAGCATCAGTTACAAATGGAGCATCTTCAGACACAGAGAGTAGCTGACATGTCACTTGACTTCTGGCACAGTCATAGAATTGAAATACACTAAAAATATTCTTTGAAAAAACAATGTTATTAAAAAAACAAACAAAAAACCAACCAAAGAAACAAACAAAAAAAAAACCAAACCCACAAAATTCCTCCATTCCTCAAATGGAATAAAAACTCCAAACACATCAGCATGTCTGAGAAAAGCTTTTCGCTAGAACTCTTCTCATTATTTAAGACAATTTTTAGGCTTATTCCTTCCTCATTCCTGATAAAATTAACTGGAAAACAAGACTTAAAAACGCTAGTTTCTATATACTTCTATATACTAGTTTCAAGGTTTTAGAGTTTTTTAATTTTACATTTACATAAAAATGAAATTCAACAAATTTTACATAATTAAACATAAATTAAGTTTTGAAATTGGATAGTTTAACCACACAATGTTCTGTCACTGTTCCTCTATGTAAACAAATACTCCTTTAAAGATACTACTACTAACTCTCATCTGAGATGTGGAAACTTAATTCTTGGTCATAATTTAAACATTAATTTCTTGTATCCTGAGATTTTGCTTATTTTGTTAGATATTTTTCCTTTCCTCCTAAATCTAAAACATATTTCAGCTTACATGAAATTTATAAAGATATCGGTGGTTTGGAGGAAAACAATTACTAATGAAAATGGTAAGTCTGAAAATGCAGATCAGTTGCAAGGTGTTCTTCATGACAATGTCTTCACTTTCAAAACTGAAGCCAAGACACTTTGTAAAGTAGGAACCTGAGAGTGCAAAGCTAAAAGGTGAACAGTAGGAGGATGCATTTTGGGATTGATTGTCGGCCAAAGTCTGATGATAATCAGATGACTGTGTAAAAAAAATTAATAGATTAGGTATGAACATTTAAAAATAAAGCTGATTTATTATAACCTGAAGGATTGGATTTCTGAGAAATCTCTTTTTCTATCCATTTCCTATTCAAAATTCTGCTTCTGAATCTAGTCCCTCATAGCCACAATACACTTTTCAATACATGAATTAAAGTAAAAAATTTTGAGTGTTCAATTTGTCTGAAAAAAATCCCAACCCTGAGATAGCCATACTGTTTATTGAATTTGGAAAGCTATCTTTGACTATCATAATAGAAATTTTGTGTCTAATTGTTATTGATTATCTGATCAATATTTAGAAAATTATTTTTTCAAAGCTTTTTTTTGCAATAAATGGGCAGAGAATTCCCCTAGATGAAACAGTAATAATCTCATTGCTATTGTATCAGATAACTATAAGGATATACGGGATATCATTTTCTTTGGCAGAGAAGTGAATTGAGTGCATGTCTTTACACAGTCTGAAATAAAATAGATTAAATAAAAATACATTTTACTACCATCTACTCTTCTACTGTTTGGAGCAAAAAAAAAAAAATTCAAAGCAAAAAAACAATTAGCAACAACAGCATTTTAGGGGAATTTTGATCATCTTAATTCATTACAGATACATCTCAGAAAGCTTCGCAAATCAGATTCAAAAATAGATTTAAGCAGAGAAATTCAGAGTTTCAAGACATCAATGGACAAAGAAGTAGAATAATGAAGATTCTCAGTGTTACAACTTACGTTTTGAATGTCTTTTAGTACCCCTTGCTCCTGCATGCATTCCAAAGACTTGCTCTGACTTTAGCTTACAGAAATTTTTGCAATATGTCTATGGTGACATAGTGTGCCAGGGTCGCAGCTGGATTCACTTTTTTTCAGTCCTGTGTGTTCCCATCTATGACACAGAGGAGGAGAAATGTGAATAAGGATATTTTTCCCCTTTTCTCTCCATAAATATCATGTTTCTTGGTATTATTGCAATAGCAATATTTGAAAGTCACCGTAAATTAATGTGATTTCAGTTTTACTTTTGGATCAAAAGTTGCAGAATCTGTCCAGTTTAGACAAATAATTAATGCATACTTAAACTTCTTGATGAGTAAGAACTGAAAATGTGTTTATATCTTCAAAAAGACAGTGGAAAGGCACTTGATAGAGATTTGGACACATAGCCTTAATCCTATTTTTTTGGGTTTTCTTTAATTTTTGAATACTTTAAGATATTCCTCTCTTAGGTATATGTACACTTTTTGAAATGAAAGTAGTAGAACTTGCATGAATTAAAAAAAAAGCATTTTTTTATTTAATTCACATTGTACAAACACCCAAGGAGGAACTACTTTCTAGAAGTAATTAGGTACATTATCTGCTTAATGCCAACATACTTAACTGTATGAACTGGAAGTAAATAGTCAAATGTTAATCAGTTTTCAGTGTGTCTAGCACTGAATTTCTCTTTTCTTTATACAGCACAAGAGGTTAAAGAAAAGCCACACTCTCACTAAGGAACCTGCCTATTAAAACATTATGCAAACATCTTTTATTTAGCCTCTTTTTTTTTCATTCTCAGTAGAAGGGTGATCTCTCTTCCTCTATGAGGCTGGCATGTCTTCAAACACAACAAAGTTTACTCTTTCCAGAATTTTAACTCTTATCCATTTTTAGAAAGAATAACTTTTCATAGAAGGGTTAGAACACAAATATTTTCCCTATGTAAAGAAATTATCTATATTACCCTCAGATTAAAAATCAAAAAAAGTAAAAGCAGACAAACTTGAATAGCACACCACAGTTTTCACAGAAAATTTATATATTATTCAAGTGAAAAATAAAATAGATCCATATTTTCCCTTGCTCAAGACTCCTGGTCTTGGAAATATGAGTGGGGTTTGGTTCTGCCTTATGGTATTTTCCAATATTTATATGAAAAGTATAATGGACCCTATGTTGTTCCCATGCCACAGATCTTCAACAACATGGAGAAGCTACAAAACCACAGGTACCATTTTTCCTAAAGATACTCATTTGCTCCACATAATCTTTCATTATGATAAGCAAAATGATGTGTGCTACTTTCATCTTAAGTTTACCTACTGGAAACAAGGTTTCCAGGATTCTGGTTTAATCTGGTTTCCAGAATTCTCATTTAATCTCCAGCAGCTCTGCTGTAAAGAGCTATAAGCCATCATAGTTACAAATAATTCTGATTTCTGCTCGGGTAGAATTAATTTTCTTCACAGTAGCTGTTATGGGGCTGTGCTTTGGATTTGTGGTGAAAACAGTGTTGATAACACAGAGATGATTTTGCGCTGCTGAGCAGTGCTTGCACAGATCTTTTCTGCTTCTCCCAGTGGAGAGGCTGGGGTTGCACAAAGAGCTGGGAGGGGACACAGCCACAGAAGGTAACCCCAACTCAAAGGGATATCCCAGATCACATGGCATCATGCTCAGCATGTAAAGCTGGGGAAGAAGAAGGACGTGGTAGATGTTCAGAGTGATGGCATTTCGTCTTCCCAAGTCACTCTTACACGTGAGGATCTCTGCTTTTCTGCAGGTGACTGAACACCTGCCTGCCCATAGGAGGTTATGAATGAATTCCTTATTTTGCTTCGTCTGCACTTGCAGCTTTTGCTGTACCTATTAAACTGTCTTTATCTCAACCCACAAGTTTTCTCACTTTTACCCTTCCTAGTCTCTGTTCCATCCTGCAGTGGAGGGGGAGAGAGTGAGGGAGTGAGGGAGTGAGTGAGCATGGATGTGGGGTTTCGTTGCTGGCTGGAGTTAAGCCTTGACAATAGCTCTTACAAATGACTTTTGTACCAGTACACTAAAGACACCAGTGTTGTTCTACACTAGCTAAAACTCTTATTATTCATTATTATGGGTGGACATGTAATATAACTGAACACAAGCACTGGCTGCTCCCAGTTGCCAGACCCATCCCTCATTGGGTCCAGAAAATGAGGACTATCCATGTAGCATATAGCCATTATTTCTCTCCATTTCAGTTACCTGTCCAAAGCACAAATTGAATAAAGACTGGAATACAGCTGAGTCACATTTTAGCAATTCAGGAACTGTATTTTGTGTTCTGGACATGCACTTTGACCATTACAATCCTAAATTAAGCACTAACTGTCATTACCAGCTCTTGCCAATCTTTGTAATTTAAAAGTAACTGGAGAACTGGTCTCTAAGTCAAGAAGATAAATTCAACATCTTTTGTTTCCTTCAAATTAAACTCTAATAATTACTACAAGTAATTCAGGGGCAGTCTGTCATATTGATTCCACAGCTTTGTAAAAGTACTTTACACTGACTGTAGTACACTGATCATAGTTTTTAACTTATGAATGTCTTAGAGTTTAAAACTAGCTAAAACCAATAAAAAACAACAAAAACAACCAAGAAACAATTATAAATAGTAACTTCAAAGAAAGATTAAATATGCAAAATCAGCATCTCTTATATTTAAATACTGTTCCTTAACTAAACTAAGTATTATATTAGTGAAATATTGCAGCCCCCAAGGATTATCCTGGCGAGTTCTTCCCAGAACAATCCTCAAAACTCAACAGCCTAGTTTAGTTTTAGGCAGCTAATTAAAGCAATTAATTTAGCAGGGTACAGTCCTTCTACACTTAGTGGAGAAAGCAAGGAGATCACGGTGGGCTGAATAACCTCTGCAAGGGATATACTTTCTTTCTCCATTAACCATGGCATAGAAAAACAATGTTCATCTCTTAAGCAATTATTTTAGGTGCTTTATGTTAGCCGTGGTGTCTTTGCACAGAAAATAAACACAAGGAATAAAGTAATGGCCGTGGTACAAAGAGCCACTCTGATCAAGAAGTCCTTAGACCATATTATGTCTTGGGTTTTTTGGGTGTGTTTTAAATTAATTTTTTTTAAAGTACATCTTTTTCCTATATGCTGAGAAGTCTTACTGATTACATATTTAAACTGAACAGACAGTTAAAAGCTAAAAAAAAAAAAAAGAAAAAAAAAAGAAACAAATTACAGTTACTTTGGTAACATCAAGAATAAAGGAACTACTAAAAACCATTTAGGGGTTCTAGTCAACCCAACTTAAATATTTTATTAATGCTTCTAGGAGTTTTTATTGCTACAGAGCTTTCTATTGACTGAACAGAGTCGTTATGTAATTTTTTTTTTGTAAAAAAGTGACTTTGTTGTTATCTATACTTGTTAAAAATACTTCCCAACATTTCCCTAGAATTGCTTTTATTAATGATAAACCCACCACTTTTCCCTTGCAAAAATACAGTGAGAATCAAGCACTATTAACTAAGACCCAGTGTTCTATTAAACAATAATAATTTGATATGGATTCAGCTACACGCAATCTAATCTGCATTATATGACTCAGAAACTCTTGCTGTTTAATTAGATGTAGATATTTTGACCAGAAAAGTTCAGAAAAATCATGATGTCATGGCTGAGGTAGAAATTTCTTATCTGTTAGAAAATGAAGACATCACAGTATTGGGGCTTTTTCACTGTGTAAAATATTGTTAAGGTCTTTATTTAGGAGACCAAAACACAATCCATTAAATCCAATGCTGACACAGAAGATTTGAATTTACGATTTCACAACATGGCATTTAAATGACAGCTTAAAACCACTCCTGAACAACAGACTTTTCAATACTTTTTTGAACACCCAGCTCCTTCCTGACACTGAAACTCTATTCTGTCAGGAAAACAGGATCATCAAATCCCAAGCAAAGTGAGCAAAATGGATCCTGGTTCTGTAGCCCAATTTTTATATGGCCAGCAGGGACCTGAGGTTTCTCCAGTATTTGGCTCTGCCTATTTTCCTGAGCAGCATGGTCCAATAGAAGTGGGCTCTTACAGTGAAACAGTCACACTTACAGTAAATATTTCAGTGGGTTTTACATCAGGCAGGACATAGACTAGTGGCATAGACCATATATTAATCAGCTACTCTCCAGTAGCCCATTTTTCAGTCCAATTTAAATCCAAAATTTATCTAATTCTTGAACTTTAAAACACTGCACAATAAACCCCAATGTGTGGCAAGATGTAAAATTGAGAACCATTCCTGATCTTAATTAAAACAACAATGCAGAAAATTATTTTATATTTTCATAACATTCAATAACACGTGCAAAGAGAGAAACAATCCAAGGAAAAAAATACCATGATGCTTTTCCAAGATTTAATACAGAAAGCTCCTTCAGACAGTAAAATTATTTCACAGAGAGATTCATCTGCAGCCCTAAGAGAGGCACATGCATGCATGTGGACCATTGTGCCCTACTACTTAACAGGTTAGAAATGCAAAAGCACTGCATACACTGTGCTGGGGAGGTTTTGTGGGACTCAGGTTCCTAGCTAGCCTGGAGTTGCAGGTCTTGAACCAGATACCTAATTTTGGGGTTTTGAACAGCTGGACATCTTAACGCCCTAGTTAAATGTCTGCTTTAACATAACAACATATGTGTATGAGTGGCACATAAGGTCACACCTCTGTGGACTATTCTCCCACTGAATTTCAGTTAGGGAGCTTTAGAGGACCAGATCTCTGATGACTAATAGTCAGGCAAAATCAGTTAAAAATTATAGACTTTGCTATTCATAGCGACTCTGGCAAAATTTTACAGATGCCTTCTTGAAAGGCAGTATCCTACTGCTCATATTGCTGCAAAAGCTATACCAGATAAAACGTATTTCTGTAATATAGCCTACAGGTCACAGTGGTATTGAAAATGAACACAGACTATTAGTTGTGGTTTCTGTTTTGTAAATTATTAATATTTCAATTTTAGGAGATTTTTTTTTTAATGTTACTGAAATCTTCCTGACCTGAAGCAAGTTTCATAATACGATAATACATTTGCCTGCCACCTTCATAGGACCTGGGCTTAAATCTGTCTTGGATCACAAGTGAAATTATCTAAATGGCCTCAAATTAGCCCTCAGTAGTCATTTGTTCATTTCACAAAAGGAGTATTGTACATAATTTGGCAGCAGAGTGCAATTGTAGAGCACTATTCTGTAAGGAACCAAAAAATGGAATAGAAGGGATATTGGAGACCAGGTTGGCTTTTGGCAATGGTGTTTGGATCAGTCCAATATAAATTATACCTTACTTTCATGAGAACTACTATTCAGCAAATTAGTTAGCATGATGTAGTTGTCTAAACATTATTTTACTGTTCCATGCTATTTTGGACACTGACAGTCCAAGATGTCCTTTGATTCATCTTACTTGCAGTAGAGAAAAATTGCTATAAGTACTGATTGTCTGGGAAAACAATGCTTTTTTTTGTTCCTTTTTTTTTTTTATATGATGGTAATTAGAACATAGAACAACGAGGCAAGCTGTAATTAGAGGTTCAAATGAAAACAACATCAATATCATTCAACTATACACAGTTAAATTCAATTAAATAATTTGCTGACTTCTGTGTGACCAGTTTTATCTAGCATAATAAAGAAAATGGGAAAATAAAGAAAAAACTAGGAGGGAAGTTGTCAAATAAATTAGTTGGTGTAAATTATTCTATTAGTTGTGCTAATAAAGCAAAGAATGTGGTAAATGTCCAATGTTGCATTTCTTATATTTGAAAGGTTATGAGTCACTGAAATTCCACTAACTTAAACTTAATCAAGAGGGGATAAAAAAAGTAGCATTTCTGCTTACATAAGCAAATGGACACTCTTAATTGAACAGAGCATTTTTAGGATAATAGTCTAGTTGTTCAGCAGTTGCACAAAAGATGCTTCAATAAAATTGGTCCATTAGTAGTGTAAGGAGTACAAGATAGCAAAGGAATATAAAGCCATACTTGGGCTGGAAACCTCTTTGAAAAAGGAATCCTATTTTCTTTAACACCTAACACTACTTATGCATGTTTCTCTGTAAAAAGTATTGATCAAGATCAGTTCCTTCAGGTTCATAAATAAGTGAAATTGTAAAGTTTGCCTCACAATTGCACACAGCAACAGGGAACATCATTGCTTCAGCACTATGTTTTCCATGTTAGCCTGACTCTGCAGTAGCCCTCAACTTCAAAATTTTCATCCCTACACTCTGCTCCAGTACCCACAGTGCATTGATCTTAGCTGGACACTGGTTATCCACGAAGCCATTCTGTCACTCCCTTCTTCAGCAGAGGCAGGAGCAGAAAGTAAAATGGGAAAAAAAAAAATCATGGGTCAAGATAAAAGCAGTTTCATAAAGCAAAAAAAAAAGGCTAAACATTTTATTCTCTATTTCTCATCAGCAAATGATGCCCAGCCACTTCCCAAGAAGCAGGGTTCGGCACATATAGCTGTTACTCCAGAAGGAAATGTCACAAGCAGTGAAAGCCTCTTCCTTTTCCTTAGCTTTCATATCTGAGAGGACATTATATGGTATGGAATACTCCTTTGATCAGTTTGGGTCAGTTGTCCTGGCTATGTCCCCTCCCAAGATCTTGCCCACCCCCAGCCTGCTCCTGAGGATGGAATGTTGAAGAGACAGCGATGATGCTGTGCCAGCCCTGCTCAGCAGCAGCCAAAATCCTGGTGTGCTATAAACATCTTTCCAAATACCTAAGCAAAGAACAGCACTATGAAGGCTGCTGTGGGAAAATGAAATTCGTCACAGTCAGACCGATAGAGATGAGTCCTGGTACATATGCATGCGTATATATATATATATATATGGACTCACATTATATAAATATGTAAAATTAAAGCTAACTACTTGGATAAGGGAATATTCCCTCAAAGAGAATTTAACAGATTTAATATTTGAACAGCAATGTTTTGAAATCACAGTTTTGACCTTTGTGTTACTAAAGACTGTTTTGTTTAGTTTTTAATATTTTGGTTTATTAAACTTTCAAGTGGAAAAAAAAAACCCAACCACAACATAGTGGAATGTGAAGAAGTAACCATAAGCACTAAATAATTAAGAAATCAATAAACAATTTCACATTTCTTTGGTGTTCAAATGACCTTCCTGAATTAGAAGCTAAGACAGTGTATGCAATGTGAAATCATTAGGTAGGTAATGTACCAAGTAAATTTGAGTAGGCTGGTAAATTTTGATTTAACTATCTTAACTGCTCTGATAGGTTAACTCTAAAGATCATTGAATCAGTCAGACAGTAGTTCAGCAAAAGCCAAATAAAAGGCAGCACTTAGAAAGTAATACACATGCAGAGAAAATATCAGTGAGTTGTGGGAGGTAGGTGGTAAGAGGATGCCCTGTAATGATTATTCTTTCCAAAATCTGTGATATAACCTCCTACTGCTGAAGACTGAGGTCAGATAAAGCCTAAGGAAAGCCAACAATACTTTTTTTTTTTTTGATTAATAGAAATATCATCTAGTTCAGAGTTCATGTGAACAGCCAGAAAAATCTTATGTGTCTGGGTCTGAGAAAGGCAGGAAGGAATACACCTTTGTCCTGCAGCAAGAACAGAACAGCCTCACTGGTGTCTGAGAAAGGGTCAAACACAGTTATCACTAGGGAGGATTGAAGGGGAGGTTACAGGTTCTTTTTCTGTGGGAAACCACCAGTCCTTTTATCAGAGGTGCTTTATATGCATCAGTATGCCATGGATGGGTAACTGCACAACAATTGGAAGCTGACTTCTGTGACTGAGGTCAAAAATGTCTGCCTCTACTGAAAGAATCTTCTCCTCTCACACCATCTACCTGAAGCAGTCTTGTTGGGGTCACTCTGCAGAGCAGCTCTCCTGCCTTCTCACTTATATCCTGCCTTCTCACATATATTCCAGCCCAAATCCAGCCTGTCTGCTCTTCTGTAGCTGGGCATAATATCACAGATTCAGTTTAAGGACTCAGAGGCTCTATAAGTTGCTGAGTACCCTTGGCTTGTGGGCACTCAATTCCTCACAGAACAAATCCAGCTCTCCCCCTGGAATATAAATGAAATCACCCCAAATGCCTCAACACGTATGCAAATCTGTCATTCACTCTGTGTATCAGCTCTGCAGATAACTCAGTGCTCCTCATACACAAAAATAATCTTTCTGAGGTGGTGGCAATAGATTTTCTCTGAGATAAAGGATAGCACTGAGAACCTGTGTTCACCTTTTATCTGCCCTCTTCGTGACAGTTGTGTTGATGAAGTCTACAAAGCAGCCTGAATTGAAAGTCTACTTGATAATTTGTATCTTGCTCTCTTACCTATCATTATAGTTCATCATTATCTCCTAAAAGATTTTCTATTGCTTCTGAAACAAGTTAAGTCAGCATTCTCTCTCTCTCTCCCTCTCTCTCTCTTTTCCCCCCTCTCCTTGAGAAGCAGTACAGCTGTCAGTATGACAATCTAACCACAATATGTTACACCCACTTAGGTGTTTAGAGGAAGGACTAAATGAATTTAGCTATAGCTGATCAAATTAAAGTTTGTCTTTATGTTACAGCAAGCCATTATGAGCCAGAGCAATAAATGAGTAAAATAGAAAATATCACTTAAAACCAATTTTACATTAAATTAATCATGAAGATTATAAGGATTTCTAAGGACATTACCTTCATTATCAGCTCTAGGAGTACTGAACATTAACCTTTTTTTCTTTTTTTTTTTACTTTCTCAAGTCAATAAAATATTTTTAGCACATAGGATGTTACAGAAAGCAGAGTAAACAGAGGCAAAAATGGATTATCTACAATGTAACTGTTTGGCCTAAGAAGTCTGAGTACACAACATGTCTGCAAGCTACTCATTACTGAGAGCTCCTTCCCTGACTATGTAATCAATTTCAATAGATTGATTTTATAAGTAATATGCCCTCAAACCTACATGCCATTTACACCTTTTATTTGGCATCTCTTAAAATTAAAACAAATATTAATATAAGTCATAAATCAAGAACTCAGAAGTCAATAAGGGTTCTCTGCTCATTGCAGAGAAGTAGCTAGAAGCCCCTAAAAACCTAACAAATTCACTTGAGCTTCAAACCTTGAAGTTTGCTTAAGAAGTATTGTGAACTTATTTAAAATTAATACAATTCTGGGTTTGGCAATCTTTTGTAGAAATAAATCCTTTTATTTTTATATTTGTCCCTCAAAAGATGAGAAGTTCAGCAATGTATACAAATAAACTTGTGTGCAAATGACAAAGTCTAAGTTGTGCATCAGATGCAATAACTGGGGAGAGATGCTTGTGAAAATTGGCCAGCAGTTTTTTTCCAAATATGAACAAGATGAAAGTCACAACAGTAGTGCAAGTGTATGAGCTGTGTACTCGGGCACTCAGTTCACAAACAATCTGCTTTGTCGGCAGTATAAGAACAGAAAGAAAGAAAGAAAGAAAGAAAGAAAGAAAGTATAACAAAGCCATACTGCAGTGGAAGACAAGCTTTCCACTTGCTAGTATTTGGACAGAACAGTGTAAACATTAACGCTCCATCCTCTGCTCACGGTCAGAAATTTTCCTACATGTTTCTGCCTTATATTTCCACCTTTTGACCACATAATGAGGTTGACTGGAGCAAATTACATTTGACAGAGATTTTTCTCTGACTTTGGAAAATACTGAAAAGGTTACATTATCCACCATGACCCTAGAAGTCTTTGATTCTGGCTTTTGACCTAAACTTTTTGATCTCAAAGAGTGATATATTAGGAACACTGATGAATAGGAAAGTCATGGTATAGGTTAGTACAGCTAGCAAGTAGGATATTGGCTGGTGCTAATTAGAGCTGTGATGACATTTTTTATACTGATGAGTTCCAGCTCCTATGAGAAAAATGTCCATGGGTTTTGTTAGAGCATTCACAGTTGTTGTCCAGCTCTCTCCTCTTGATTTCCAAGACACTCAACACATCTTCTGCCATAGCTCAGCTGTATTCATGTGAACAAACCACTCTGTATCACTTTCCCAACAGGCACCTGGAAGTTCCAAATCAAGAATATCTTTGGATTTTCATCATGAAAGCCAACTGACCTCCATCTTGTTAGCATATCTTTACTCACCTTTCTTCCATTTTCTTACACTGTCTGAGTAGGCAGACAGCTGACAGAGGATTTTATAACCTCCTGAAGAGAGAAAGTGTTTAGGAATACAACGGAAGAAATTCTAATGGCTATGAAAAGCGTTGTGACTTTCAGACATGCCTACCTATAGCATAGAGTATCTTTATTATCAGATTTTTGGACTAAGACTTGTGCCATACACTTGTATTTGAATAACCTGTTTGTGATAACAATATTGAAGACAGTGATTTCCAATCTTGTGGTATTTTTCACCGACATTATATGTGACAATTAGGTATTCTTAAGCCGAACTCCTTTGTAGCAAGATGATGGGCACCTCTTCTTAGGTGGCTCAAAAATTTCTGAGACAATATTTTAGTTTCAATTAAATAATTGTTTATCTTTAAGTTAGGAATTCTGGCATACGTCAAAAGGTCTTCTAAACAGCTAGGATTTAAATAAGTCAAATAAAAACATGATCTGTTAATAGCAATAAAATGAATTTGTCATCTCTTTTCATGAATCTGAAGAAAAACTGCAAATTACTTTTTGGTCTATTCCACAAATTCATAATTAACCATACTACTCACTTCCAGAAGGCAGGAAGAAAGTCTAACAAAATATTATGGTTCTCACAGACAACAGTTTCATAGAAACCCAGTGGAGAGAAGGGAGAGTTGAAGGACGTTATTGATAGTTGCCAGGACTACTAATTCTTCCATAAGGCTGGAGAACAAAGAAGAGGTGAGAAGCATTTTCTCTATCAGATACTTATTTAACAATTCTAGCGAAGAGCGATTCTCATTCGCGTCACCTGCTTCTGCTGCGAGAGTGGCTCCGAGAATGCAGCCATGGGGAGGCCTGTTTTGATCAAGTCCTCTGCCTTCCCTTTCAAAGCGAATGAGATAATGCGGCTGTGGAGAAGCACCTTTTAATCAGAGCAGTGGGATTCCATTGAAATGCAGTACAATGCAGCTGCAAGTTAGTATTTCCCTAAAGCAGGTGTACGCTTCTCCCTTTGAAACTGTGAGCACAGCCTATGTCCCTGTATCCCAAACTAGGCTCCAGCAGAACCATGCTCAGCATCACCTTTTACTATTTGTCCTTTTGTCTCATTTTCCTTCTGTGAAAAAGACATTTAAATATGTGCCAAAAATACCTTTCACTAATAGAAGTCAAACACATTTTTGTTTGTTGTTTTTTGTGGGTTTTTTGGTGGTTTTGGTTTGGTTTGGTTTTTTTTGGTGAAAGAGGAAGTCATGTTGAAAGTTAAATCAATTCCTAGCCTCATTTGCCCTTATAGTTAGTCTCACCTTTATAAGTTGGAAGAACACACGGTAGAGGATTGTCTTATCAAGCAGGAGTAGATGTTTTGGGGGAAAATGAAGCAATTGCCTGATGTTAACCCCTACATAGGCCTGTGCTCTCTGTTGCTCGTTAGTACATGCTGTACTGTTAGCTATGTTTTTGTGTACACAGCATAACATTAATTAGCTGTAGCTGATGCAGTTATGGACAGTTTAATGATGCACAGCGATTCACAGCTTCTGGAAGTCTGCCTAGGAATGAGAAAGTAGTAGCTACTGAGAGAAAATGGAAAAATCCAGAAATGTCTTCCAGCTTGAATTCAGTCAGTGCAAAAAGGAATGATGGTCATACTAAAGGGACATATCTTAGTCCCTTTTGGAGCTGGTATTTAAGATTCCCTTTCAGGAAATTGAAACAGGATGGACCTTTCAGATGTTATGGGCTTAAACTCAGGTGGTCTGACTGCCTCTTCAGCTGATTTGTCTTGCACAAGGAAGTTTCACATGAGGCATCTTTCTCTGTGAGAAGAGGGTGACTTGCTGCACAGCTGGTGATTTCTGCAGTCCCTCAGGTATGAAGCACAAGACTAGAAGCAGCAACAGAGGCTGCAGCTTGGGACTGCAGAATCAAAGGAATAGAAACTACTGTGCACCATTTCCATTGCCGTATGAAGGGCAGATCAATAATTTCTCATCTCTGTAGAATGACAAACACCTTGCAGCAGCCTTGCCTAGGTTTCACACCCCCAGCAGCAGAAAATGGTTCTTTACCTAAGAAATTTAACAGCATAAGATTTTTATCTCGAGAGCTATAAACTCCAGTTGTGCTTTCACTTAAATTTATGGCTGAAAGTTTAGAGACTAATAGAACGGAAAGCATGAGTGTCTCAAACTTAAATTAGAGAGCTGGCCTTCACAGATAGGTGTTCAGAAAAAATCTCTAATCAAACAAGTACAGCAATGACATGTAACATATTCTTGTAGTAGGTACCATCTCATTAAATTGCAACTTTAAATGAGCAATCTATTGAANATAAAAGATAAAGTTCAACATTAACATTCAGTAAAAAAAAAAAAAAAAAAAAAAAAGAGGGAATAAGACAGTGATGTGCAATCATTGCAATATGTATTTCCAATTCCTCACTGAGATTATTGAAAAAAATAGGAAAGTAGAACAGAATCTCAGAAAGCATAACATAGTTGAATGATTGTTCCCTGCTTTCGTTATACCTCCCAGATGAAGTAAACCAGAGGTGGACATTGGTGACATCTTCTTAAGAAATTGCTGGAGTATAAAATCTTTGAAGTCAAGAAAGCTGATATGTTCACTGTGGCATATAAAACTACATTTTCAGTTAAATGGAAGGATTTATTGAACATATTTTATTAAAAAGCATGTAGAGTGATGGGAGCGGGAATGTATTGATAATTAAACAAATGGTCTCTCATGAAAATGCAGAGTTTTGGACTTTCTTCTGGGAGCGTAAGAGCTTAGAAACTTATATTAGACAGTGGATGCTTCAGCCTACACAGGGGATCTTAGCCTCATCCAGATATTCCATAAAGGAGGACACTTAACTTGAGATACCAGCTCAATACATCCACAAGAGATCCACAGATAATAGCCCTCAGTTTTTAAGATCTGTTTGCCTTGAAGCAGGGTTTAGAAAAGAATACTTCTTTCTTATGAAGCTTCTGTTGGAATTTTGTATGTTAAATTAACATTATTCCTTGAGGATTTTTAATTTAAGATACTACAGACTCTGTATTATATAATTTTTATTAGACTCCCAGTTTTCTTTGTCTTCACTGCACCTCTGAGGCTCAAACACTATGACTTACTTGAAGCTTCTCTCACACTGTGATTTTATTGCACAAGTGTAGGAAATAAGAAGAAACACAGAATGAAAAACATTTAGCAGAAAACATCTAAACAATAACAGATGGAAAGGAAATAGGTAAAATTAAATGTAAAAAATATGAGGCTCCAAATCAGCCTTTTCCTGAAAACTATGTTTGATTAAAGAAAGGAACTGCTTATAATGAAACAAAAAGGAAAAGATATTTCTGATAGAGCTTTGTACCAAAGTTTCAGCTAATGATTCTAATCTTGTAAACAGGCAAAACTGAAGGGCAATAGATCTAACATATTTAAAATGTATATTTCAAGATGAAATTGTCATCTTTGTGTGCAGATTTTTTAAAACCAATTAAAAAGAAAATCTGGGAGAGTAGCTCAGATTTGGGTGAAAAATTTTAAAAGTGACAACATTAGGAGAGATAAATGGGGTCCAAGACATTCAAATATATGTTAATGACAACATGAAGTGGAAAATTTAGTAGAAGACATTATTAGAATATGCTTTAGAGAATCACAGAGTATCCTGAGCTGATATCTAAAACACACTGAGTCTCAAAATCTGATTCAAAATCGAGTCTACTCAGTGAAAAGATCTGAAATAGTACCAGCTTCAGATAAATGACAAGTAAAACTCTTATCTGCTTTAAAAGATATTTAAAAACATCCTTTCAACTCACAGTAGAAATTAGTGCTGAGTCCTACTAGACTTGGTCTTTTTCTAAGGACTTGCATTTCTACATTTTTTCTTCCCTTCTCCTCTCCATTCACAGATAGATTATCTTACATTCACTCTCATTCCTCAGCTTTTTACATTTCAGTGGTTCCAACTCAACCATGTCATATCCTTTTTTCTTGCCTTTTTCTTTCTTCTTTAATTGAAATTCTAAAATACTAATTTGCTTCTGCTCCTAAATTATTATTTTTTTGTTTCTTTTACTAATTTCCAAATCAATTTAGGGGAAGTCAAATTATTTCAGTTTGGATTTACTCCAATAGTTCCATCATCTCTTAATAACATAATTCCACAAAGGCCTTTATCTCACTCATTTATCTATGCAGTCAAAAGCCTTCTCATAGGTGCACACACCATGCAGGTACAGAGAGTTTTTAAATTCCATCACTTATGCAGTCAGTAGGTTTTCCACTTTAGATATGAAAACAACAGACATTTCAAACACATATTTAAAAGCAAGCTAATTTCAGGACTTACTTTAGTACTCCAAAGCTAAGTCAATTGCATCCAAAGACCATTCCCAGTTAAATTTTAAGACAGACTAACCCCATACATAAACACAGACATGCACATTTTCGTCCTTCCAGAAAACAAACCCACAGTGTAATGGAACCAAGAGGACAAAGAAATCATTGAATGTGATTTATTTCCAGAAGAGAGTCCAAAAGATGGGCAAACAGAAGCGTATTAGCTGTGCTGAAACAAATCACCTGCTTTTTGCAGTACAGCAAGAGAGCTTTTCTAATACCTGCTGCTGCTTTATATATTTCTATAGGAGTTCCAGGAAATACAAAGCTGTCCACTTCCAATAAAATTCTACTTTCCACCCTCTCCCCACTTTTTCTACCCCTGTCCCACCACTGTTTCTGCACATTTCTTCTCCTAAAACAAAATGGTGCTAACAGCTAACAAACAGGCATTTCCTCTTTTTTTTTTTAAAGACTGAATTATTTTTTATATAACAGTGTGAACAATTAAAAATGTTTCCTACCCACATGCTTTAGCATATATGGTCTTTTTTTTCCTACTGGATTGATCCCAGTGCTCTAACACATGGGGACAGATCCCACAGTATGCCACTTTTCACATAGTGATGAAATAAAAGGCAAAAGATACACACATAGAAGTGTATTTTCAATTATTGGTTAATAAATCAACTTTTAAAATGTGTATAAGAAATGTAGGTTTTGAAAAGCAAATGTAGTACTTCATAAAGTGACAGTTTACTGTCCTGTGATGTCCTCTCTTAATTCGCATAAAACCACAGCATTTGAAAATCAGACAAAATTAAGCTTACCATAAAGATAATAGTTCAACAGTTGAGTGAGGCTATGCTAGATTACTTGGCTGCTATTTCCAAAAGACACGGCAAACACAAGTAGCTCTAATGTTTCTTTTCATGAGTCAACAGCCATATATCACAAGGCTTGTTTCACACAGACCAAAGCAATTCAATCCTCTCTGAGGTCTGGTTTAAACCAGTCATCCAGAAAAGAAGGATCCTCTAGCCCACTCAGATACTGCTGAATGCACAGAAGACATTTTTCATGGAATTGTTAGATCTAGCCAAGAACAGTCATTCATTGAGATAGAACAAAATAGTCGTCCAACCTGGGGATTAGACCTCAAAACTGACAACAGATTTTAATTAATTAGTCATACTCTGTTTTGAAGATCTTGACAGCATTTCATCTTTTCTGGCTTGACTGAGTAGTGATTACAAGGTCCTTATGTAGTAACTAAATGTCCTGTACAGTAGGTTTCGTTCAACAAAAGAAATCCCACTATTATACAGATAAACAACTTTAACCAATCTTCTGATATTGATTCTGCAATTACTTTAAAATCTCATACCTATGAAGCTGGGGAAAGATATAGAAACCTTCCTCTTAAAGGGTGAACAGGTGAGCATATAAACAACAGGTGAGCAAATAAGAATTTTCTCTGCGTTTACCTTTGTGTGAATCTCCCAAGAGATCAGATTTCCCAATTCCACAGTTTTCAGCTCCAAACTCAGCATTAATATCTTAAACATGGACATATTTGTATAAAATGGTTTGCAATGGTTTGCATGTTTTATCTTAGACAAAGAATTAATACATCTTTGGATCCTGAGTTCCAGAGCAGGATGATTTACTAATTTATTTATTTAGTAGCTCAATAAAACATTCAAAGGGCAAGTCTATGCTTATCACAAGTGGGCAGCTTGTAGAGATTGACATGATCCTAAGGCTTTCAATACTCAAATTTACTTTGTGCTAGCCACAGGTGTATAAGAACTTCAATTTGTGTAAGCCCCAAGAGAACTAATTATGTGTTAAGAATGCACATTTTACTATGTAGCATACAATACAAGAAAATTACCATGCATCAGGTTTTTGAAAGACAGAACTTTAGGCAGGTAACAGGTATAGTTCTGCACAGATTTATTCTGAAATGAACTCCCTTGGAGGCTTATCAAAAGTAATACTTTTTTTATCATTTAAATATATCTTCTTTACAGTGTAGAGTTTTGCCTCTGAAAATGCTCTGATTTCAAATAGTATATGAAGGTCTTCTACAAAGTCTCAAGCTTCAAAAGACAATTAATTTTGTTTATTTTACTGGCAATATTAGGCAAAGATTAATTTTACAAGAAATCAACAGCTCTTTACTGCAAAGCCAGAGTCCAATGACATTAAGAGAAACTGACTATTTGAATTATCTTAATGCACAGAATTATTACATAATGTCATATTACAGTAAAAAATGAAATGAAAATTTGTCCATACTTGCGGTGGGTTGACCTTGGCTGGATGCCAGGTGCTCTTCAAGCTACTCTATCACTCCTCTCCTCTCCTCAGCAGGACAGGAGAGGGAGAGAATAAGATAGAAAAATACCCTCATGGATCAAGATAAAGGCAGTTTAATAAAGAAAAGATTTATTTTCTACTTCCCAGAAGGCGATGTCCAGCCATTTCCCAGGAAACAGAGTTTCAGTAGATGTGGAAGTTGCTCTGGAACACAGACATTAAAATACCAAAAGCTTCCCCCTCCTACCCTTTTCCCTTAGATTTGGTTGCTGAATAGGTATCATATGGTATGGAATATCCATCCCTTCAGTCAATTTGGATCAGCTGTCCTGGCCATTTTCCCTCCCAAGATCTTGCCCACCACTGACCTACTGGTGGGAAGGTGAAATGTTGGAGAGACAGCACTGATGCTGTGCCAGCATGGGTCAGCAGTAGCCAGAACACTGGTGTGTTACCAACACCTTTCTGGCCACTGCTACAAAAGCACAGCACTGTGAGGGCTCCTGTGAGGAACATTAACTCCACCTCAGACAGATCCAACATAGAATTCACATGGTCATCACTGCTATAAATAAGTGTAATTTAAATATATGATAATTGTGGCCTTAGGAGCCAGTACTGTACAACACTGGATTTGTTAGCAGTCTTCCATTGCCTTTTGATTGAATTTTGTATTGATGTGTGTGTAAAGATGCATTTGTTATTCCATGGAAGATCTGAATAACAGATTGCAGAAAGACTTGGCAATTTTCACAAAAAGTCTGAGAATGATGTGGAGATGGCATGTAGAAGCACAGGCTGGAAGCAAAAAGGTACAATACAGTCCATTGTAGTGGAGATAAATGAAGGAAAACTACACCAGTTTTAAAATAGCCTGCTTGTCAGAAAATGTTTTTATGAAAACTGTTTCAGAGCAAGAGTGTTAATATGGTCTGAAAGCAGACACCAACCTGGATATGTTATACAATAGGAAAATGATCTACAGCTTTAGAAATGCACATTATGAAGGAGCAAGGAGGGACAAATCTGAATCTACTCTTAGGCTTGCAAAAACACCAAAAGGTTTTCATGTCATTCAAATGTGTTCATGGAGTTCATTTCTATGTATTCTTGTGTCCTGTCTGAGCTGCTACAGTGGCTATAAAAGCCCATGGCAATCACAAGGCCCAGGGCCTTCTACAGAATACCATCATCAGAGGACCTAGACAGATAATCTCTTTCTATCCCATAAAATCAAGATTTAGCTGACAGCATGTTTTATTTGTCACTAAATTTTTACTGACGATGTCCTCTAGGTTCATTTAATAACAAATCTAGCTCAGATTTTCTTACTAGGAGGTTGTCTGTGTTCTAAGAAACACTGAATACTAAAATGCAGTCTATAAATATAGGCTTACTTGCGGCTGCTGTTGAATAAAAATTGGTCATTCTGATGCTTGCTTGAAAATCAGGAGCTAAAGCCATGAAAGTTCATTTTGGAAGGTATTCTGATTAAGAGAATGACATTAAGACCAGCAGTATCTGGCTATTCATAAATCTGCTGGCATTGAAGCTGCTGTTGACTGGAACAGACTTCAGATACAAGGTGTATAATCAGAGGTAAATACAGCAACCAAAAATATCCATTCAGAAATCTGGGGTAATTAAATATTAACTTTCACATGCCTTTTCCATTCTGTCCTTATCTTGAACATACTGAGTTCATATGAAAGCCAGAAAACTTTTCCAGGCTTAAAAGAGACCAGGTCATGTGTTCAAGTAATATAACAATAATCTCCTGGCCATTTTTCGTGGCTGCAGTTTTTATTCTCATTTTCTATATCTGTCAGGATGGGCATATAAAGAAAAAATGTACCTGTGGCCCATCACAGCTCTGTGCTCTCTTCTGGAAGACAATTTGTCACAATTCTATGACTCTGTAAAGTCCTAGTGTTTAGAAATGGTGTAACTGAAGAGGTCCCATCTGCATCTTCTTATGAGGAAAGGCTAAGGCAGTTGGGCCTGTTCAGTCTCTCAAAGAGACAACTGAGAGGGCACCTCATCAGTGTCTCCAGGTAACTGAAGGGCAGGTGTCAAGAGGATGAAGCCAGGATCTACTCCATGGTGGCATGCAATAGGGGAAGAGGAAATGGGCAGAAACTTTTGTACAGGAAATTCCACCTGCATATGAGGAAGAACTTCCTTACTGTGCAGTGACCGAGCACAGCAACAGATTGCCCAGAGAGGTTGTGGAGTCTCCCTCACTGGAGATATTCAAGAACTGTCTGAATGCAATCCTGTGCCTCACGTGCTGTAGCATGACCCTGCTTGAGCAGGGAAATGACCCACTGTGGTCCAACCTTACGCATTCTGTGATTATTTTTCCTCACCTTCATTTACAAATGTGGTCAATGATGCTGATCCTAATGCATGCCTAATCCCTAGTTCATCAGTAGATTCAGAGAATATCCTCCCTCTGATTCTGCAGTTTCTACCCTTATATATTCGAATCAGATACTTGCTGTGGTAGAGCAATAAGCAAATGTCTTCAGAGAAAATTGAAAACATCCAGGAATCTTGCAAGGATTAGAGAGACTAGTAAACTGACATGTCATTTGTGTTTAACTCTCCTAAGTGATTTTGAGCTTTCATGGTGGATTCACCTAAGTGAACCTAAGTCACATCATCTCCAGCTGTACATCATTCTGCAGTTTCACAGTTTGAGGGTTGATGCAAATATTTTCTTCAGTACACAGAGATATTAATCTCAACATTTTATTCATTAGCCCCAGGTTAAAACTAAAATAAATGTTTAAAACAAAAACTCACAGATCTAAGATTCTCAGGATTTCTGATATCAAGCATCCTACTTTGATGCCAGCAGCTAAAAAGCATCTATGTCTGAGTTGCTGAATATATAGGCTAAATTCATGGTTTGGTCAGCTTGGTACCATTCAAAACACAGAAACTGAAATTTTATAGGTATCACAGCAAAACAAAAAATGTCCAGTTTCTAAAAATTAAAGCTGAAGTCACAGTTCCTATCAATCCTGTTAGAAGATTTCTGTTTATGAGTTAATTAAGAACTGTAACTGTTTTTCCCTATATATCTTTATGTAGTGATGTGACATACAGTTTCTAAGAATAGTTACTTGTGAGCCATTTGTTGAGTACTTGACATTCCAAACAGGAATCATACTGAATTGAAGTTATGTTGACATTGCTGTTTTTGCCAGATTGAAAATGTGAATTATGTTAGTGAACTCACTTTACATGACTATCCTCTTCTATTAGTTTAGTATTATCTATTACCACAAAAACTCCTGCCAGAAAATGTCATACTTACAGATAGTGAAGACATATTACAAAGTAAAAACATAGGCACTGCTGAAGCCAATCTGCTTCTTAAAACTGGTATCTGTTACTGTCTCGAAGTTTTCATTTTTTAGCTGCAGTATCACTCATACTTCACACAGCTCCAGTTACAGACGCAGGATTCTAAAAGCATCAAAAAACAAAAGGAGAAAAGGGACAAGCAACGGCAGAATTTTTTTTCTAACATCTTACATATCAAAATTTCATTTCAGCATCACAAAATTATGATTTGCATCTTGTGAAGTTGATATTTGTAAATGTTCCTTCAATGAGTGCTCACAAAACAGACTGTACTGAATGAAGGTTGATATTAATTCCTTCTCTGCATTCTTTCTCGGATCAAAAGATGGACTTCAGCTTCTTCTAAATATGGAAGGAGATCACAGTTTCTAGTGTAATAAAGTTGATTACTTTCTTACTGTAATCCATTAGAGGCTGAGCTGAACCATCAAATTCATTTTGACTGTAATCCCAAGCACTTCAAATCCAGTTCTCCATAAGCGAAATTTAAATGCATTGTCAGTCAAGATCTCCATCTCTTCATTGTGTTTTTAGAGATCTAAAAAAAAAAAAAAAAATTAGAGAGAATATATGATACTTTTACCAGGTATTTGGATACCTGGTTGAAAAGCTTTACAGATATTTTGTAAGTTTTTATCAGTTCTTCACTTTACACAACTGACAATAAACATTCAGCGTCTTTTTCACTGTTTGCTCTTATTGATGTCTTCTTTATTTCTGCAAACACATGAGCTCTTGGTTAACATTTTACATTAGTATCCCTAATTACACTGTTCGTATCAGCATGTAATTATTCTGTGTATAAATGCAAATATGGTTTTCTGACATTCAACTTTGTGCCCTAGTGAAGTTAAAGCTGCTATTTATTTACAATAGCATGACACACATAATGCCAGGAAATCTAAATCACACTCAAGTTCAATATTCACTAAATGTTCAGGTGTAGAGGGTAATTCAAGGTGTTGCTGTATACTCCTTCAATAGGAAATACAGGAAATATTGCTTAATGATTGTGAGAAAATCAGTTAGGCATAATTTAAATTTCCAAACTTAAGATCTCCCAAGGCATAAGAACCTGAATTTTTAATAGGGCAATTGAGAGCTTGTTGTTAGGAATGCTGAACGTTCATTTAGAACATGTGAAGGTTACTGAAATTCAGAACTACACATACTTGTCAAAATACGTTTTTTGGTCATTCTATAATATTTAAGAATACTTTTCTTCTGCTCCCAAAATATCTACCAGTATTAGATTTATGATCTGGAAATTCCAGGATTCTCAAAGCCATCTACAGAAAAAAAAGAAAAAATCACCTGTAACTCAACAGCATATTTGTGTTCGTGTTTCTCCGTTTCTTTGGATTTCAATTGCCCTGAGTGTTAAAGCATATTTTAAGAGTTTTTAAGATTTAGGAGTTTTTATTTTTCTGTGCCTTTTGTGTCAGTCTAATTTATTTAAATCCAGCTGCCCTCTTTCCATTCACCAAGTCATAATGATGCTGAAATCAAGGATCATAATCCTTAAAGACTTATTTCTCTCTACTCCATTCTTACAGGGAAAATAAACAAACAAACAAGTAAACAAAAATATGAAAAAAATACTACAGACAAAACCCTCTCTGATTTCATATGTATGCAAACAGAGAACTTTCCTAGCTTGTCTGGAGGGGATGTTCAAGATTAAGTAAAGCAGTGAAAAGGAGGTGAGTCACTGCATTGTGTGACATATTAATTTTTGCCTTCATATACCAGGAATTCGACTGAGAAGTTAACTTCAGTGACACCATCTACTCCAAAAAGAAGAAAAGTACATCTAATTCCTCCTCTCTGCTCTCATCTTTACAATGAAAAGAGAAAGAGAGCATATATTAGAATTTAGTTCAAAAGTAGTAGCTCATGTCCCTGAGTTCAACAAAGTCTCCCAGAACTTCTAGTTAAAAAGAAATTTGCACAAATAACATAGTTCACTCACATTTCAAACTGGACAACAGTCTTTAATGTATAACTCCCTAAGGAGGTTCCCCTTTTGCAGCCTCCCAGCCTCCATGGCACCATGAAAAATTTTGGTGCCTTGAGAAAGACCATTATTTCTTTAATATGGTTCTTTAGAACTAACTGTGTATGTTGGTTTTTCACCAAGTATTGAGCTGAACAGTAGGGAGAATCAGCAGCAATTCTGTCTATCCTAATGAATTAAAAGAATCCACAGAACTCATGCCTGTTCTGGAATTGAATCATCTCTTGTATTGAAAGTGAGAACATTGTCCCTTGAACGGCGTAGTCTGGGACATTTATGTCAGGTCCATATCTGGAAGTCAGAAGAGACCCAGGGTCATTCCTAAAAAGCAGTGGCCATTTTCCCTCAGTTAAAAAAGTAAGAGCTTAGCAGTTCAGACTGGAGCATTTCCAAGGCACTTATCCCTTTTTTCCAGAAAGCATTCATGTAGTTCTTTAAATCACTAGCAGGCTGTGGCACTCTGGGTCAGATAAAATTATCAAAAAAGAGAGTGTGAATCTTCCCAATGAGCAATGTGGCACAATTAGTTTGGAAGATATTCTGGAGTAATATAGACTACCCAAATAGACTGTGATAGACAAACTGCGGTAGCCAAACTCTTCCAAAGAAGAGCAGAGAAAAAGTATTTGGCAGTCTTAGAAATGGTAGAAAGGGATTTCTTGGTATGCTGTCTGTAAGAAAAATGTAAAAGATCAGCCTTATAACTGCCTTCACCTTGTGAGTTACTCCTCTTATGAATTAGTAGTAATTATTTCTATAGACATAATTTATTTTTTTGTTTCTTTATAATCTCTCAGAATGTAAAGCAGTCTAACTAGTAATAATAATTAAAGCATTAGGTAATTATTCCCTCTCTTTCTCTCTCTCTCTCTCTCTCTCTCATTCTTATGACTGTCATTTCTGTGATACAACTTCAATGATGAGCTTTATTACCTTAATATTTCTTATTTTTTACAGACTGCTTTACAAACATACAAGCTAGGGAAGACAGAATTAATTCACCTCAAAGAATTTTTCAATCTTTTCACAAGACTAATACTTTTTTTTCTTTTTTTTTCTTTTTTTTCAAAAACCATCTAAGCAAATTAGTTGAAATTGATGAGTATCTATGTGAGACCTTTCCAGCTTCAATACTGAACAAGAAAATAAACCCATTCCTTTCATAATCCTGCACAGAAAAGTATTAAGTCATACCAATTATACAACTATTTTTGGAAGGCAAGAATATAATTTTTGTCATGCTGAGGTGTCACTTTTTGGTCAGATTTTTGAATTGCAATATGTATTTTCAAGGTACTTGGAATATATCTGCTCTGCCTATACGGTTGAACATCAGCATTGGGAACATTAGAGGGGCAATCCAAAAGTCAACCTTTTGAGCTACCTGCTGACCAAAAGAAAATAATGATGGCCAGGACAAGAGTAGGATCTACTTCTTTCTGGAAATGACTTTCATGCTAAGGCCTAAAAGCCTATTCAGAAATTGCCACACAATGCCCAGAGCAAACGAATAACCTAGAGGCCTATTAAAAGTGCCTGTTTAGGAAGTGGTACTCTCTTTAATTTCAATATCCTGCCTCAGGACTTTTTTTAGTTTTCTTAATATTCAAAAATAAACCCAGTATTCTACAGACAGGTTTTAAAGCTTTAATGCTGTGTTTGCTCATGATTGTTGTCATTCTGTTACTTTTCATATCTAGTTCATGGAATCTTTCAAAATGGCTTTGCATTTTTCAGAGGGGCATTATTTTATCACTCTTACCTCTTCCTTCTTCCAGCACTTTCTGATGCATACTGTCCTATGTTTGATACTGAGGAGACTTTCCATATGGCTGAAGACTACACTTTTATAAGTATTTGGGTTGAAGAAAATATTAATCCATTTACACGAGAGATGGGAGCGAACACCAGTTATGTTTTCTTTGCTTTTAAAACCATGGCTTTTTCTAAATTTCTTGGATATGCCCATATCTGTAATTTAACTAAATACAGTAATATATTTACTTAGGCTACCTGAGAGATACAGTGCCAGAATTTATGCCAAAAAATTCTAGTGAGCCACATGTGTCTCTAGCACATAGGGATGATTTGGTCAAAGGAAGACATCTGTCTTAATTGACCTTCAAAAGCTCTCTTATTTAGCCTTGTGGAAGAAATGGGCACTTTTAAATCCTAATTCATGACATTCTAGATCAGGTTGGTAACACAGCCTAAACACATCTTGAGACTAGCTTTGGTTTGTTGTATTTTTTTCTCCCTCAATTTATTTTAAAGAAGCCACAAATCATAGGCTTCTTTGTGCATCTTTATTCAGTGTCTATGCCTACATCTGTAAATAGGACAAACTCCATGCCTGGCTTCTGGAGCTGGTTCTTTAGCTGGAAGATGCCAAGTACCCAGGGTTGGGTGTGTGCAGAAATGCTGTAGCAATTGAGAGAATCCAGCCTAGAGGAACCTGCACAGTTCCAGCAGTAGCTGACCCAGATGGTTTCTGACAGTTCATCGTTTCTGAGTTAGGAGGCCTCAGATTACCCAACTCTCGTTTTAGGCATAAAAGTCTTTCACTCTGCCCTTTATATGTTCCCACAAAACCTGATCACAGAAACCATAAAGCCAATCTTTAAGTGCTAGACCAGGTACAAGTAATTTCACTATACCAAAAAAATGTATTTTTGTGGTGGCACTCTTGCTTCTTTGATTAAAGGTGTACTACTTTTCATTTGCAAGATGCTCTGAATTACCCTCCTCTCCAAACAGTGCTGAAGAAAGGAGGCTTTAGCAGTTACCATGTTAGTACTCACTTCAAATTTATTTTTTGCAGATCATGGAACCAGCAGACATTGACAATTTTGTTAGGGATCTCACAGGAAATAATTCAAAATTTTAAAAGTTCAAAGTGGGTTTTCTGAAGGGAATAGATATACAATTAGAGTACTATTGCAATTCAGAAGTTCCAATATTTTATTTCACAGCTACTATGACCTAACTATTTGTGGTTTACTTAGAGGAACTTGAGTTCACAGACCATTGACTGCACGGCCTGCCACTCAGAAATCATTATGTTTCTTCTGCTAAACTAGTTTACACATAAAGACATTAGGACACATTTGGGAGTGAAATAGGTCCAGCTAGGGTCAGTAGAGGTGTCTGAGATGTATAGCAGATTTTATGTGTAATAAAAGCATTGAAATGGTTAAATTATTTAGTCATGAAAAGTGAAATATTGAAAAGGAGCAGAATCAGGTTATCTATACAACATAAAACATAAGGGAAAAAGACCAAAAAACTGTTACTGTAATCTGGCTTGTCTCACGGTATATTAAAACACCACAATATCATATTATAAGGAAAATAGAAAACAAATATGCAGTGGTTTATAAAGTATGCTTCTACACCAAATAGTCTTAGCAGAAAGAATCAGTACTGCAGAAAATCATGAAAGAATTGGTTTCAACCAGGCATTAAAAGTACAGACAGATAAATTTATACCTACTAATAATATTAATTTTTACTGTAATTTTTAATTACAGTAGCTGAGATATTGATAAGGCTAATCAGATCTCTCTTTGTGGGGTATACTCTGATACCATGCTGCAGTCAGGAAGGAATTATTTGTATGCTGTGTAAACTATAATTTAATGCATCTGGTTACATGTTCTGTGGAGGAAGCTTCTGCTAAAACATTAGGTGAAGGCAGTACTAAAATCACTCCTTTGCACAGTGACTGTGATCTAGGATAACCAATTTTAGCAGTGACATCTAAATTTAGTTGTGGGTGAGACAGTTAAACACATTATTGAGAATAACAGTGTAGATTATTTTTCCTTTAAAATTGCACTGTTACTTACAAAAATGTTAAAAGAGAAATTGTTTTAATTTTAGTTTGCTTAACTTTTATGTCTTAAATTTAGACTTTTATATAAAGCTTGTTGAAAAACAGTAAAATACAAAGTCCCTATGGAGAAGCCACATAAAACAGGAAGCATTTGGGGCCGATGTACATTTTTGGCTTGCACTCATTATAAAACCATGATTTCCTGGGATTTCTTATAAATACGACAAAAGCAATAACAGCACAAAAATTCTATGTTGATAACATGCAAAAATCTCAAAACTGAACTGACATTGAAATGCAATATTTCCACAGTTTTTCTTTGATTAAGTTATGTTGTAAGTCAGATTCTAGAAATTCAGCTAATTTATCCTTTTAATTGAGGTTATCTTTAAAGTTATCAAACTTATTCCTGTTGATTAGCTTTGCTTTTTCTCTCATTTATGAGAAATAGTTGTTGTTACGACCTTCAGGGTAAAAGAGAAAACCAGGGACCCTCATTTTTTTGCAATTTTGCAAATTTCAATATAACAGGCAGTACAGATATGATCATAAAAAAAATGCTTAGTACTTTTCTCTGATACATGAAAGACTGGCCTTAACATGCTACTAGTCTGCAGAATAAAAAAATCTTTGTAAAAGCTGTCAGCAAATGCATGTGTCCCTCTTTTAACAGAAGGGGAAACTGAAGCACAGGGTGGTGAAATGACTTGCCAAGGTAACCAGCCAGAACGATGTCAGGAATGTTCCTAGAGGTTAGACCTCCTGGGTACTGCTCCCCTGGGATATGCTCTTGGACTTGTCTGTGACCAGAAGATAGAGTTGTCCAACAGTTGGTCCTATTGAACATGAAATTTCAACCCTATGTTAGAAAGTTGACATTTGTACAGAAATATTTACGGCATTGCACTTCTGTAACAATAGAGTTACAAAGGAATGGGTATAATCGCCAGACAATAAAAGTTAAAATTAGGTTCCTAGAGGTAGTTTCATGGTCTGTGAAGAAGGTGTTTAGGTAACTATTTGAAAGTCTTTGTTTTGCAAAGTAAGTCAGTAGTTACTATGCTTATAGATACAAGTTACTATGCTTGTATATGTTCTGTGTCACTTAAGCAAAATATGTGGAAAACACTGTGAGTCAGACTGGGACTTCTCTTTTGCGAGGAGAAACATAAGAATCAGAATATATGTGCAACACATATTGCTTTTTCTGAACAGCTCCATAAATATGCATCTATTTAAAACCATGGGGAGAAAGCCTAGCCCAGATCAGCTTCAAATCAGACTTTCATGCCATGCACTGAGCATCTTGGGATGAAAATATTTCTGTGGAAGAAGCTGCTCTACCTCAGCAATAAGGCTGTTATTAACAAAGTATTTTCTATTTTCTTCTTGGGAGCGGGGGCAGGAAGGGGGGAGTTGTTTCTTCCATTCTCGTACTCAAATTGCTTGGCAGTAGACAAATTTACAAAAAACTATGTGGACTGGAGTTAATGCAACTCCACTTACACATTGAGTGGCTACTGATCACAGTAGGATCACAGTGTGATCTAACGTGACACTATGGTCACTCTGCAGCAGACAAAAGTAACATCACAAACGTAAGTAGAACCAGGAAAAGCAGAAGCAGTCACATCTACCAAGAGGAAATGTTATCTAATATCTTTCATGGGTGAGGAGATACAGGAGACTGAACAGAGGTACTTGATGCTCTTACAGACACCCTAAAAAATTCATCTGGCATCCTGATGCCCATGCAAAAGATGGGAGCCACTGTTAGGCCCTGTGTCACACCTGCCACCCCCGTGGGAATGTTTTATACACTGTATGGCATTTAAAAAACACCAGTTACCCATGTTAGGCACCTGAATTGCTTGTCATATTTTTGTGCACAGCCCTGGAGAACATGCAGTCAAAATATATGGAGCAAAAAAAATCTATCTACATTTAATGTGGAGTTCAGTAAGTAAGGCTGCATCTAAATTGCTTGGTAAGTGTCTCTGTGGCAGGCTGGCAAACCCTGATCCCCTTATCATTCAGGTCAGAGACCTGTTCGCAGTGCAAAGTGGTGGCTTTTCAGTCTGCACACCTGAGTTTCCTTTCCATAAAAAAGTTGTTAATTTTTTCAAAGGAATATATTTCTAAATTTAAGCTTTTTCCAGGGGAGGTTTGAGCAAAATGTCTTTTTACTTCATGCTAAGAATGTAGCAACTGAAGTAGACTGAATAATCCAGTTTGATTTTTAAGAAAACGGTAGGAAAAAGGTGAGCAGTAAGACTTGCCTGTGTGTAACATGCATGAAATTGGTATTCATTATGGCAGACTGTCTGGTGCACAAAAAGACACTGATCTAATATGTGTCAGGCCATAATACAGAGAATGGAAGATTGCTTGCGCTTTCCTCTTCATGGCTGCTTTCTCAGTACTTTCAATCAGATTTTCTGGCAGCAACTTAGGCAGCAATAAAAGTATAACACAAATTTCTCTTCATTTCAAACTGTTACAATAACAGATTAAAATTCCATACTTTGTCAGCAGTCAAATAAAGCAGATAAACCTAGGTAGTGTGAAAACACTGCAAGGTCTGTGAACACTTGACTGAGTAAAGTATAAAATACAAATTCTAAATAAAGGTAATTCATCAGTTAACTGTAGCATGCATCTTATGCAATCATTAACTTCAGGTTGTTTAGATAAATCACAAATTTCAACATATTTATGAGCATGCAATTTCAAGACAAATATGAAATTAGAAAATTTAAATGAAGCCTATTAGTCCTAGCAAAGGTTAATTGATGGATTTATCACATGATGCTAAAATGTACCAAGAAATAATAAATCAAAAAATAATGAATCCAATTCATATTATAAGGTGCTACATTTATTCTAAATTTCTAGTGCAGTAAATCTTGAATCCAAACAGGAAATTGTTCTTCCTTTTCATATCTTCATAAATCAAGTTCAGGTTTATGATGATCAAAGCAGTCAAAAAATATCAATCAGAAGTCCAGCAGAGTTCAGCCATCCAGAAGATAGACAAATAAGCAGCTATTGAATTACTTAAATGCTAATTATATTAAAAGTTGTTTGCCTGTATTCTGACATTATACTGTTACATTTTTTCATTTGTTCCACATGCAGACACTAAATATCACAGGAAAACAACTTAAAAAATAGAAAAATGAAAGAAAAAACGTGTGCTTAAAACTAAGCTTATTCTAATATTTATTGAAATTCCCTGATGATATAAACATATATACTGTATGATCCTCTTTTTGATTTACAATCAGTTTTTGTGTTAACCCAGCAAAATTATAAAACAATAATAATTTTACCATATAAATAATACTTTATATTACATCATACTTATTAAATAATACATACATGCTATTTTAAGCTTCTTTCTCTGTAAAAGTATTTATCTTGTGGGCTGCAAAAAATAACACATTATCTGAAAAACTTTATTCTTGGCTTACCTGCATTCTCTCTTGGAGCACAGGCTCATATTAGGACTGTGTTAGTCCTAATTAATAGGACTAGTAGTTAGTTGAATAAATTTCCTAATCTCAGTAACAGGGCAAGGTGGAGTACAACAATTCCCTTGTACAAATATTTTTAATATTTAAAAATATGCTAAAAACTAGATAGCGTTTGTTTGCTTTAAACAAAAATGTGCCCAACCACATATTTTTAAAGGACAAGGAATCAATTTAGCTTTACATCCTTCTGTTTCTCTCCCTCTCTTCCATGAGCTGGGTTTCTGTTTTTCCTCATTATTCTGTCATAAATGACTGGAAAGATTGGGAACTGAGGCTCTCATTACAAAAAGTTTCCCAAACTATTTTTTCCCCCACCTGTTATGACTCAAATTGCAAAATGTTTTATAAAGATATAAAATCAGATAAAAACCTTTTGAGTACTGGTTCTAGTCTCTACCTCTTAAAACCAAATAACCCATGCAAATATTAAAAAGTTTTTAAATTAAACTTTTAAATAATTTATAGAGTTTCAAGTTCAAAAACAACTTTCTCAAAAGTACTTAATCTAAAATAACCAAATGATCACATAAGTGCAAGAAGAGAAGCTCCTTGATACTTCTTCACAGAAACAATTCATTTGGTGAATTTTCCAGTGAGTTTTCTAATTCACTTCATATTCACAGTACCTTGTAATGCAGATAGGTATTTCAGATTTCATTCAGGAAAATATTACACATGCTTTTCTTCCCTTTTTCCAAAGAGATTAAAAACTTGATACATACTGAGTAGCTTATCTGTGCAAGTTCTTAAATATTATAACAGATAGGATCCATACAGAATGGGAAACAAGGTCTTCCAGTTTCTTCCAACAGCTTATGGTAATTTATGTACAGTCTGTTGCATTTACCCAGAAATTTTGGAGTAACTTCAGCAGCTTGTTTCTGACAATATAATGTGAAAATCACTTGATTCACTTCTGAACAAAAATCACCTATGGGTGATTCCTTCCTTATGAAAGAAATATTCAGTTCCCCAAGGTTCACCTGGAAAGGCAGCATTTTCAAATTCCTCTACCCAATAGTTATATGCAACAGAAATTTAGTTTGAATTTCTTTTCTCTTTATTCATATCCAAGTGGGACAGAAGGATTTCTTTTCATCAAGATGTTTCTAGAGGTATTTATGCAGCAAGATTTAATAAGCTATTTCTTTTTTTTCTGCATTTTGAAATTCTAAAGCATATATAATCATGGCTCAGCTTTTCCTTTGAAAATGCAGAAGCTTGTTTTTGTTTATGATCTGTCTTGAGTCTGTATAACAGACTGTCCAGGCCATACAACAGTTTGTTTTCCAGTCTGCTTAGATGATGTAGTGTTATCTGCAGTTGTTTGTTTATTTGTATTTCATCTTTAGGAGAATCTGGTAGGCACCAGACAGCTCTGTTTTGATAAAACCATTTTATTACAGCTTGGCATTTCTGTCTTAGTTTCTTCTTGTGCTTTCTTTCTTTGTTCCACAAAATCTAAAGGAAGCCTGGCCCAGCCTTAACATTAGTTCAGTGTTATGTATGCAATGCTTCTTACAACTTACAAGCTTGTTATTTCAGAATGTTGCTACAGAGAATACTTTTAGCAGGTTAGTTATTTCCTCCAATACCTTGCTTGTAGGATATAAGGACCCTTGTTTTATGTTTAAAATGAAACATTGTTCATCTGTTAAAAATATTAATATCGTTAATCAAGTTTATAAACATCTGTCAATAAATAATTAAGGATAAATCATAAACCATCCTTTCAGACTTATTTTAGAGGCAATCTTTGCTTGTTATTTGTGCAATGATAGTATTTACACTGGGAAAAAACAAATTAAAAAAGCCTTTTAAAAGCCTCTTATATGAAAAAAAAACCAAACCAACACTCAAACGAAGTTCAAATATTTGAGAAAAAAAAATCATATCCTCCTAATTTGTAAATTATTCATCTAGACCTGGTGAAATTTACCCTGAGAGACTTCAGCCTGGTGAAGCAATAAAAAATATTAGTGCAGGACAGGCAAGTTTCCAGATTATTAACAGGACGAAAACAAAGATCACCTAGAAAAAGGAATATCCAGAGTGTTATAGGGCTATCATTATATTTTCAGATTCAGAAAACTTCTTGGACAGACTGCTTGTTGGTAAGGATACAGAAGAGATCAAGAGGCTAAGTAGCAGCCAAAACACATTTGAGAACTAATTATGCAATTTCCAAGAAATTTCAATCTGCAGCAAGGGAGAAAAAAGTTTTGTTGTCATATACTATAATGTGAGTAGTGTATGTGACACTGCCACATGTCATATTCTCACTACAAGTAAGTGAAAATTCATCTACATCAAAATATTGTGAGTTACATGTACAATTAGCTAGAGATTTATACTGAAAAAATAGGTATTGTGGTGAGGTGGAGTCAAAACAAAAGGTTGTGTAAAGTGGTGTTCCACAGATGTCTGTTCTGAAACTGGAATAATTTAATTTTTTCATTAATTATATGGACAGTGAAATAGAGGCAATGTTTATTAAATTTACAAATTATACCAAACGCAGAACAGATCAAAGCACATTGAAGCACAGGGTTGGAATTCAAAATTATTTCCAAGAGGAGAAAATAGTAAAAAGTAAATAGAGTGCAATTCAAAATGGGGCAAGAATGAAATAACACTTTAAAGTGGATATAAATGATCACATGTACAACATTGAAATCAATGAGTTAGACAGCAGTGTTGCTAAAAAATACCAAATTACCTATCTGGCTTAGCTACTCGTAGTGGGTGTCTAGCACAGTTGGATATACCCCATGATATGGTGCCTGCCCTCCAGAAAAACATGTCACTGTTGGCCTTGTGTCATATCCTGAGGTCACATCTGCATGGCTCAGGTGTGCTACAGCATCTCAAATGGCCATTGCCATCTGTGTGTGTGGGCAAGAGACAGAGTCTTAAATAACTGCAGCCAGTAGAGCCCAGAGGGCTGCTCAGCTCACCTGAAATTCAGCATATACCCACTATCAATTGAGCAGTTCTCCAGGCTACACTGGGTTGGATTCAGTGACATCCAGATGCCACTTCAGGAGAGTCCAGGTTTCCTACTGGTGTTGTGTCATACCTGGCAGTCCCATCTGGATCTTTCAGATACATGGGGTATTTCAGATGACATTAGGCACTGATGTGTGGACAGCTAAATCAGACCTTACATTTCCAGTGACTGTTATGGATTCCCATGACTTTGTATTGTCTATAAATACAGCATTTCAGCTGTGCATGTGTGTGTCAGAGATGTGACAGACACATTTAGGTTTAGGTAGGTGAGATGAATTCCACCCTGACAGGATGTGAAGGCTCCATTTGGCTACCGCAGCAGGACTGAATAAATATATAAGAAAAGAAGAATCTAGGAGAACTTGTTATACAAAAACTTTCAGTCCTGAAATATAGGAAAGGTTGCAAATGAAGGCTAAATTCCTTGTCTGTGTAGCAAAGACAAGAAATAGTGCTCCTAAATTGTAGAAAGCTACAGTTTAGGCACAATTTTTGGTCTGTAAAGAGGGTGAAAATTGTCTTGGAATATTGTGGAATTTCTATCCGTGGAAGTTTCCATAAACAGTAACTGACATCCTGCAGAACAGCCTGGCATCATCACCAAAAATCAGCTGTCTACTTTTAAAAAATCCTGAACTGTGTGTAAAAATATTGTGATGGTTTAGGAATGGTATTCTTCAATTTGCTGCTCCCACTGAAAGCACTCCAAACCATGTGTTGCTTGCTCACTTCCCCCTGCTCTCCCCTTTCCCCCAGCAGTGGGCTAGAGAGGAGAATTGGAAGCAAAAAAAATAAAGATCACGATGTTGATGTACGAACAATTTACTATAAACAGCAACGAGGTAAGAAAATGAACACTAACAGCAACAATATTGCAACAAAGGTGTACAGGAGGGGCGATTCACATGCAAATGCTCACTGTGGAGCCCAGCAATATTCTGGTCCTGAAGAGAGCCCTTCCTCCATCCCCAGAAATGGTGGGAGGTGGTACAGAATAACCTGCAGGGTCCTGGCCATGCCCCCACCCCTGGCTACTGTAAAAATTAACTCTATCCTGGCCAGAAGCAGGACAATTTTCCTGTGCCTTATACTAACAATTTATTATAACCTATGTGTTACACATACAGCAACTGGAGACAAGAGCTACACATAATATGACTTTGTATCACTTTTCAGAATCCCGTTTGTAACATGCAATATTCCTACAGTGTAGCTAAGGTTGAGAAGCATCTGAGCATTTTTAGAGAACTTGCTTCTCCTGAAAGACAACCTTTATCCCTTTGGGATCATATTTTTGATTGCCATATCATTGTTTGGGACTAATTAGTTGTCTCTTGTGCCAAAGATCAGCATGGTTTGCACAAGACTGGCTTTGCTTGTTTGAACCTGTAGCCATCGTTTTTTTCTTGATGGAATCATCATCTACCTTTGAAGCTAGATCCCTTCTGAACCAACAGCTTCGCAGGCTGACTCTGCTGCTTACAAGGATTTGCTAAACTGTAGCTGCTAAGCAATGTAGGCTCACTGAGCTGAGCATCTGCCAGGAGCTATTTGGCATACGGTCAGGATGAGACTGCTACAGAGGCAACGTCAATAGACAAATCAGCTTCTGGAGTACGTGTGCGTCCCTTGCCTTATCTCTGTGCTGTGTCTATGGGAATTTTACATGCAATCTGGCCAGCAAAAGTAGAGTCAGGCATTTCCCTGTTGTCTGGTTCTTTGCTGAGGTTCTTTCTCCAGCAGATGTTTGTGGATCTTCCCACAGACTTTATTGTAAGTACCATGTCTGTGTCTTCTTCAGATAAATGAGAAAAATTCCATGTGCTGACCTCTAGAAACAGTACAGAGCTCTCCAGTTAAGTCCAAAATTAGTCCTTTTCTCTGGACAAGCACAGTGCAAGATTCTGTAGAGCATTTCCAACAAGTTTGGTGTTAGTGAACCCACCCTTTTGCTATGCTGGCTTCAGAAGAGAATAGATCAAAAAATAGTTTTAAAAGTGCATGCAAATTCTATGGATGAGTTCAGTCCCTGTGTGTATTCTTCTCATGAGTAATATCACATAGGCATTTATTCTAAGACTGATCTTCCTCCACAATCAAGGAGGAAGCCAAAATATCTGGGAAATATTTTCCTTTCGTAATCATGGTGAGCATTCCTTATGTCATTTAAACACTTCTACAGCAAATAGTTGTCTCTATAAATTTATGTTTGAGCTGATCCAAGAAAAATGCATATGAATTTAACGTATGAAATATTGACTATAATTTCTGACATAAAATTTAAGCAGTAATTACCTATTGTTTTTACCCTAGCTCTGGTTAGTTAGCAGAGGAATAGCTCCATTGCATTCTTTTCCTAGACTATAATTTATCTATTTGAAACATCAGAATTTTATTAAGGAGTTGATTCCTCTCCCATGAAACCCAGAGAGCAAGAGTGACCAGTCACTACAGAGTCCTGGCACCTCTTTGTTTCTTCAGGAGAACCCAATACAGAAAAGGCAGAGATCTAAACAAAAAGTGTGTGTGCGCTTTTTTCTTTTTTCTTCTACAGAGCCAATAGGTTGTATCTCAGAATGATTCAGCCGAAGTGGATTCCTTCAGAATATCTGGGGTCCTTTCCGGAACTCTTCTGAAGATTTATGACATTTCTCATCAAAAGTTTAGGCTCCACACTAGACCTCAGGAAAGTTGTCTGTATCTACACACTAAAATGTCAGCAAAATAAATGCCAAACACTGGAAGGTGTTGCTGCACCTATCAATCAAGACTATAATTTAACATTAAGAAACAATAAGCCAGCATGATGCCCCACTATTCTCAAATCAACTCTTGACCCATGACACACTTCTTAAACCCCTTCTGCACAACCCACTTAGGCACATATGTCCTCTTCTCCCACCTGCTCAGCATTTCACCATTACCTTCAGCGTCTGTGTTTAACTGAATGTTTGGATGCATGCATAGCAGCATTTAAGTATCTTAAACTCCTACTCAGATCTTTTTTTTCAGAATACAGTGTTTTTATTTGGGAAAACTCAAGATCTGAAAGTCTGCCTGTTATATTTCACTGAAATCTTAGATGTCTGAGCCTATCAAAGATGGGAGCCTTCAAGTTACTGGTTTACTGGACAACAGACATTGATCCAAATTCCAGTCCTAAACATAACTAGTAGAGAACAGAGTTCTTTCTGCTGATAGAATGTAATAGAGTCTCATACATTTATACAAGCCCTCAAATACTGTCATAAATTGCAAGCAAATACAGTATTTTATTTCTTTACAGGTTTTTTGGATGACTTAAGATGGCTGAAGATTAAGTATGGGCTATGAAAGCAATTGTAATAATTCCTGAAGAAACATGAAACTAAAATCTCAACATACAGCTGAACCCATTTTTCTCCTCATAAAATACACAGACATATTTCCATTTAGAGGTTTGCTCACAAAAGTTAAGGTATATTGAATGAAATTCCTTCTCAAAAATAGGGTAGAGAAGTTGAGAGAAAACTATCAATAGCAAGATAGGGACAAAATAATGTAAAATTTTAATTGGATCCTGAAGACAGACCCTTAGAGAAAAGATATAGAAGTTTAAGTTGGCAATCCCTTTCTATTAAACTTTGTTGAACTAGCAAAAATTAAAAACTAAACGCACAACTAATTGTCCTGGGCTCCATTTTAATAAGCTGTATAGGGAAGGAAGACAGAATTAGAGTAGAGCAATGCTGTGTGTTAGGAAATGGGTAAGTGAATTGGAGTGAAAATGCAGCCATATGGGTGCAAAAATAAGTACTATTAGAATATTGGAGCTGACTCATCCTTTCAACAGGTGATGGAGCCTGTGGCACTGTCAGGATCACTCCTGGCACTTGAAGGATCATTGTGGAGGGGAAAGCAACAGCAGGAATGCAATAGTGGCAAAGACAGAAAGTGCATGCCACAGTAGTTCACCGTGTTTTCTGAAATATCTACAAATTCTGAGTCATAGTGGGCCTGAGAAAGGAAAAGTTACTGTCACAATCCTGAAGGGGTAAATAGGAGATTTCTGTCCTGCAGTAAACTATGCCAGAGACAGGGAAAACTGGAAGGGAAAGATAAGAGGAGAGCAGATGTTTGACACTTGCTACCAGACAGGAAGCCTATACTGTGGCTGCTGAAATGGAGAGATCCCCTGTGAGAACCATGTCTTAGAAAGCAGCTGCCAAGTCAAATAGCCATTAAATCTCAGCAGAAACAAACATCATCACACTGTGCTTTGTCTCTTTAGTAGACCCAACAGCAGTTCACACCGGGCTAGTATCAACTGTACCATACAAAACCTGCACGAAAATACAGGCCAGAGTGACAAAAGCATGCACTTTTAATCAAGCAATTTGAAATGAAATGAAAAATGTACTGGGAAAAATGAGTGAAAAAGTTGGAAATCTAGCTTGTGAATTGAATCTGTGTTCTTTTCCATGGACAGTACCTTATTACTCTGCCTTGTCTCCACATTTTTCTAAGGAGAATTTAACAGACATTATATCTTTGCTAGTGCAAAATGTATCTTCCAGTTAGGGATAATGGGGATCCTTCCCATCTCTAGTCCTTTCTCAGTTGCTCCTGAATACCTGGGCAAGAGGGCATGTTCATGGATCTGGTCATTCTTTGTGTGCAGACAAACCCTGTCATAAAGTAAGGGAAATGAAAAACTCACAATCCTTCCTTCCACAGAAGGCAACTGTTATATATTTTGTTGGGAAAAAGGCTAGATATCCCAAGGCACACATGTCTAGCTTCAGTGTGGTAATCAGCAACCAGTACAGAGTGGTAGGAAACAGATGGACTACTACATCAATTCAGCTGATACCTAGAGTAATGTGGACAATTTCCTCTTCAAGTCAGAACAGAGGAGCAAGTAAAAACTGAAAGAGAAGGTTCAGATTTTGGCCTGTGCAAGCATGCAGGGAGAAAAAAGAAGTAAGCTTTAATATCAGAAAGGGAGAATGTGCTGCTTGTACTAAAATGTGTTTTTACGTTCAGATATAGAAAGTATGTTGTCTGATTACAAAAACCTCCATGCTTAAAACAAACAAACAAACAAACAAAGCCATAACTTTTCCCCCCTCCTTCCTCTGCCCTTTCTCTACCATAATAATCCAGGATATTTATACTTTATGCTATATCAGTCACACTTCTATCCTGCCTCTTCCAACTAGTACCACCTCCATTTCAGTTGTGGGGAAAGAGAAGGTAAGGTCCTACTCACAACAATTGCACACTGCTGTTGCAGACAATCCCTTTTTCTTGTCTGGCTAATAAGTGGAGCCATTAAGTTCCTTTTCTCCAACAGGAAACAGGAGGGACATAAAGCATACTTCTTGATAGGCCATGACACTTGGCAACCATAGAAGATGACTTGATGTAGGCCATTTATTCTTGCTGATTTCAGATAAGCTGTCCTACAGAAATCTGTACAAGAAGATCCAGGACTGACAAACCAACTAGATCTAGTGATAGCAAGATAGGTAGAAAGTAGAAGGAATAATGGCTCTGTGACTGATTGATTTGAGGGAAATAGCCTTAGGGGTAAGAGACAAGAGACTTGGAGAAGTGCTAACAATAAAAAAGTATTTAAATGATGCCTCCTATGAGACAGGAACAAGGAGCTGATGAATTGCTGAAGAAGAACAGGAAGAAGTTTGCAGAACTTGGAGAGAAGAGACATAATGAGGAATTTATAGATATCCTTTGGGTGCCTACTATGCTGAGGCCAAATCATGTATTGCTGATTGAGGCTACACATGCTTTCAGGAGCCAGTGCACTATTTGGTATGAATAAAAAGGACATATGGGAAAAAGATTGCATGAATAGCGTATAATGTAAAATTAACTGTAATTGCGGTAGATGTATGACTAAGGGCAAAGTGAGAACAAGCAAGGAAAATGCCGTGGCCCAGATCCAACAAAATATTTATGCTTTCAACTTCTAACTGCTAACATTAGATGGTAATAGCTTTCACAGCAGGTAAGCTCATAAATCATTTGCTGAATCTAAGCCTAAGGCTGTTGCATGCTAATCCAATGATTTTAAAAGTAAGGTTTACTGAACGTATTTACAAATTTTAAAAATATAGTTAATAGTATCAAAATAATACAGGCTGAGGGAACTGTGCTTGTTCCTGCTGGAGAAATGATAGCTTTGAGGAGATCCAACACCAGCCCTCCCTTTCTTATGAAGAAGTTAATGAAGAGGATGGAGCCAGGTTCTTCACAGCTGTGCAGAAGAGGAGGGTAAGAGAGAGCAGGTGTAATTTGAAACAAGAGAGGTTCAGGCTGCATGTCAGGAAAAGCTTTTTCATGTTGGAGACAGTCAAGTGGGGAAACAGGTTGTCTAAAGAAGTAATGCGTTCATTCTTGGAGATCTTCAAGGCTCAGCTACACAAAGCTTTGAGTAACCCCGTCTGGTCTCAGATCTGATCCTGCTCCAAGCACGAGGTTGAAATAAATAGTTTCTTGAGGCCCCTTCCAAATTCAATTGTATGATCCCATGAAAACATTCTCACCACTTCAGCGTGCAATTGCTGCCTTATTTTATCTAGGAAATATACTAATGTTATCTTTTATATTTCATTAAGACATGTAGCTATGCGTGTTTGCCCCAACTAAGGTGTTTGCATTCATGAGATATCCTGTTTAATAATTTTTAGGGCAGGAATGAACGTAAAATGAACTGGAAGGCAAAAAAAAAATATTTTTTGTATGTATAGTACATACAAGTGAGCTTGTCTGGAGGTCAGTAAGAACAGATGAAAAAGAAAAAGTTAATAAAGTAGAGTGAAGCTCCAGATTGAAATGTGTTCCACATTCATGTGAAGCAACACAAGACTGCAAGAAAAAAATTGGCTTGTATTGCCAACAGCATCAATGTTAGTGTCTAAGTAATCTCCCACCGAAAATGGAGGGAGGCCTCTAAAACATGGAAAAGCAAAAACCTCTAAATGGTCCCAGATTAGTGAGCAGGAATTTTCTGGACTGTTTTCCTAGACATGGACATTTAAAATACACCTAACCTGCACATTAAAAGAGATAATTTAATTTCTGCAAGCTGACAACTTGGATTTTACGTGGTATAAATTTCGAAAAATGTAGAAAGAGTAACAGTTTCAAACAATGATTGTGTCATGTCACCATGACCAATAGCTGGTGCCATGAATAAAACATAGGTATTTTATTACTATAATAACTGAAAAGTGGACATAAATATTCTGCATCAGCTATAGACCTACCAAGATGATTTTCTGATATTGATATTTTTTTTCTTCTGTATTGATGCATTTATAAGCTAAGTCAGTCAGTAAGTACTCTTAGAATGTGCAACAGCTCTTTAGGAGCCATTAAAGCATATTGAACTAATGACCCATGGATAATCAAAGTGTCTCATTCTCTTAATGATGGATCCTTCATCCTACTTCCTTTGAACATATTGCATTTGATTTTCCTTTTGGTAATAAAAAGTAGACATCAATTATCTCAAATATTATAAAAACCCTATTGAAGTCCTGCATTATAAAAATATTCTTTTTATTTTGTTTTGATTGTCTTGGAAGATTTTGTTAAAATAAGAACCATTATTTTTCCTAATTTGTTTTAAGAACCTGCTTCTTTGGCCTAGTATAGTTCAGAAATAAATATTTGAGTTGCAAATTCTATAATATTTTAGTTCACTGTCACCATCACTATTGAAATAGCAACCTCATGTCTGCAAAACAGATCCTTGTCAGGGAAGATGTAAGAAAAATAGAGGTGTTTCCTTCAAATCCTGACTTTCAAAAACATTGTTCACTAGCAAAAATATTTGAGAATGGTTGCTGAATAGGATGTTCAGAGGTATTGATGGAACACCTAATGATAATCAAACATCTACTCTTCTTCTGTGCACTTTCTAAAGCTAATCAACAGCAAATCATCGTCCTGATCAGTCTCCAAAAAAAAAAAATACCTAACCAAGCCCACAGAAAAGAAAACCAAAGAAATAAAAAAAAAAATAAAAAAAAACCCACATGCAAAAAAACCAAAAAACCCCAAGCAAACAAAAAAACCCCACTGCCATAGATCTGAAGAAAATAAAATACCCAAAGTGGAATGAAATAAAGTTAACAGATAGACAATGAAATACTTGTGACTATTCTCGCATTACACAGAATATTTGTTGCAGAATCAAGGAATCTAAATTTCAAATCCATTGTGTTGCCCAAGCAACCAGCTCTCTATGGCTAAACAATTGAAACTTACATATCTGATTCTGTGAAAAATGTTACATGATATCATCACACTTTTTATGTTAGCTTGGGTTTTTTTCCCATTGCTTCCCAGTACAAGAACATTAAAAGGAAAAATTAGCATGCAACTAAAGCATTTTAGAAACATTTCTGACTCTGAATATTCAAACCTGTTATCCAAAACAGTAGTAGAACAATGAAGACCATATGAAACAGGTTTGGTTCTGACTTTTCTAACTTGTTGCTTTGCCTTCTACTTCACACTTCACATTTAATTTCTTGGAGGATGTGTGGGGGCATTGTTATGGTAAACTGTCAGCATCTGGGGTCCTTCAGTGAAAGCAAGATGATGTTTATGTTAATGGTTTCTTCTTCTTTACTTTATGGTTTACTTTGGGTCATTTTTGTATTTGCTAACTTGTTTTTACACCTCTGTGTGTTTTTTGCTGGACTGCATCTCCACCTTACTTACAAATTTACTTACATGGTACTTTTAATATATAGGTAGATACCTTTTTATCCCTTAAACAGTTTTTCCCCAATCTGCATTTCTATAATCGACCATGAGTGAGTTATTACCATCGGGTCTGAAGTGCCATCCTGCGACCCATCCCCTGTCACCTCATGCCCATCCCTATGCCAAATCCTGTGTCCCCATTTCTCAAGCCCTCTGCTGTTGTACCAGGACTGTATTTCTCTGCCTTATGAGATTACCTTAGTACCATAAATAGATAAGTCTGCGTAGAATTGCTTGTTTCTGCTGTCTGTAGAAAACAATGGTTTCACTATTCACAGACAACAAAAATAAAACAAATTAGCTGCAGACAGTCAATTAGAAGAATTGCTATAACAGTTAAAACAAAGTAAAGCTTAAGTAAGACCTTGTCTTTACTTATTAATAGCAGGGTTATCAAATAACAGCTAATGGTGGGAAAAGAAATAAAGTTACTGTGTAGTGCATATTCAGTCATCTATTCATTTTACAAAACAAACCCCTTTTCTAGAGTTTTAAGATCTTTTAAATTTTAAGGGGTTGTCTATATTGTTACATTACTACTACATTTCATGATTATAATAAAACTTTCCTGGATAAATAACTGGAAAATAAATATTCTTTCTCCCACCTCCGCCTAAGCTTATATGATTAAGTTCCTGGATGACACCACAAAATTTTCTGCTTCCTTGTATAACCTCCATATTTTAGATAGATGGCAAACCTATTTTATAATGGGAGATGACTAGTTGTGATGACTCTTTCCAGATCTTTTTTGACAAAGAATCCTTGGTCTTACTACCCCTACAGTTCAACAGCACTGAATCTGTTAAGTCTTAAAATGTGCTACAAAGCCTATCTGTTTATTCAGCTTTTCTCCAAAGTGGTTGGTTTAAGAGCCATAAAATTTCTCCTATGGCAAACCAATTAGCTTTCCTCAATGTCTACAGTATGTCATACTCTCCTCCCCCTTCCTTGAGGGACAAATGCAGGAATGCTGTGACAACTGAAGTAGCCTATATTGTTTTCTAAAGAAATTGTCAAGACTTTGTAATATAACCAGTTTAGATTACATATTTGCTTAACAAAAAAAAAAAAAAAAAAAAANATTTTTATTAAAAAAAAAAAAAAAAAAAAAAAAAAAAGCAGGTTGTGGGTTTGTATTGTTAAATTTCTGATCTTAATCACTGAATGAAAATTTATTTTAGTATTTCTGCTCAAATTTATCAAATTTCTCACTGAACAACAACCTGTTTTAATGGAAAGATAAAGAGTACGTTTTACTAGCAATGGTTGTTTGTCTTCTTTAAGGATTGTTAAATATTCATTTTACTCCAGGAAGTTTCTAAGCATGATTCACTTGCCTAAGTGTTGAGAAAAACTGGAAACTTCATTCTCAGTCCCAGTTAAAAAATCATGTGCGTGTGCTATATTAACCAGCTAATACAGGAGAAATATCTTTCTCTCTTAATACCATGTGAAACAGAACAGTTTAAAAAAGTGGAGATAAGAACATAGCCCCCAGGAGCAGCATCCTTGTGTCCCATCTGAATATAAACAGCATCAATTTTTATTTCAGTTCTCATAGTCTGCTAGTTATTGTATTAAACATCAAGACTCATGCATGGATTCTGAATTCCTGCAGATAGAAGATAAGAAGTCAAACAAGTTCCTATGGAGATCTGTTGGATGCTGCTGAATTATGACAAAATTCTTTTATTGGTGTACTTAAACTGTTGATTTTTTTAACTTAGACATCAAAATATTTAAACAGGATTATGCATGAATAATACTGTAGTTAATGGGAATTATACTGCAAAAAGCTGGATTTTCTCTTTCCTTCATGCAGGGAGAATAGAAATCTCCATACTTCTGTGTTTGTGGATCTGTGCTTTCTTGAGAATGAGCCTCAAGTCAACTCTAATTTTACACACAAATATTTGTTATTCCTGAAACTTGAAAAATAATAATACTGCTCCTTTACTCATGATCCCTAAATGGAAATTACTAACTGCTTTGCCTAAAAGAAACACCTAGTAATTTATTTATTCCAGCCAAGTTATTTTAGAATTCAGAGTTTCAAAGGGCAAGTATCATTTTAAAACAAAAAAATCCCACAGACATCCTGCAAAGGATTTTTATTTGCCAGCTGTACAGACTACTACAACAAGTGCCGAAACCTGAAAAAAAAATAAAATATTGTGCAGCATTTCAGAGCTTTTATTCTGTGATTGTAAAATATCTGGGAGGTTTGCCAGACTCAGTCAAAAGAAGAGCACAGCATTTTCTCATCACTAATAACAATGACCTGAAGTCACGTTGAAGATTGTAAGGTCAATTTCCCTCTTAAATTGAAAAAAGAAAATAGGAGAACAGATGTGGGTAGTTGCTTCTGTATTTATAAATTGCATGACAGCTGGGTTAGGCTATATCATCTCCAGTTTCTATGCAGTTAAGGTATTTTTATTGAATCATTCATACTAATCAGATAGAAGTGTTAAGGCGCATTTTTAAGCTATTACATAACACAGAAAAAGCTGCCAACTTCATAGTGTACATTCAAAATTGAACATTTTTCTTCATTAAATATGTTCAGGTAAGTTCACCATGTGGCATGTACATTTTAAAGAGAATTTTCTGGATTTGAACAATTTGTTTGAATGAGTACATTTTAAACAAAACTTAAAATACATAAAGTGTTAACTATGTAATACCAGAGCTTTGTTTATTTGGTGTGTTTGGGCTTCTAGGGTTTTTTTGTGGGTGGTTCGTTGGTTGCTTTGTTTTAGAGTATTTTTGTAGTTTAAAATAGCAGAAACAGTAGCTGTACAACCAACACCCTGATAACAATTATTTCATCATTTCAGGAGCATATAAAGCACAAAAATTCTCATTCTGCCCAATTTCCTATATTAAGCTGACCATTTTATCAGATACATAATTTCTTATTACTGACACATTATGTCTATCTGCTGAAACACAAATTTGCACACGATGCACACCAATATTTTTGGCTACTATTTCTTTATATTACATTTACATTAAAATGCCAACCATCTGCTTGTGGTTGACAACATCTAGGCAAATCTTTCCTTTAAATCCCAGCATTTTATTTCACCCTTATTGGGTGAAGCATGTAAATCACATTTCCCTGCTTTATTCTGTGCAATCCATTTTGTCTAACCTATGCATTTTAACATTAGACATAGTAACCTGTTGAGCCTAGACCTACAAGAACAAAATGGAACCTCACGAGCACAGTTTATCTGAAACGTCTTATATATCTGTTAGAGAATGAGATAAATCTTTGATGATGCCTTCTGTCTCCCTGACATAAGGAAAGACTAGGTGAATAGTTAGACTTAAAAGATTAACTTCTAACACTTGTATTAGAGTACCAAGCATAAGCTTAGAAGTGAAGTCTCAATTAACTAAGCCTAAGAGATAAATCAGTTTTCTAATCTTCAGCCAAGCATTCAATGCATAGTTTCTCTAACCTATGTCATGTATACATAAATTATTTCAGCAAAGTATTTTGGTGAATATGATAAAACACTTTTAATAGCTAAAAAACAACAATAGACACACTGCTGGCTCACAGACATCTTGTTGTCCACCAGGACCCCCAGTCCTCCACAGAATGGCTTTCCAGCAGGTCAACCCAAACAGAGGGTTTGGTGGCTGTTCAGAAGTGGCAAAGAGAAAAATAAGATAAATAGAATGAATCAGTTTTAGTATAGAGTCTCCTCTCTCCCCAAGTTTCAGAAAAATCAGTAAGATAAGTTAAAGCAGCCCTTAGGCAGTTTAAACTTGTACAACCAGCCTTTATGCAGCAGATTGTCCAAAGTCTCTCTGTCCCTGGCAATATAACAAGGGCCACATTTACAAGTGGGTGACCTGCTTCTGAATGACAACTGAGATGTTTAGAACCAGATAAGAAAAAAAGAATACTTTTCACAGTACTCCTCACATCCTTTATAACGTCTTTTTCAAGAATGAGAGGTTATTTATTACAAACAGTGCAAGGAGAGTACTCCCATGCCACAAACAGATCGAAGTCCCCAGGTGCAGCACCGTGTGCACACAGCTCGAGCCCAACAGGGGTGGTAGTTTTGCTCCCCCACTCCATTTCAGCAGCTGGAGCCCCTAGAGGAGATGGAGGGAACAAGAGATGCCTGGGTCCCTTTACAAGACCAGAAGCAGCATTTCCTCCTCCTGCAGCCCTGTCAGCCTCCCAGCTGTGCTGCACCATCTCAGTGTTCCTATTAGGGCCTCTGGGCACTGCAGTAAATAGTGAGCATTAAGGGATATAACATGCAGCAAAGTCTAACAGTGTTCATGCGTCACTAATTACCATAATGAGAAACTTGCGGCACATCAGCCAAGAAGAATTTGCATTGATTGCTGTTTTCCCTGTTCTTCAGCTAGAACAGGAAGTATTCCCTTGGATCTCCACTTGACCTTGAGGGCTTCTTTTCCTCTTTCTGTGTGTAGATATTCCTTGGAGATGCATGTAAGGAGGATGAATAAACACAGATTTAACCCCAGAAATAATTTGGGTTTTAATAGGCCTTCCTAGTGAGAGTGTATATGTAAATTCTAGTTGTGACCAAAGAAAATAAATGTTCAAATGCCATCTGATTTCAGTTGGCACAGGCACACTGAAGAGCGATGGCTGTTTTCACACTGCTCCTAATTCACTGTGAGGCCCTGCTGCATGTTAGCTATTGATCTTAGACGCTTCTGCTGTTGACTACAAACAGTGATTCATGAAGTATGGATTCCTATTCCACTACAATAGGGTTAATATTAGAATTTCTTGAAGAGTAAATGCTCATGAAACACCACTATTAGCTAGAACAACTTCTTAACAGGAGAGTGTTTTGTTAAAACCTGTCCTCTGTGATGAATCTATGCTTACTGGAGAAAAGGCAACAAAAAAGATTTCTAGAGCACAAGATATGATACTGAAAGGCCTCCCAGGCCATTGATTCCTATCCTCTGATGTAACAGGCATTTCCTGTTTCCTATAATCCATTCAAAAATGTATTAAGCTCCACTTTAAAGCTACTTAAATTGTTTTCCTCTTTTACTCTTATTGGAAGGCAGTTCCAGACAGGTGGAAGGTGGCTAGACAGTTGTATTGATCTCTAAATTCCCTGGAAATTCTATTTATAAAATGTTAAGCATTTTGTTAAGGATTTCCAAGTGGGTGTTTCTGATGGCTCAATACATAACAATTGTTCTGCTGATAACAATCCTCTGCGTGTTTCATTTATAATGATCCATTTTATTTTCCTTGTAATAATAGCATATTGCTATTTCATGCAGCTGTTACATGCACTTTATGAATGTTCCACTGCCTTTTTTTAACATAATTGACTCAGTCCTTTGAGTTGCCAAGCACCTGATCTCTGATTCCAGTGAGAGAGCCTTAAGCAATACCCTAAGGTAAGCCCTGTACCCAAGGACCTTGTTTCAGGTATACATCTTTATTTCAGCCAAGTATTTTACACAGATTCATACAGACTGGTTGGGATGGAAAGGGGCTTCTGGAGATCATCTAGTTCAGCTTCCCTGCTAGAGCAGGTTGCACAGGATTGTATCTAGGCTGGTTTTGAATATCTCCAGAGCACCAGAATCTACAACCACTCTGAGCAACACGTTCCATGAGAACATGTCTGTCACTCTCACAGTAAAAACCTTTTCCTTATAATCAGATACCATTTCTGTGTTTCAGTTTGTGCCTGTAGCCTCTTGTCCTGCCACTGGCACCACTGAAGAGAATTTGGTTCAGTCCTCTTGACATCTGCCTGAAAGACATTTGTATGCATTGATAAGATTCCCTCTCAACTGCCTCTTCTCCAGGTTAAATAGGCCAAACTCCCTCAGCCGGAGGGAGATGCTCCAGCCCTCTAATCATCTTCAGAGCCCTCTGCTGGGCTCTCTGTCACAGCTGCTTCTCTTGGCCTGGGGAGCACAGAACTGGACACAGCACTCCAGGTGAGGCCTCACCAGGGGTGAGTAGAGGGGCAGAATCGCTTCCCTCAACCTGCTGGCACTGCTCTTCCTAATGCAGCCCAGAAAAAATTTGCCTTCTTGGCCACCTGGGCACGCTGCTGGCTCACAGACATCTTGTTGTCCACCAGAATCCCCAGTCCTTCTCCACAGAACTGCTTTCCAGCAGGTCAGCCCCCAGCCTGTACTGGTGCCTGGGGTTGCTCGTAACCAGGTGCAGGACCCTGAATTTGCCTTTGATGGACTTGCCTGGGTTCCTCTCCAGCCTGTCCAGTTCTCACTGAAAGGGAGAAAAGCAAACTTGCTGAGGGTGACCTCTGTCCCTCCATCCAAGTCTTTGATGAATAAGTGGAACAAGACTGGATCCAGTACCGAATGCTGGGGAACACTGGTAGTTACAGGCCTCCAGCTAGACTCCGTGTCACTGACCACAGCCCTCTGAGACCTACCATTCAGCCAGTTCTCAGTCCCCCTCACTGTCCACTTCTCTACCCTTCTTTTTCTCTACATGCTTATAGATGATATCTGGGATGAATTTCTCCATCACCTTACCAGGCGTGGAGGTGAGGCTGACAGGCAGTCAGCTTCCTGCACACTGTGCTCACTGCCCTAAAGATCTCAAATTCCACCAGTTCATCGCCACTCCATACAAGGCTTTCCTTGAGCTTCACATTCCCCAGCAACCTGTCCTTGCTGGTGAGATTAAAGTCCCACACAGCACCTCTCCTCATAGCCCCTCTATTACTTGGAGAAGGAAGCTGTCATCAATGCATTTCAGTAACCTTCTGGATAACCTTCTCCAACAACATACGTTAGGGTGGTTGGAGTTCCCCATTCAGACCAGGAATTGTGACACTTCTATTTATCTACAGAAGGACTCATCTGCTCAGTCTTGCTGGTCATATGGCCTGTAGCAGACCCCCCTTATAATATCACCTCTCCCTCCTCTCCCTTTAATCCTGATCCATAAGCTCTCAGTAAGTTCCTCATCCATTCCCAGGCAGAGCTCCATGCACTCCAGCTGGACATTGACATAGAGGACAACACTCATTTCCTGTCTCACCTGCCAATTGTTCCTAAAGAGCCTGTATCCTTCCATTCCAACACTCCAGTCGTAGGAGCCACCTACCATGTCTCCATGATACCAATGAAATCACAGGCCTGCAGGCATGCTCTGTCTCTGTGCATAGATCTAAATAACACAGTGTCTCATTATAGTATTTCTAAGATCATCATGTTTGGTTTAACCATACCTTTAACAATTATAGCACATTTTTAAATAGTTTTACCCTCAACTACAAGGTCCACATTCTGGTTTCCACTATCTTCGTTTAAATGTGGATCAAAAAGTGAAAAATAAATTACTCTAGATTGCTTAAAGAAAAGTAAATTTTAGCTCTGTTTTTTTTATGTACCTGAATATAAAAAGGTAAATGCAGTATGGTAGCAGTCTATTAACTTCCTGTAGTCACACTTGCTGTCATGACTCATTTGACTGCTCATCAATTCTGAAGTGTGGTTACAACGATGACATGTAATCAACAGAGGTCTCCACTGCATCATCCCCATGAAAGTAGGTTCTTATTGCTGTGCTGCTTCTTAGCTTTAAGGATCCAAACTGATCCAGCATTTGGTCTTGCCTCATATTTGAAGGAAGCAACACTCTTACATACTTTTTTTTAACAGAAAACAAACATTAAGAAGGCAACCGGGAAACAACTTAACCTATATATCAAACTTCTGTGTGACTGCGTTCTGCATCTCACTGGTAGATAGAATATCTGATGATTTTGAGTGTTTCCTTTCTATATCTGTCTGTGACACTCCTATCATTATCTATTATTAAATGAAAACCTGACCCCTTTGAAGTTAATGGAAAAAAGCCTTCCTACTTTTAATGTGAGTTATTATCTTTCAGTAAGGTTACTGCATGGATCGAATCTTTGTGCTACCAGCAAGTGCTGTCCCTTGACTTGAGAAGAACTCTGCAAACATGTAGATGCTCATTTTATTATATCCTGCTGAAGGATGTGAACATTTTATATTGAAAAACAGCCTTAAAAAATAACAGCTAGTAATATATCTCATCGGACTGCTCTGAGATCATTCATAGAGTACAAATTAGTATTTGTACTGTGAAGCACCTTTGGATCTTTGGATGAAAGACAACGTGTTTCAACATGAAGAATTAAAATTAATCTCTCCATGGAATTTTTTAAGAATAAAAAAGATGAGCAATACAGTTTAATTAGTAAACTAATAAAAAATTAAAAATGCTTAATAATGTACAATTTATATTTCTCAATGGAAACCAATATTATGCTTAGATTATAGTCAAGATAATATTATTAGTAGAATAACTGAGTCAAATTAATCATGATTGAAAATCTGATTATCACAAGGGATCATGCTGCTACCACAGACTTCACAAACCTTTACTTTTATCTTCTTATTACAACACCAAATTTCTCCCTCTGTGCAGAGGGTGTACAGGATTTTCAGTTTTCAGTATCTTCAGACTGCTGCTTTGATATTCTAATGCACATCTTGTGAATGATGGGCCTCAAATTAATTTTTTCTTACAAAGAAGAGACTACAGACAAGGACAACTGTTTTTAATAATATTATTTACAAAGTGATAATATGCAATTTGTTACTTGTCAAAACAGCAGGAATTATGTTCTCATTCTATGTTAAATATAATTAGCTAATATTTTCCAAAGGGTACGCAGACAGAAGAGGTGTCTCATATTTTTAACTTTGTTGCAAATTTCATTGTTTGCCTTCATTTGTTCTTGCTCTAAGAATGCAAAAATTTAAGGTATGATTCCAGTATGCTCAGAAGAAATCCATTATAAAGAAGTTGGACTTCCTCAGCCCTACAGGCATTCATGTTCAATATATGTACATATCCATAAAGATCTTTTAAAAGAAATAATTATTAATTAGATTGTGTATAATGATGTATTACATAAATTTTCTTCTGGGATTATTAAAATAAAACCAACCAACAACACAAGCCCCCTCCCTCCCAAAAAAAAAAAAAAATAAACAACCAAAAAAACTTCTAGCCTTTGTATCTTTTAAAGCACTTTTTTCCTCAAATAAATTGTCTGGCACACTATACATATATTTCTTTTGGCTAATTAAAGCAGTTTCCAGATTATTTAATTGGGACTAATGCATTGCTTTGATGGTCTTCCTTAATGGAAAGGGGCTCTACAAGTCTGTTGTAAAAATAAGCCCTACCCTAAAGAGCCGAGAGTAAAATGATGAGAAAGGTACATAAAACGTAAAACAGAAAAAGAATAAAATAACAGCCTGGTGACATGCAATATATTGTAATATAGGAAAGTTGTGGGTACAATTTGTAGTAAATCAGACTAGATCTCCTCTTCTATCTGCATCCACCCCAGGGAGGGGAAGCTTGGCAGCAAGCCTCAAAATAGTCTCCTCTAGGGCAGATTAGTTGTATTTGCATGAGCAGTTCTTGGCTTTAGATCCTTTCTGGGCCTAGCATAGTTTATACAAACCATTTTTAAATAAAGAGAAAGAGAGAGGGAGTGTGTATATAAATACATATTTATATTTTTGTTGATCTGTGTCAGTGCCTATGTGTGTATATATATAATTATTGATTTAAGGTTTGAGGAAAGAAATTTAAATTAACGTGTCAGAAATAATGAGAGAATTGTATTTCAGCCCACCTGTGTGTTTTTTATAACATGATAATGTGGCCATGTATCACATATTTTGAGGCAGTGATAAAGGACACGGGAGTGTAGGAAGTTCCCCAGCCTGGTAGACAATAACAGATTGGGCAGGGCAGGGGGAGCAAAAACCCTCTAATCTGTAAAGTCTACAAAAACATTTGTTGGGGCGTGCAATCCAGTGAAACACACTTGGATTTAATTTAGGAAGGAAGTGCTTGGGTCAGAAGAGAACTTAGGAACAAACATTTTTAAACCACAGGCAGTCAGTACATTAGGACAAAAACTGAGCAGGAGAAACAAATTACCTCATACTTAAATAACACTAATGAACTACAACAAAGCCACTGGAATAAGACATTTCTACAGGGATCAATAGTAGTATAATTAATACACAATAAATATAAAAAGGTTAAGTCCTTTTTTAATATGAGTAGAATTCAGCTCACCTAGATTCAAATGCCTAATAAACTTTAAAATTATCTTTTTAGTTTCAGAATTTTAAAACCAGAGTTATGAGGTTGAATATAGAATCTCTCTGGAGACTCTTTCACTCCCAGTGAGAGACACTGTCTCTGGAGAAGCCTGTTTTGCTGTACTAACTATGGAAAAACCTAAGGCAACTCCAGTATTAATAATTAAGTCCTTGATTTTAAACATCTATAGATGGTTTGGTACCTGAGTGAGGTGATTATGTGCTACAACCCTCACTCTTGCTTCTCTTTGTATCTCAGGGGTAACCATGCCAATTGCAATTCATAGCAATGACAGGTGTTTCAGGGGGCAAAAAATGAACAAAATCTGCCCAACCAAACAAAAAAATCCCAAACCAGAGTCAGCAGATGAGGCAGGAGCCAAGAAGGAAATGGAAGAAAGGGGTCCTACGACTTCTGTCCAAGCAATAGAGATCCCACCTGTTGGGCCTATACCTTTCAGATTACAGACCATGTGGGAATGCAAAACAATAAAGGGATCCCATCACATCAGCTGCTGAGATACAGCCAACATTTAGCCAAGATAATTGGAATCATGGGGGAAGTAAATGAGTCAAGGGGAAATCTGATATGGCAGTTTAAAGGCCAGGGCATAGACCTGAGTAATTATAAAACCTGATCTTGTTATTTTTTATGAATTTTACATTAGATCTCAAAGATTTGAATGCTGAAGCAGTCCAAGGAAAAGAAGCTAAAAGACATGCTTGTCCTCACAGTGCCCAGGCAATAGAAATAAGGCAATAGTAGTAGGTAGTAGATATAAGAATGCATGTCCAGTGCATTCCCAAGTTTCTTCTCCCTTACTTTTCTTTTGGTCACATGAAGTTTCAATTCTTGAGCACAAAATACAAAAGGGGAATAGTGGGATTAGTAAGAGACCCCCAAATTTATCACCTAACTCCTCCTTTTCAAAGAGAGGGTTGGAGGTCCCCTATGCTAACATGGGAGAGGAATTGTTTATTGGAAAAGTGCTTTAACCAATAGGGTACAGTGCAGAAGAATTTACATCTGTGATGTCTGCCAGCCTAAATATTACTCGTAAATCTTGCATATCCTTTCTGCCCAGCACAAGCAATCTGGTTAATCTCCTTGGCATGTGTAGTAACAGGATATTAAATTGAAAAAAAAAAAACATTTATTTTGAATAGAGAAAACTTCCAAGTCTGCCATCCTGCGATTTTCTTAGACTGAAACATCTCAGTTCTGCCCAGTTTGTTTTCTAGATTCTTAACCTTTAAAGATCTTATTTTCAGTTTCTTTGTGCCTCAGTTTTCTGTTTTCTGTCTTACAAGAATAATTATGTTTCCCTGACAGAGTAAAGAAATTCATATTTGTATACTGCTCAGACACTCATGTAGTGCAGACCAAACAAGAACCTAGATAAAAAAGGTAAAAAAACTAGATGCCATATATTTCCAACACACCTGGCCTTCTATTTATGAAAACACAGAGCATAATAAAAACTACCAGACAGAGCTTTCCAGAAAACCTCTTACTGCCTAAAATAATAAGGAAGTTGTTTGATCATACTACAAATATTACTCAAATGTTTCTGTCAAGGTCAGATTCTGGCAAGTGTCATTTTCTATTTGCTACATGAAGTATTATGTGTTCAAGTTACTGTGCAACTACCCCAGGGCTTGCAGAGTTGTTGCATGTAACTCTTCAGAACCATTTTGTCTAACATTTTTATCTACATTTGTTGTTCCTTTGTTCCGGCTCTACCTGTGTTTCTTCTAATTATCCATTTCAATTTATGTTGGTCCAGTCTTGTTCTAAGTTCAATGTGCTTAAAGATGCATAAGTTAATACCTGTTTAAAGTACACTGGAGAGACTCAAAGCTACACAATCATTCTGTATACAATACACCGTGCAAATGAAGGCGGGGGGAGATTATATAATTTATAAATGAGATTCCAAGGAGCGTATCCCAAGTGGACGTTAAAAAATACAAAGCATGTCTATGAAAACAAACAAACACACAAACAAACAAAAAGCCCCAACAAAACTTTTCTTGGTTTAGGTCATCTGTATACAGTGACTCACAGTTCTACTCTGGAGTGAAACTTATGTGCATTTCCAAGGTTGAAGGTCAGCTGAAAAGCTTTTATATAATACAATATTCTACTGTTATGTCCTAATATGGGAGAAACCTTGTAACGAAAAAGCTACTTTATGTTAATTGGTGGAATCCAGAAATAAAATTACAAAGTTGTGCATTCCCATCTTTTACTTTTTCAGTAAAAGTAATACTTTTGTGTCACCAAAGCTTCCAGCTTTCTGTATGTTTTACAAACTTTTCTGTTACAACCTATGAGCTAAATTTTTCACTTCGAGTGATATTATTATCACAAAGCCACTGTCTGATACTAATATATAATAGCTGATGCATTGGCTGTGTTCTACCATTCAATTGCCATTTATTTTATCATTTCAAAGATGATTTTTTAAACACAAGAAAGCATTGGCACCCCTACATAGGGAGAGAACTCTAATCCTAACAAGGTATAATTCTTTTACAGCTGTTATTATTTTAATCTTCTGTAAAGAAACACCAGTTAACCTGGCTGCTGCCCAGGTCACCTCTCTTTGACAATGGCCAAGGGTGACAATTTTCTGGAGAATGCACTGACACACTGCTGAGGCCTGATGTGCTGCTGAATGTGGGACATTGCAAAGCTAAAGTGGGAGCAAAGGTCATGGATTAGAATGAATTAAGCAAACGTGGATTAAGAAAGATCAATGATCAGGGACACAGACTCATCAGGCTCTGTTTAGATAATCTGCTTGCTCTGACTAACATTTTCTTTCAATGTTACAGCTGAAGAAAATGTACTTGAAGCTCACTCTTGTCAGCTCCTGAGAAACTATCAGTAAATCAGGCAGACAAGATAGTACCCTGAAATGTAAAAACGCTGCCAAGGACTGATATTGACCCTGATCCCCAGATACTACGAGTACTGTGACTGAAAAGACAGGTCTGAAATCCCAGATGATGAAACCATCAGGTCAGTTGCTCTGGCTCAGTCAGTGTATTACTGAGGAAGAACAGAGAGAGGCAACAAATGATACTGCACTAAACTGTGGAAAAGGGCATTCTCCAGTGCTATCCTTTATTAGTGATGACAGAAACGTTGGCAGAAGAAACCTGTCATTTCAGAGGAAATGGCTTGTAGAAAAATATAATCCTACAAACTGATCAGAGAAAATTCTCAGGGTCATAAAAGCTGTGGGAAGAAGTTGAAATGAGCGAAGTTCCCATAAGCCACATGAAAAGTGTAAAGAGAAGAATTAGGATATTTACTGACTAAGAGAAGTCTCATAAGGAATTTGATGTGTCAGTCAGTGGGAAAAACCCAGTGTCCCAACTCATGTGCATAGGATTGACATTTCCTACCTTTTATTGCTAAGCAAAATCTACCAAAGAGCTGAAATGAAAATATAGTAGACATCATACCACAGGAACCACCTCAGAAATTATGACATGTGTGATGAATGTCTCACCCAGTATGACCTCCTAAGATCTCAGATCCTGACCTCAAACCACTTCCACTTTCCTAAATGGCACCTAGAGAATGATAATTCTGATTAATCTAGAAATAGAAGAAACTTGTATAGTCAGGTTGCTTTTTTCCTTTTTTCTCTGTTGCTGCAGGATTTTTCTTAGTGGTGTATATTAACTGGTTTGTCACACTAGCTATGTCACAAAGGTACTAAAGAATTTTACAGATAAACCAGAAAGATTTTTGCTTAAGTGACAGTGTACAGACAGAAAAACTACCTATAAAATTAGGAGAAGGGTTGATTTCTCATAAAGTTACTGATGGGAAAATACTTTCCTATCAGGGAAGATCTTAGGAACTGCAAATGGTAAAAAAATATATTTAACTTCCTATTTTTGTTCATGATTCCATGGGACAAGGTTGGTCCCAGCACACAAAGGAAGTGCAGTGTATATGAAGAAGATATTAAAACCAGAAAAGAATGTCAAAACAATCCTTTGTTCACATAATGAATAAAGCAGTGAATTTGTCCCTTATAGACTGCTAGAATAGAAAGTGACTTGCTTATGTCTAAAAACTCACCCATTCTTGAAAGAATAAGAAACTTCATGATTTATGTTTGCCTCATACTCAACTTGGTTTTGTATTTTTTCAGGGAATGAAAAAGGAAAAGAAAAAGAGAAAGAAAAAGAGAAAGTAGAAGAAAAAGAAAAAGAAAAAGAAAAAGAAAAAGAAAAAGAAAAAGAAAAAGAAAAAGAAAAAGAAAAAGAAAAAGAAAAAGAAAAAGAAAAAGAAAAAAAGAAGAAAAAAAGAAAATCAGGTAATTTTTTTTCTTTTCCTTCTCATTTTCCTTTTTTCTGGTATCCACTGAAAGACACAGGAAATAAATGCAATGCTGGACCTGAATTCAGTCCAGTGTAGCTACCATAAAACAGCAGATCATGTCAGGACAAGGATTCACCAGGTCCAGCATCCTTCCTTCAACAGTCATGAGTATGAGGGACTGGCATGCCTGGAGTGTCCTTTCTCCTGACATGCATTTGCAGCAGTAAGAGCCCAAGGGACTACCTGAGATGAAGGCTCCAGACTTCTGTGTTCAATAGAGAAAATGGGGCTGACCACAGTCCTTTTAAGATTCTAATTACACTGCTGGCTCCTGAAACATCTTGCAGCAATGAGTTCCACAATTTAATTACAGGCGTGATATGACAAAGTACTTCCTTTGTTTATTCCAAAACTAGCATTGAGGGCACTCTAGATTTTGTGTTGTGAGAAATAATGAACAGCTGAACAGTTTACCATGCATCCGAGATAAAGACTAAATTATCATTCTTCAAAAAACTTGAGTTATCTGGTTTCTAATCAGGATCTCTAAGAACAGAATACTCTCAAAAATGTACATAAACATATGGAAAATGTGTTTGTGTGAAAATCACAGTATATTGAAAGGAGAGAGGAAGAGAAATTATAGCAGCTATTTGTTCATGCGTTCATGGTTGGGGACTTTTTTTGTTTTATATTGACGAAGGAAGCCTTGCTTCTAACCATTTGCACAGGCAAATTTTAAATTATTTAGTTGTGGGAATATCCTAAGATATACACATTTTTAAAGACTATTCTGTTAGTGTAACAGTAAAATAATTCCTGAAAGTACAAAGTTCATAACATATATGATTACAAATTCCTTTTGCAATTTGCATAATGCCTTATTCACTCCTTGATATTTAAGGGCACTTATGGAGGGAATGTAAGTGTTATTACAGTGAGTGACATACCATATGGCAAGTAGGATCAGCTGCAGCTTTGCACACTGTTGTCATTTTCCCCCTTGTACTACAGTCTTGCATGATGTAATGTTTTTCTGTGGTTGTTCAACATTCTACCATTTAAGCCTGCCATATTATAAAATGCCATTTTAAGGAGTTGCAGCTGAACCTGCTCACCATAAGTCTGCATTTATTTCACAGATGTCTATCACACTGTCATCCCACAGGTGTACTCCAACTTTACAATATTCCTGGGCATCTTGTGATGTAAGAAAAATGTATTATGCAAGATGAAGAAACGGCAGCCAAAAAAAGTAAATGCTGTTAAATGTCATTTTACAATACAACTTGGGCATGCAAATGCAAGTAACCTTAGAGGATGATAATATTTGCACTCTCAGCTAAATATGATGCGCAAATGATAGTGGAAAGGCCAGATCCTGAAAAGTAAAAGTCCTCTCCAGGGTACAAGTAAGAAATATAATGAGGTATTGGGAAGGAGGGGTGGGGAGGCCAGTGTCCATTAAAATAGGAGAAATTCAGGGGTTTTCTATGCTTCTGATCAACTGTCATCAATGAAAATTTTGGAAAATAGAATTTATCTGGAGGTTATTTTCTGACTTAAGTGGTATTACAGCTCTTTAAGTGTAGTCAGTCCTGTTGCTCCATTCTCAAAGAGTATCAGAAAATAAGCAATTTAGAATGTATAGGGGAAAAAAAAAGAAAATATGTTCAATATTAATTTAAAATTTAAGTATAATCACACATTTAAGGAAACACTTGAGTGTTTCCTCAAAGTTCAAACAACTATGAAGAACATTCTCTCTTTATTTCATTACACTTCATCTCACCCTTCCTCTTTCCTCCTCAACATGCCATGCCTGTTTTTCTACCTGCAAGTCATCAGCAGTGTTGTGACCCAAGATTCCATTTCAAGGTCAAACGCTGCTGTATGTCTACGTGAAACATCCCTTTGATTCATTTAGGCTGCTGACATTCACAGGTACACTGGGAGAAAACAATGAAAAACTAACTACGGATTTTTTTTTTAGTGGGATGTGCCACTGGTCAAAAAAAAAAAACATTTTCAAATCTCAGTTTGAATTTTAGATCTCCATTAGAAAACTAGTTTTATTTATGACCCAATCAGGAAAACTGTAAAGGTCAACAACTAACAAACTTTTCAATATCAAAGTGTTTAAGAAACACTTTTCTGCATTAGAACAGTAGCGTTAATAGAAATATTTTCAGTGTGCAATCATATAGAACTACAATCCAGTGTTATTTCTAAGTCAAATAAGACTTCTTGGGATTGAGATTTAGAAAATTAAAGATGGAATAAATGTGAAGATAAAGAAAGTTAAACTCTAATGTAAAGGAAATGGTAAAACTAAAATACAAATATGCTTTAAATTAAATAAATCACCATAACTTGTTCATAATTTTGGAGTATATGTCATTATAGTTAAATAGATTTAATCCTATATTCTCATTTCATATTACTTTTGGTGTCAGCACTGAGTTATAATAAAACTAATGCCTTGTTTATTCTTAAACTAATTGAGTGTAGATACAGGCTGATAAATTTGGTAAATTTTTCCTTGATTAATCATTTTGAAACTGTAACAAGAAAAGTTACCATTTCATATCAAGGCCTTTACTCCTTCCTTTACCTTCCTTGTTTTTATCAACTGGAAGACAAAGTAGATTAGGAACAAAAACCTCTGCAACAAGGAAAGTTAAAAATCCTACTCCCTCATTAATATGTGTATTTCATGTGTTATTTAATCTACTTTAAGTACTGATTTACCAGATATTTTCTGACGCTTGGTTAATAACTAGAAAGGACAACAAAATATCTTAAAATACATATCTTTATTTTTCTATGCAAATGAAAAATATGATCATTAGAATCTTTCTTGACAATAGTGTGGTTTCTCTAATTAATTACCCATAGGAAATTTTACTGATATGAAACAAACTCCTAAGGCCTATTCTTTTTTTCAACTTGGAAATCTGGAAGTCTCTTAAAGAAAAAGGTTCTTAGACAAAACAGTGTTCGGTTAGAATTATGCTAATTTTGTGCAGTTATGGCCACTTGCTTCTTTCATATGTTTTCATATTAATTTCCTATTGAAGGATTTGCATTTAAATAACAACAGCCGCAAGATTTATGGCTTAAAATACTGGCAAAAATATAATAGAAAGGTACTGAAAAGTCTATTGCAATTGCATGATGCTGGCTTAAAAGTGTACTTTTCTCTTAAAGATTTTAATTCCACTGGTGAGCTTACTTGTTATTTATACAAGAAACAAAACCAATTCCTCTTTACGGGCTTCACTTTCACATTTATAATACCAGCTGCAGATACTGTCCAAGCTGAGGCAGAAGAGCGTAATTCTTTTGTTCACTCTGATTTTGTGATTCTGTTAAATTTACGTAAGTTGGCAACCAAGGGAAAAGAGAGCTACAGAATGAAAAAAAGTAAATATGATTCTGAAGAAAACAGATCTCAAAAGAAAGTGATGATAGCAGGTTACTGAAAAAAAAATATACTGTGATATGCCAGAAAACTTGCTATTTTTCATTTTATTTCAATTCTTTCAAAGCTAGTTTCTTCTTTTTCTAAATGGTCATTAATAAACAGTTCTCATAATGTTACAATTTCTATTGAAAAGAAATTGTATCAAGAACATAGCTTTTCTAGTAATTTTCTACCAGTGAGCAGTTTCTTAAAACTATATTTGCTTTTCATCCAGCTTTTGAGAAATTTACTTTTATATATAATGTCCATATTTTCTTAGTATTCACTGAATTGCGGGAAATCCATGTATGGTCACTTAACAACAATTATACATGTAAAATTACACTCCTCAATGTATAAGAAAGTTTAGCAAGTTTGGAATGAGAACTTAAATGTGTATTGTCTTCCAACAGTAATTACGGCAAACACAATAAATAGTAACACTTAAATGCAGACAAACGCTGCCATTACTGAAAATGTAGTGTTGTATTTTTTGATGAGCAGTGGGAAGAGTAAAATCAGAAAACAGATCAGTGAATATGCAAAGCTTCTACAAAACAGAATGGGAGATGAATAATTTAATTGAAACAATATCATGATGGATGTGGGAAAGACTTTGTTACATTAAAAATACTCCTAACTATTGATAATACTAACTAGATTAAGTAGTTGAACACCTAAAGAGATATATGTCAGTCAAATGGAATCATCTATGGAGTCATAGAAAATCATCTGGGGTAAGCTCCTATGCAGTGGATTGATGTGCATGGACAAAGGAAAGGAGAAGCTTCTGCTCGTATTCTTTCAGCTACTGATGATCCTCAATAACTTTGGGGGCTTGTAAAGAAATAAAATAATAAAATGTACAAGAAAAGAAGTCAAATATTTATCACTGATGTGACAAAACTTTACAAAGAAGGCATCATATTCCAGACAATTTTTTAGAAGTTGTATTAATTCAACATTAGTTAGAATTAAAAGCTGTTCTAAATTAAGAATTCTTTATAAAAACAGAACAAATGTTTTTATCATCTAGAATTCTTTTTCATAGCAGGTCTAATAATAAATGGGAAAGACATTAAGCAGGCTGAGAAATTATTAAATTAATGGTAATTTTTTATATTTTGTATCACAAAAGAAAAAAATTGAAACCCTCTTCTTTAAAGAGTACTTTATGTCATGTGTATAGTTTCCATTTAGTAATAGTATCTGTCAGTGCACAATGCTTATGTGTAGAACTTCAAACATATTGCATAAATTCTCATGTTCAAATACCATGATTGATCTTACCATTACCTCCAGTTGTAGAAATGCCAATAATTTAAACTCAAGTTTTTGCTGCTAGTTTGCCTTTGAAAAGATCAAGCTATTAAAATTCTATCTAAAAAAGGACTACTTCTTTGCAGTGAAAAGATTAAGGAACCTGTTACTCCATCTGTAACAGTATTTAGATTCTACAGCAAAGAAATCTAACAAATCTGGGCAAACTGCTCAAACAGCTAACGGAGTGAACCATTGAAATGGATCAGACTCCAGGGTTTGAAATTCTCATTTGGCTGTACATTGTCTCAACGTGTTATAGAGAAATGCAGAGCTTCTCTTTCTCAGGGCCCGAGTTGGGATAAGGAGTAAATAAATGTTCTTTAGGGCACTCTTCATCTCAGGAATTTTGTGCAACTCATAAGCAATTCAAAACAGATGTGTCACAAAAACTGAAGATTAAATTAAATATTTTATGACTTCATAAGATAGAAGGAAGAAAAATAGAACATCATTCTCTAATAAGATTCTTTAATACACTTTCTGAAAAGCTGCATTCTTCATTTTTCCAAATAATGCGGAGTAAAAAGTACTTTGGACCAGAGTATATTTCTGTATCCAAATGTCTAGAACGTTCTGCTGTGGGGTGAGAAGTCCCAGACAATTTCAGACACAGTGTCTGCATCTAATATTCAGCAGTAATTGTACACACCTGTATAATGTGTCAATTTACCCAGGATGGTACTAGGGTACACTATCTCTTCTTGAGTAAGTATCTAAAAGGATTTTGCATGAAGAACCTGCTACTTTGGGATGAAAACAGCAATCACAAGGAAGTTCAGCCCTGACCTCAGTGTCAATGTGCTCAGTGCTAGACAGCCAGAGTATGCACACCTTCAACTACTCAAAGAACCTGTGAAGCAGATTTGCATGAATTTAAAGAATTGTGAATATGGACTAAGGCACTTAGTGCCTTGTATCACTGGGTGTATTTAAATTCTTTCCCCTTTTTGATATCTAGTTTCTTCTTGCTTTCTCCAAGCAGATGATTGTTTCAGACTGGTAATCTGTGAAAAAAAAAGATCTGGGCCAGAACTCAATGAGGAAAACTAATAGAAAAATGCACAGCAAAAACAACAGACCATCAGCTTTAATTAGTTCTCCTCTTGTTGTAATGTAGTCTGATGTACAAAAGTAACTGTAGAAGTATTACTTCTTTATATATCTAAATAATAACATAAAAAAATCATTAAAAAATCTATTAGCGACATTCTATTATGTCTTATAATTGAAGTAGTTATTACTCTACAACACATCTACTGTGCTAGTAGACAGTAAGCAAACATTAGCAAAACTAGAGAAATTTCACTGGAAGGGAACTGCATTATAGGCTGATTTTTATTTATTTATTTATTTATTTATTCTTTTAATCTCCAGTGAATCTTTTAGCCTAATAACAGCAATGACCAAGTTTAAAATTCTTACTGGCCCTGAAAGATGTCCAATGAAAATCTCTTACCACTTTATCCCCCAGCACAAGACCCCAGCAGCCTTGCTCTCAGTTTTGGTGACTTACTGCTGCATGAGAAAAACTCCAACAACCTTTTAAAAAACATCCCACTGCTGATCTCAGCTACAACTTTTCAGTACACCAGTATCTGCTCATGCATTTCACCTATCACAGGCAACTTTTCTCTGATGGAGCTTCTTTCCCAGCATACAGTCTCCTCCAATTCACCCTCACAGGAACTTCTCTCTGTACTGTAATCTCCGCATAGCCAGGAAATACATCAATGTTGATAAAATGTTTTGGATGCACTGGTTGGTTCCATGTGTGGCATTAGCTTCATCCCATCCCTGCTGGCATTCACTACATATTCTTTGTAGTTTAAAATGTAATGATCATTTCTTCACTTCCTCCTCCCCAGTTCTCTACCACATGATATTAATAAGTGTCCATTAGTGGCACTGAACTTACCTTTAGATAAAGAAGTGTCTTTTTTATTAAATAAGGTTCAGCTGCAGCACAGACCAAAGTATGTGTTCATCCATTGAAATGGACTCATTAGCTTCACAGGATTGTTTAAATGTGCAAATTATATTAATTACTGCATAAAAACTTTTGGTCAGGTTGCACCTAAAAAGCATCAAGGATAGAAATGTCAGCTGTGATAGTAAAATAATATATTCAGTTCATGGGACTGTTTTAGTTCTATATTGCCTTTTTGGCTAACAAATACTGCTGTACTATTCTTAGATGTTTTGCTTACAGAAATATTTCAGAAATTTAGCATTAGCAGCTTCTTTACTTCTCTTGTCTCCCCTGAGAAAAAGTTTGCAGAGAAGAGCATTTGGTAAAGAAGCACTTTCCAATACCTTTCCAGAATGTTTTACACTAAGAAGAGAATGGTTGGTGAAACAATAGCTGCTCTTTTGTCACTGAAAGCAAAGGGAAAAGATTTTTTTCATTCTTTCAATGGTATATAGAAGACCACTGAAATTTGAAGATTGGAGATGTGATTCTCTGCCCTCTAATGTGAAGAAGGCAACAGAGGTCTGAAACCAGAGTGAAATTCCCAAGTGCAGGCACATGAATAATTGAATAACAAGCTGTTTAGAAAATACTGAAGAGGAGACATTCAGGGTGATGCCTCAGGTTTTAGCTTTTATATTTTTCAGATTCTGTGCTGCTTTATTGTGTAGTTCTGAGCTTCATATTGGGGGATAGTAAGCTCTCTTCATAGAGTGAGTAGGCAAAACAATTCCTTCTCTATCTGGGGACCAAGGACAAATGATCCAAATCTCAGGCCCAAGGTTATAAACGACAGTGGGCTGAAGAGAGAACAACAAGAAGGATGGGACTTCATAATCTAAAGCTATAATTGGACAATTAACTCCAATATGCTAATGGATCAGAACTTATAAAAGTGAGAGACCTCATGACCGGTCGTCCATTTTGTGACCGTTTTGGGTTCATCTTGGGTGTAGCCCTGGCTGGGCTCTTGTACTGCCCAAGGTGTATCCATTGAGGTCTTTAATAAATACCTACTTTATTCTTTAACTCCATCCGGCCTCTTTTCTAGGTCAGCCTTCACAAGGTATCAAGGGGGAAAAAAAAAGAGAAAAAAAAAAAAAAGAACAATATCGATTTTATTTTTATGACAACATTTAAAGAAAAATTTTCATAGAATCATAGAACTCAGTGCAAAACCCCGAATGTTTTTTAAGACAAAATATTTAATTTTATTGTGGGTTTACCTTGGTTGGCTGTCAGGTGCCCACACAACCACCTTCTGACTTCCTCTCTGCACTAGGACAGGGGAGAAAATAAGATGAAAAATCCCACAGGTTGAGATGAAGACCAGATTATTCACCCATTCCATCACAGCCAACACAGATTTTACTTCAGGAAGTTTAATTTATTGCCAATTAAAAACAGATTTAGTTACTCAGAAACAAAAGCAAACCAACGCCCCTCCCTTCCACTCCCCTTTTTTCCCAGGCCCAATTTCCTTCCTCATTCCTGACTATTGGACCTCCTCCTCATGCTGAGCAGCGCATGAGGGTGGGGAATGGAGGGGTGGGGTCAGCCCATGGCAGCTCCTGTGCGTCTCTCCTTCCTCCTCCTGCTTTTCTCTTGTTCTAGTGTGGCTCTCCAGCAGTTTCAGCTTTCTCCGGAACACATCCACCTGCCCTGGCATGGAGTCCTCCATTGGCTGTAATGTGGATCTTCTCTTCCCTGTGGTCCTCCACGGGCTGCAGGGGCCGAGCTGCCTCACCATGGTCTTCACCCAGGGCTGCAGGGAAGTGTCAGCTCCAGTGCCTGGAGCAGCTCCTTCTCCTCCTGCTGCTCTGACCTGCATCTGCAGGGTTGTTCCTCTCACATGTTCTAACTCCTCTCTCACGCAGCTGCTGTGCAACACTTCTTATCCTTTCTTAAACACGCCTTCCCCAAGGTGGCACAGACCCTTTGGCTGCGGGGCCCAGCTGTGCTGTGGGTGGGTTGGAGCCACCTGGATCCAGCTGTGCCCGGCCCGGGGCAGCCCTGGGCACTCCTCACAGAGGTCCCTGGAGCCCCCACTGCCTGTGCCTGCACACCAAATACATCGGTTCATATAGAAAGCAATCTCGGTTTCATTTGGTTTAGTTATAAAACCAAGCAAATAAATCTTACTGCTTTCTCTTCCTGTGTGTTGTGATCGCAAAACGTAATCAATTTAATTAAAAGAGACATTTTCGCAGAAATTCTATTGATTTGGATGAATTCCCATTTCTCCATGAAATACTATTTTTATAAAAAGCAGCCAATTATTAGTAATGTATTACGCCAACCTCTGCAGGCTAACTAAGCTTCTTTAATGACAGAAAAGGGTTCTAAAACAATCTGCCACAATTTTAAAATTGAAATCAATACCAGAATTTTCATGCTAATTTTAATATTTAAATGCAATTAAGAAAGACACTCTGCTGGTTTTAGCTGGAGTAGTTAGCTTCCTTCACAGTGGCTGGTATGGGGTTATGTTTGCATTTGTGCTGAGCATACAGTTGATAATACAGAGATGTTTTTGTTGTTGCTGAGCAGGGCTTACACAGAGCCAAGGCCTTTTCTGCTGTTCATTCGTACTGCCAGGCTGGCAAGGGGGCTGGGTGTGTATGGGAGGTTGGGAGGGGACACAGCCAGGACAGATGACCCCAAATGACCAAGGGGACATTCCAGATCATATGACATCATGCTCAGTATGGTGGCCCGTAGTGTATTCAGTGATTACATCCTACCTAAATCATGAAATTACTCATGAAAGTAGACAAGAACCTTTTTTCACTGTTCAGAGAGCCAAGTGCTAGGTTGTCCATTTTGATGATATTGCTAGAGGAAGGCAAAAATGAGAAATGCCTTGGGTTTGGGGTTCTAAAAAGAATAATAACTGGACTTTAGGTGCAACAGTATTTCCCATGTCCCCTGTCGCAGTAAATGACATCCTCATGCACAGCCCTTGAAAAGGCACATGGAGAACTGGGTTGGCTCTCTCTAAGTGCATGCCTTTAAGGAAGAGAGGATAAATGTCTCTTTGACTTCTAGAAAAAAAAAGATAAAATAACAATAGTACATATTATAATTAATAATGATCACTTTCAGAATACCTTACAGCTTCAAAGCACTATGAAACCATCAAGTAATTAATGTTTACTTAGTGAAATTAACATAATTCAATATGCAAAGATGCTGAAACAACAGAGGAGTTTAAAACATACAAGCTAAATCCCTGAGCCCACCTGAGAAGCTTCACAACTTTGTACTATCCTTGATATCCGTGCTCTGTAAGCTGACTGTCCAACAGCAGCAGAGTAGACTAGTGGAATAAATCATTTGGAAAAAAAACAATCTCAGACACAATCCAGGCTTTTAGATGGTTCTCCAGAGGGTCAAAATCACACACCTTGATGTTCAAGTTACTCACGTTAGTAATAGATAGGAAAAAATTGACCAAACACACATTGAGATTTTTGTCTTTTTTTTCCCCTTGTAAGCAGCATTTTATTACTAATTGATTCTTAACATCTTATTCACAGTATGATTCTGCATTTTTATACACTTAGAAGTTCCATTGACTTAAATGGGAGTAGTGAGTGCACAAGGAATGGAGAATAGGGCCTTTGAAGTTCAGTATCATTATTTAGATTTTAGGCATGCCTGGAGACAGCACTCTAGATTAATAAAATGCTTTGCTTCAATTAGATCTGTGTCTCCTGCATCCCTCCCCAATTCCCTCTGCCCTTGTTTAACATACTCCCTTATCCCTTCACATTATCCAGACAGGTGCTCTCTGCTACCAAAGTGTTGCAAGTTTCACTGAGAAGATTCAGCGTGGGGAGGCATAGTATATATATTGGTTTCTTGGCTGTGATGTATGAAAGGAGAATGTATGAGTCTGTATATGAGTCTGATTTATTCTCCCTGAATATATTGTTTCAGATATAAAATATCTCTGACAAAAAATAATCTTAAAAGATCTTTTAAACAGACATGTTCACTTCTCTGTATTGCAAGCACATTTTCACAATCTAGCACAGAAAATGTAAATCAAAGGAGTATTACTTCTAGCTGATTAATTCTGGGGGAGAAGGAAGACAATATAAAGAAAAAATATGTATTCTTTAGTATATATGAACTCAGATTTATGCCATGACTTTCTCTCATTTTCCACTGTACTAAGTCCCCTCATTTCAGATTTCCTTGAAAGAGACTTCAGAGCATAATGCAATGGCTACTGAAAACTGACACATTGTGCAAAGTGGGGCCAGGAAATTATAAGTTTCACATTGAGTTCAATGGGAAAGTCATAAGGCCCTGCTCCTTCTCCCTTGGGGTATTTTCCTGTTTTATTGTCAGTACTATAATGGGCAATCAGTTCCTGAAATGGTGCCCTGCTGTCTAGATGAAGCATTTATAGGGTTTTTAAGCAGTCCATTTGAGCACTGCAGAATAAAAAAAAAAGTCAGCCCTTGTAAGTTCAGATTTTAGGGCCCTGATCCTGCACTGAACCGTCAGCAAACCTCGTGCCCACTTGGAATTCAGAGCAGGATAAGGGTCTTGATTTCCACATTTTCTGCTGCAATTCAGACCTTTATTTATCATAGCTGGAAACAACACTACAAATAAAAATGGTTCTAAAATCCAAGTGTCTGTCCCTTTTAAAAGTAAACTTCCCTAGATTTATGCACATATATTTACATAGTAATCCTCTGAATGGAGAAACAGCTCCTAATGAATTAGGGGATTACTACAAAAAATATATAAATCATCACAGATGTTTTCCATGCAGAAACATTAATAAAAAAAGTTCAAACCTCGAAGGAAAAAAGTCTTTTTAAGTGCCTAACATCACAAGCCAGATCCAAGAAAGAACTAGAACTTATGGGTCAGATTCAATGTAAGATTTAGGCCTAAAATGAAACTGACAGAATTTAGGGATGATTTAAGGTTAGTCTAAATTAGGATTTAGAAGCCCAAACTTGACTACAGCCCTGGTCATTATCTAGGTCATCTCTTTTCATCACTTGTTAATCCTTACAATACCTAAATCTATAAAATGCCTTCCTTTGAGGCTTAAAGTTTACTACTGCTAAAAGTGGCCATACTTGCTCAGCCCTGGCTACTGAAGATACATGCCCATTGTCCAGATAAAGTCCAGGATTAATCAGGGGATAGTGAGTCAGTGAGCTATCTACTTCTCCAGAAAAGTGTGAAAATACTGCTATGTTGTTGTTGTTGTTTTTTTTTTGTTTTGTTTTGTTTTTTTACATCTACTTAATGCTCAGAACTGTTCTTCACAGAAGATGAAGGCCTGCTACCAGCCCTGAGCCACCATTAGCCATAAATTTTACAGCAGCCACAGGAAAGAGGATCTTCCATCTGCCTGCAGACACAGGGCTTCCATGAAGCAAGAGACAGGGTATTAGAACAGAAAGAAAGTTTATGAGTAACTCTCTCTTCGTTTTTAGCTTGAAGAGTTAAATACAATTTAACTAATTTTTCAGGTCTTTATTCCTAGAACTATTGTCCTCACAACCAAATAGCATAGGCAATACTTTTCTATTCTGACATAGAGAAATAATATAATTTCTGTCCCACTCGAAGGACAGTCGGAGAACACTTTCTATGGTCTTTTGTGGTTACAATGGCTTAATTTCAAGAGCCAAAGCAAACATTTTTCAGCAACTGTCCTCACCAAATTGATGGTGTCTCAGGTGGTCAAAAAGCTTAGTGATTTAGGCCACTGTTGTATGGAGAGGCATCAATTGCTTCAAGATTTAAAAATCTCCTTAGTAGACCAATGGTTTAACTGCCAGCCTACAGTTCAAAAGACAGGAAGTGTGATTTATCACTTTTCAAAATCATTCCCTTTGGTGTTTGTTCCCCCAAGGTGTGTAGGCTCTCAAAATCAGCATCTCACTCTTTTCATCTGAATTCTTTAACATCAGAACAAGAATTTATTCATGGGAACTAGCTACTTACTCTCAGCTGAGTGACATATATCTGAGTTCACCATACCTTTTTCATTCTAGGCTCAATTAACCTTGTCTCATGTAAAATAAAACAGAAGGATGACGGCATGAGCAGAACGGAATTTTCTGTGAAGACTGTTGTTTTTTGGTTTTGTTTTTTGGTTGTTTTTTTGGGTTTTTTTTTGTTCTTTAAGATACATTGAAAGACTGAGGATATACCTCCATAGATAGATGTAAAGATGTATATGGCAACCCATTCCAAATTTTACCTGTCTGGCTATAAGCTGACTCCAGGTTCCAAGGCTGGGTGGTAGTATTAACGTGGCACCAAGACCAAGTTAACCAGGAATCAGGAGACTCCTGAGAAAAAGAGAATCTTGGCAACTTTGCAATTTTGAAAGGTTTGAGACTGTTTCAGACACTCCCTCAGCCTCAATGAATAGTTCTATTCAGTAGAAGGTGATTATCCTTAAGAGCAGGACCTATATACACAGTGAGAGCTAGTAGAGACACCCTATTGTGAGTAGTTTTTTGGCAAGCCTCACTATAGACTTTGGCAGCCTCTCTTCCTCTAAAGTGCTACTGTGCTTTTGCTTGGTTGCATTCTTCATGCAAACAAATACCAATGCCAACCCTAAGAACATGAAGAACTGATAATAATTATTGTTTTCACTGCTGGATAGCAAAGAACAACTGCAACATTGAGAAATATCATGCTTTCTGAACATTTTTTTAGAAAACATATCTATTTCCTTAAGCTTAAATAATAAAATTCAGCTATCTGACAACACATTTGAATTGTGTTTTCATTATATGCATGTACATTTTGAAATGGATTACCATTTTTAATTAAGGCCCCATGTGGTTATCTGAAAAGAGTAATTAGTAGCTTCCAATAAAAGTTTTATGTTAATGCTTGTGAAATAATATATTAGACAATTCTAGAACAAAATAAAATAAACTAAAATGTGGAATGTCTTAAATATCACAACATTTGAGTCCAAACAAAATGTTGCTTTTATTCAATATTTTCTACTCCATGCCATGTTTGACAAAGTATTTTCAGTAGATATACATTCATATAATTTCAAAGCTGGAAAAGATTTACTTGCTTGGGTTGAAAATATTTCCTTACAGTATTTCTAGTACCCACTTAACCTGGCCTCCTCTGGACTACTTGGTGAAGTTTTAGTTCTGGGAAGAAGGAAAAGTAAGTAACATAAAAAATTGTGATGAAGAAAAGACTTGAAAGAGAAAGAAATGTAAACAGAGACATAAAAGGGCAACAGGTTTTACAATTAATTAGGAGCAACACACCAGGTTGGATGGGGCTTTGAGCAACTGGTCCAGGGGAAGGTGTCCCTGCCCAAGGTAGGGGAGATGGAACCCAATCAACTTTAAGGTCCCTTCTAATCCAAATGATTAGATGTTTCTGTGGTCATCTATTCCCAAGTTAGCAGTGAAAACTATTTCCAAGTTTTGTAGCAATACTCTATCATTTGCATGCAACATAATACGCAGTCTAAAAAATCCCTTAGGGTAGGGTGTTTGCCTGACTTCAACTAGTGTTAACAGTTGTTGAGGTGGGAATAAGCAGGGTTTTATTGCTTGTCCACTTGCCTACAGGCTGCAGCTCTTTGAAACATATTCCCTTTCTGAACCTTGCTGTTCCAAATCAGGGAACAATAAGATTTGTTCACAAGAGGAAAATTCCCCTACTTCTAAAAAAGATAAAATGTTCATGGCAAGATGACTCCAAAGAATTTCTCTGAGACACTGACAATTTGGGCTGGCCTGAAGGCTTTCCTCTGTTGAACAAACACAATTCATTCTGTCTTGTGAGGAATACCACAGTGAGTATGCAGGGAACAGTGACGTTTCTGCTGGGTAAGCCGAGAGATTCTGTCTCCTAGAGTTCTTGGTTGTGATAGAGGAACAGTTAAGGCTGCCAAAAATATATGTGTTAATGACTAGCCTTATTTTCAATATCTCAGCAGCAAATGACTCACCTCATGCGTGACAGTAGTTCCTAACCTCTTGATTATGGCTTGATGTTAGACAGACTAGAGACCTATTGGAGAGGAATGTTATTGCAGAGCTCTGAATTATGCATATTCTAGATGCACCAAGGCTGACAAGGCTGTGTGGGTGGAAGATGTCACTCCTACTGGCTGTGTCTTCATTAATGAAATTCAAACATTAGCTCTTTTTGACTCTAAGTCTTTTGTTTACAAATGAATAATGAGAGCTCTATTTTGATAATTAATTCTTACTGCATGTATTTTTGACTGTGTCTTATATTTACTTGTAGTTGGCATACAGGGGTTTTCGGGTCTAAGAGCCAAGGGAAAAGGATACACAACCAATGACAGAAGACCTAACCACTATTTATGTTCATTTTTGGTGGTTTTCTCCTACATGGAATCAGCACATATGTGTTTACTTTTTATTACAGTTTTAAATTACTTGGGCCAGCAGATGGAAAGCAAAGGAGGATAGTGATAATTTCTGTCAGTGGTTCTCATCTTATCCCTTTGCCTCCAGCACATGATCTGTGGTTTTTGTCTTCAACGGTCTACACACCAAATATTTATATTCCTAGTTCTTTTACTCTAATAGAGGAATTCAACTGGTATTTCCATGGGAAATTCTACTTCTTCAAGAAAAGAAGAGTCTCAAGACTCTAAGTCATCTACGTCTCAGAAAAAAGAATCCTGCAAAATGTCTTAGAATATAAGATTATTTTCAGCAGTTTGTAGGACTGAAATACAAAGTAAAATTTCAAACTTAGGAGTCCTTGTATGGAGACATTACTATTTATCTGTTTCTACCGTTTCTACTGAAATAATTTTACCTGATATATAGTAGGTTTGTAATTGCTTCATGAGGGAGCGTTGTTCCCTGATAGACTATTACAGCTAGTTCTTGCTTCTTTTTTTTTTCCTCTTGCATCTGATTTAGCTCCCACTTTATTGCCCTCTAAGATAATGACACTGCACTTTATACAAGTATTTTTCATTCTCCTTCAACACTGTAGTTATCCACGGTATTCTATTTTTCTCAGATCACCATCTTCCATTGAACTGGTGATCCCTCACAATGCTGTTTATTATGTTTATATCAGGGTCCTCAATGGAATACCAATAAATTTCCCATCAGTTATGTTCCTGGATCTTAATACTTCTCCTTCTAACATAAACCCTTTTTCTAAGCATGAATCCCTGTTGTTTTGATTCACAGAAGTATTTTCAGACAATGACCCAAATTGCAGAAGAGATTGTCTTGAGGAAAAAACCCTCTTCAGATGTGCCAACAGGTGGCAGCTCTGATATTCCACTGTCTGGATGTCACTGAGATACCCTGTTTATTTAGTTGTACCTGACACAAATTTAGCAGCTTATGAAAGGAGGAAAATATAACCTTCTTTTTATATCTTATTTTTACATAGAAGTTACAAAACTAGTAGCAGCCCATGAACAATATTTGTAAATTTAATGACTTTATAATAGTTTGATGGAAGACTTAGGGATTAGAAGGTGTGTCTACGTTAGGAAGGAGTATAGTGCAATAGGGATCAATCTGTGGAGTGAAACCATTAATTCAAGCAACCTGTGGTACAAACATTTTAGATGGGGTATTTTAGAAAAGCTGCAGACTTGTCTTACTTGCACCTCCTGAAGTGCAGGGGTGTGCTACTATGGCACAATTCTTCACCTGTCTTCTATGTACCCCATATAAGGGATTAAAATGTACTCTTCATCCATCTCTTTAATAATTACAAAGACTGGCAAAAAAATAGGGTGAAACATCTCCCTAGAGATAAAGTGATGTACTATGTACTGACTTTGACATGTAATGAGAGACATCAGAGTAAATCTATGTCTAAGAACTCTTCATTTTTTACCAAAGATGTACCAGCAACACCCACAACTCTTAAGACATCCTGTAAAAAGAATTGTCTTTGGATTTGTGTTACCGACTTATACAAGTTAGAAGGCTTAAAATATCTCAGAGTTTTATATACATTTGAATTTTGAAGGTTTTTTTATTTGACATCTTTCATATAATTACTAACTTGTTTAAATATCACTGTGCTATTGCTTGAGGTAAATGCAGTAGAAAATCATTATGTTCAATGTTATTGTCTTACAGTTTCATCCCCTCTGTCAAACTGAGAACTTCCGTTAATTCTGCAGGGGAATTTTTATTTCATTTTCTTGTTCATTCTAATGTGGATGAATAAATTGCTGGCTATCTACTTACAGATATAGAATATTTCCTGTGTCAGTTAGCCAAGCTTAAAATGGATCTGTGCACTTTTGTCATTGTCACAGAAAGGTTTTTTTCCCTACTGCACAATAATGAAATGTAGAAAAAATACACTATAACTTTTTTCAAAAATTTATTTAAATGATTGATAGTCAAATCAACTGCTGTTCATTCTAAGGCAGGTTCTCAAACTTAATACAAACTAACTTCAGGGAAGAACCAAGCACATACTTAAATCAGACTTTTTCTTCAGAAAAGCTTGAAGTGAATTCAGAAGGTGAGTGCCAAGCAAGAATTCTACACTCACATACAACAGCTGTGGAGGAATACAGCACAGTGCATGAAGTACTCAATAGCAGGGGCAACTGGGCACTGACTTCCCTACCCAATTTACATTAGGGTGCCATTAGACAAAAAAGTTATGGTGGCAGCAAGAGTATGGACCAGAATGCAAATCTGACTCTTCTCTACTCAGTGCAGTGCCTTACAGAATAGAAGAATTGGGTTTTATTGCAAATCTCCAGCTGTTGTGGCAATTGCTCTAAACACTGAGCTACTCATATGAAAGGCAGACTCCTACGTGAGGTCCAGCCTCATGCAGGCAGCTAAGCGTGTGTTGAAGTTCCCTTCTCAAATTGGAAAGGAAAGGGTGTTCAGACATCTATTATTATAATTTCAAATTGACTGATCTTGAAACCTCTCTGTTTAATACTCCAATATCTATATATTCTGTTCTTAGGTGTCTAGTTCAGCTAAATTGAGTTCCTGGGATATGGCAAATAACATACTAGAACACAAGCTTTCCTTTGAAGCTTATTCTTAGGCTACAACTACTGCTTTAGTATACTGCTATGCTTTACATATTGCTATGTGGGAAGGTTTTGTACCAGTGACATTTACAAATCTCTGATATCACTTAGGAGGTGACTAACATTTCCACTGGTAATATCCCCCTTATAACTAAGCTCTTGCCGGAGGCCATGCATATTAACACCAAACTTCTCACAGCATAAAACTGGTAGGTGTCTTGATAATTAGATTAAAATTTCATAAAACAGAGGCTACTCAGTGTGCTTCACAACAAAGCCTGAAACACATTCTGAGCATTTCAGATGTACTGGAATATCTACAAGAACTTTGGCAGGATCCCAAATCAGCCAAATCTTTGAGGAGGACCAGTCTTGATCTTTCTGCTAGAGTGACCTCTCTGAAAGAAACTGAAAATACAGGCTTCACCAGTTCTTTCAACTAGGATAGCTAAATTTTTTGGACAGAAAGACTCAAAATTAATAGGATGATAAAAAACAATGTTCAATTAACAATTGAACTATAAAGTAAACCATTTTCCCCCACTTTAGTTTCTCCATGAACTTAAAGGTAGGTCCTTGCTTCTACATTTTATTTCAGTCATTCTGGAAGCTCCCCAGATGGAGCAAATGGCACAGTCCTCTGTAGTTAGTAGGGACACTGCTTCTGTCATCCCTGAAGCCTCTAACAATGCTTTCAGTATTCCTGACCTGCAGGATACCAATTCATTGCTGTACCTCTCACTGCCTCCTACTTCTCTCACCCTTGGCAAACCTCTGCACTTCTTATCTCTGTGCTTGCTCAGAATGCTCTCCAGAAAAAATCCAAAATCCCCTACAGAGATCCACATGGCCCACTCATTTTTAAGGAACAGAAACAAAATTTTGAAAAGTGAATTAATAGAAAATAAGGAGAAAAAAGTAAAAGAAAATTCTCTAAAGAATTTACAGTTGTTAACCTTACTCTACAAAAATTATCTAAACAGAAGGCCAGTAAACTTCTAGGTCATACCATTTCTTCATGGCCCTCTTACACACCATCTCCTAGTTCAGTGTGCTGGCAGTTTTGCATCCCAGGCCTATCACCCATTATACCTTCAGACTGTAGAGATAGCATCTAATGCTGCAACACTGCAGCAGTAATCAAGGGCTGCAGTATTCATTTGTAAAACTACTGCTCTCTTAAAAAGGGTGCCCAGAGTCCTAAAGTGTCTAAAGAAAAATTAACTCCATGGCTACAGAAATTGTTTGAGACACAAATTAAACAAAGCTCAATATTTGAACCTATATTCAAACCAGGGGCTTTTTGTTTCGTTGTTTGCTAGCTTGTTTGTTTTTTCAAGTTCAGTTCTGCCAACAGCAGTTACAGGATTGGTTTCATAAAGGGAGTTTGAAACCATTGATTTCATATGGGCATAATTTGATCTCATAGGAGCAATGAGGAAAAAAAGATTCTGTGCAGAAATGTTTATTCATTGGTATTCATTTCTTAAAGCTTTCTGTACTCTGTGATAATATGACCTTTGTGTCTTCTATTGACCACCAGACTTGTATTCAATATAATACTTTATTTAAATAATAATGTATTAAGGCATATAAGTATACCATATGTTAACTTTTGTTCCATTTGTTTCTTAACTTATACTAAAGGTTTTAGATTTGGGGAAAAGAAGTGAAATATGTCCTTGAAAACTTGTAACTTAGATCTTTATAAATATTACAAAAACAATAATTTTGCATCAGTATGGTGAACAAGTACCAAAGTGCCTGAAGAATATAAATTGAATGTTCTCTAGAAGAATTGGTAAAGGTTAAAATTCATCATTTTAACTGATAGGCTTTCTTTGGGAAATAACTGATGCAGTGAATACAAAATGCTATGATAATTTTGTGTTTCTCCTCAGTGTTTTTTTTTTTTCCCTTGAAAAACAGTATCTCTTCAATAATAAAGCACACATTTTTTCATTCATTCTAGACCTAAACTTTTCTACAGTGCTTGTCTTCATACACATCTGATAGTTTTTTCCACATTAAATGGAATCTTTTTATCTGAATGGAGTGAATGCTTCTGACCAGGAAAGGAGAGGTTGCACTCCTAAAGGAAATGCACAGTGATTCAGATGAATTTAGGAAAATATTTAACCTAGACATGGTATGAAGACTGGTTGCTAAATACCACATTTACTACCACAGTTTCCATAGTGATTTTCCGACTGTAGCAGGCTGGAGGCTAAACTAGAAAAATAGGCATAAATACAATTTATTCTAGAAATAACGACAGTATTTAGAAGCATCTGTTTGTCCCAGGCACTGCACCAATGCCAGTAACAGATAACGTTTCTTTTCAGAGTCCTACCATCTACTAAGTGAAGCAGAAAGGTACTGCTATCTTTCTATAGTTAGAAAATTGAGTTACAAAGAAATTGAAAGACATTTCTTTCAGAGTCATATAGAAAGACTGCCACAGAAAAGAACTCTGATCTGTTGAGTTTCAGACCAGGTTATAAACTAGACTTCAATTTTCCATTGAGTAAATTTACCCCATTTAACTATTACTCAAACTGCAGATTAACCACCTGTGCTGACAGCCAGAAGGAACAGACTTGCATGTAAGTCTGGTATCAATTTGTAGTGATTAGCTCATTCCATGTAATATTATTCCTTTCTATCATGTCAATACTTCTGCCCACAAAAGAGTCTCAGTGCAAAGTGCTTTTTAAATCTGGGGTCCGAAACAGGCTTTTAATTGCTTTGCCAATTTAAAACTTAGACTGTGGCAAAACAGGGACACACAAGTCCAGGTTTCTATTTGGCATTGCTGGCAATCAGACTATAACTGGTTCAAACACTTCCAAACTTTCTCCATGAGATATTAGTTGCCCACTCTGAGTTTCAGGCAAGCTCTCATCTCCGGGAACAAGCTCTGTTAGATAGACCCTGTAGCTCGGCACTGAGCACTGTTTCGGTCGGCTAAGAAAAGAGCTACAGATAAACGCACTCAAGCCCCATGTTCAGAAACTGCACTGTGCCATTACACACATCCCTTTCTTAATTCACCTTCAGACAGACAAATATCTCTAAAAGTTCACCACGAAAGGCACAGTGACTCTGAGTATGTGTTTGTGTGAAGTTCACCCCTAATCTTTACATGAGCTAAGAATTATTCCTACTCCTTTTATATCCTTCTCTCATTTTTTTCCCCCTTCTCTTTCTGCAGGCTGTTCAGATAAGGATTGTCATTGTTCCCACTCTATTCTGAATAAGTGGAGTATATGAAAAAGCCAAAATCACAAAAGGACTTGCAAATACTGATGCCACCATTGGACTTGAATTTAAAGTTACCTCACAAGGACACTGTTAACATTTATCCTCCTCTCTGTAGGCCAACAAATTAAAATATTACTTGAAGTCTCAGATCAGTTTCTGCAAGAGCATTTCATTTTGATTGATATCCTCTATTAATATCAGTGATGCTAGTTAGCTTTAAGACACCCCAAAGGGTAGTCAGCTAGTTAAAACTCCACATGAACCTCATGCCAGCTGTTTAGCCCCTTGAAAGTTTTGCTGAGCATTGACAGAAGACCTTATCAATCATTACAATTAAGTGCCTTCAGACTGTCCCTTCTAAGGGAAGTCAGCTGAAGTACCATCTGCTATTTTGCTTTCAAAATTCATTGGTCTCCTCTAAGCCAGCCACTTCACTTTTGAAATTACATTTCTTTTTCAGGAGAGTGATGGGCTGATGAAGAAAACTTTTTGTTTTAATAATCAGCAGTTTCTATGATGTGACATAATTTTTGCAGTGCTCAGGGCCTTTTACAAATCAAAAGGAATCCAACTAAAACAGTAATTAATGTCAAATGACTAGTCACATACGGTCGTATTTAATTAAAAAGTTCTAATCTTTGATTAAAACTCCTCACACGTTCTTGTGACTGCAAACTGTTGTCTAAAAAGAGAAAGTAATTGGGTACATAATCTATTGTGTCTTCTAACTGACACCTGCTAATTGTCTCAGCAGCAAATGGCAACGATTTAATTTAGGAAGTCAAAAACTTTATCTTACATGTTCAACAGATTTTTTTGTCTGAATTATATTCCTTTACCACATTAGAAAGATCTCTTCCTGAGTGATCTTTATCCCTCTAAGAATTTTCTGCTCTCTAACAACATGATTTCCTATAGTAAATTCAAAAGATATTATTTACTGGAGCATTCTTTTAATGTGCAGTTAATGTTTTAAATGCTATTAATCTCTTTTTTTTTCTAAATATTGACTTATCTGAACAGTGGATGCTGCAAACAGGTTTCTGTACTCACAGCTTACAGGGTAAAAACCAGGAGAAGTAAGCCACAGAAATCATCTCCACAGGAATTCTGGAATTCAGAATTTCAGCTGGTGGAAAGCTGGCAGCTATAGCCACATTAAGCACTATAGCAAAGTACCTTGCCCCTTTTTCTCATTCTCTTGGGGTCTTAGCTTCAGTACCAGCAGTACAAAGAACACTGTTAAGGCAGGAATGCTTCAGAGGAAAGAATATTCTTTACCAGCTTCTACTCTTTTTTGCTTTTACTCATCATGAAGAGTCTGTGATTTAACAAAAATTATAGTCACTATTATGTCTGTGTTTACTGCTGAGGTGCTCTTTCTTTCTAGGCTTAATCTGCTAGCTATTTTTTTTTTTTTTTATTCTGACTTCTATGGCATGATCATTTGTTGTCTGCAGTTTTTCTGAACTAGAATTGTGACACTCCAAATACATTGGAATGAAATTCCCAACAAGTATTTTGTCTGCTTTATGTCTTATTTTGCCAATATATTAAAAAGCCATTTGGCATGTTGAATGAAGCATTCTCAGGGAAGAATACCATCACTGTCTTTTGACAGCACATGTTTCAAAGCCACATGTAATCCACAGAGCCAGCTGGTAGGTGAAATGTGTCTGCAAATATATTTTGGTTCTCATGGCTTCAGACACAGGTGAGCTGTGACACCTCCAGTCAAAACTACCCACTTGGGCATAGTAATTTTCAACTTTCTTGCAACCCCAAAAACATCTGGACCCACCCCAGTATCCGGCACTGGGATGCTGCCGCTACAAAAGGACCATTGCTACCCAAGTGGTGGTTGTGAAGGTGTCTATGTGGAGTGGCCTGTCTATGTGGAGATGGCCTTCTGAGTTGAGTTCTACAGAGAATTCTAAGCCTTCTGAACAGTATCTATCCTTTTTCATCCATAAACTTACAAAGAAAGGAGAGAACTGCTTTCACTGCTATACAGACAGAGAAACTGGAACACAGCAAACAGGTAACACCTATCCAAGATCACAGGTCTAATCAGTAGTAGACTCAAAAAAATAAACTTGGGTCACCTGATTTCCATATTCCTTCTCTACAGTCAAAATATAAAAATAGCTATCAATACACGTGAATGTATAGAGACAGATAACGATATAGATCATCTAGAAAGCTTCGTGACTTTTTCTACAGTAAGTTGGCTGCAGCCTGTCAATAGAATAGTAAATAAACACAGCAGGAGCCTTGACTACAGTTTTTTTTTTTTTACATAACCAACTCTCAAATATCTGAATTTGGTCTCCTTGGCCAAATAATCTCTTCTGATTTATCTACAGTATCTTCAGTTATTCATCTTCTGTTCCTGCCTGCTTCATGTCTTCATTATCTCTCACCTGCTGTGACCTCTTAGCCACTGTAACCTTCTTCCCTCTAATCTCCCTCCTCCAGTCCACTCCAAACACTGCAGCCAAGGTTATCTTTCTTGTTCACGACTCTGATCATGTCAAGTCCTCTCTCAGTCCCTCGGGTGGTTTTCTGTCTCATTACTCTACAAGGTCAAATTTCTCCTCTGCAATTTTGAGGCTTTGCAAGAGTCTGCTTTAGTCTACAAGTGGACTGAGTCCTTACTCTTTCTTGGTGCTGATACAGTCCTGCTTACTGTGTGTATCCATATCTCATGCATGACTTCCTTTTTCTATTCCCAAAACTGTTTACAGTGCCTAAAATATCCTCTCTGTTCTAACCTGCCAACCAACTTAACACTCCTCTTTCATGTTTCTTTGCGCATTCTGTGTAAATTTGTTTATAAGTGCTTTAGAGCAAGAGGCTTGTTTTTGAAAATATGAGGTGTTTGTGAAGTTGCAGATATAACAATGAAGTTGACGAAATAATTATGAAATTTACTTCATCATCTTGCATCACACTGTAAATAAATATAAAAGTAGCATTTAAATATATTCGTACTAAGTACACAACAGAAATGTCTCCAATTCTCTTCTTCTTCAGATTTATAGTGCAGCAAAGGAAAGGAATTGTGGTTACTATGTGTGAGTCAGATATAATTGACAAATTTGATTCCTTCACCAAATTGCCTTTCCTTTGAAGGCTGACCACAACCAGCTGATATGTATTTAAACCACAGCCTGGACTTTATGGTGGAGTAAAGTATACTTTTGATTCTCATTGGGATATGACCCCTGAAAAAATTATATGAGCTCTGTGACTTTCTCACAAGAGCCTCGAGCCACAGGTAATTTTGAAATAAATATGCTTCCTTTCAACAAAACAGCTCCTACCAAAAAAAAGACAGGTACACCTAAATCTGTAAAGCAGACAAAAAAAAATAAAAATAAAGTGGATTATGGAAAGAAATCATAGGCAAGGCATATAACAGTTAAAAATGTTGGGCAAAAATTTACGGCAGCAGTTTAATTTCTCACCTCCTTAAAAAAATAAAAAAAAAGCCACAGACACAACAGAACCTTTTATTCCTAGGAGTTTCCTCAGGCAAGGGGAATTTCAGCTTGTTTATCATACAGATCTTCCCTATAATTCAGCTATTAAGCAACAAGATTCTATAATCTATTGTCAGTTAAATTAGTGTTTGTAAATCTTTATTGCTGATGGTATTATAATACCAGAAGCATCTAAGGGCAGCTGGTATCAGTTTTATTGATAGAAGCAGTGGGAAATGGAAAGAAAAACTTGCAGCAGCAAATCAGTAACTCTTTCTGAAGCAAATGCAGTGTATGTGATACACTTTTAGTTTAGCTATGAAATGAACTAACAAAAGAAATAACAAGAACACCCTTGCCACACAAGATCTGCATGTTGATATGTAAGTAACCTGATCAATCAGAAGTATGCTTCTTAAACTGTGATACGTAGACAATGAGAAAAAAAAAAATATATATATTCTGTATCTGATGCTACTGTGGGAAAACACCCCCCCTCTCCAATTTTTCAAAGTAATTTGAACAGCAAAAGAGATAAAAATGTGTCATTATAAAGTGATACGGGAATTAATCTGATTGAGAGCTCAACATACAACACTGGTCACTAGCTGCTTAAATTCAGACATGCTTTCACATACTCCGCACATCTCGAGACACATCCAACTGTTTATCTATCTGCTCTACCAGTGTTGGTAGAATTTTTTTTATTATTATTCTTTCTTTGAAATACACCAATAATGCTAGAAATATTGACACCTATATTGAAAATATGTTGTTAAATTCAACCACACCTGTTAATGTCAGGTGTAATTGCACTGGTTTTAGTAAAAATGTACCAGAGACTCTACTCCCACTTTGTGGTGCTAGTGAGTTAGTGTTGATAATGACCAAATCTAAATATTTTGACAGTAAGTACTGTATTTGGAAAAAAAAAAAAAAAATTCAAATTTCGCTGAAAGAGACTATCTTTTCTTTTTTGGTATATCTCTGAACAAAATTGAAGCAGAATTTCAGTGTGGCAGTCAAGTATATTTACACATTTAATTTTAAATAATTTACATTACCTTTTAATAGGATAATTTTTACTGGCTGGTATGCTAGAAATCTTCCAAATTATTAACCCCAAACTAAAATCATTGTTGTGCTCACCTATACTAAGATTAAAAAAAATCACCCCTATTTTGAGTACCACTTTGTACATACCACTGTGAGTTTACCACTGTGTACTTTTGCTGCCTCCGTAGTGAATGGCAAAATTCTATAGGCAGGCAGGCAGGCAGGGGATGGAAGGAAGGAAGGAAGGAAGGAAGGAAGGAAGGAAGGAAGGAAGGAAGGAAGGAGTTTTGTTTAGGATATGACAATAGTCAAGCACTGTTGTTTAGCCCATGGGTCTCAGTTTCCTTGTTGCCATGGAACACGGTAGCTTTCCATTTAACATTCCAGTTTTCTCCCTTTGTGATTTTCAGTTCTGTGACATTTAGAAGGTATGACAAAATCTCAATACTTGTTTATTCCATAGGTCAATATTCCAAATAGTTGTCTTGATACATTAGAAATGTTAGCTGCATTACTGTTAATATTGACACCTGATATTTACTCCACAGGAGGAAAAATGTCATGTTTTTATCATCTCTTTCTTCCTAATTAATTGCATAAATATGCTTAATACTGGAAAAGACCTGTTAAACCCATGAGAATTTGTTCTGTTCAGAAGGGTAAGTGCTAGGCCTTGGTTGTACTATAGCCAACTATGAAGTGATTTAATAATTTTAAATTCATGCAATTAATGCAAAACAGTAAGTCCCCAAACATATTGGTATTTGCCTAACTCTGTGTATTAGCCATCTTTGTTCCCTTTATGCGATAAGGTGTGAACCCTAAGTATTGTCATTTTTCATTCCTGGTCCACTGACTGGAAGGATGGCATGTATTAGAATCTACCGGAGAGCATCAAAAATCCTTTCAAAATCCTCCTGTGAATTTTTAACATTTTTCTTTCATGCATCTACTCTATGATAAGTGGCTTTTCAGCGTTTTGGGTCCAATTCCCATGGGACTGTAGCCAGTTGTTTGAGAGAGTTGCTGTTCACTACAAGACAATAAACAATGGCCCCTGTTTGTGAATGCTTTCCCATAAAGTCTGTAAACCAAAGACCTTACTACATGAAATGCTTTAGAAAAGTCACAAGCAAAACTTTAGAATTCTCCTCACTCATTTGTTAAAAAAACCCCAACCAAAAAAACCCTGAAAGAAGTTGTGATTAAAAGTTAATGAATTAATTGTTTTTCTTTAGAAATTCAATTGCATGGGGACTTCTGTGATTTTTGCATGGCATGGGCCAAACAATATCAGGATGATCATGTAGGTGAAGGCTGAAATCTGGTTATGCTTTGATGAGCCTTTAGTAGGAAAATGCAACAAGCAGCTACTTGGTCTGCAAGAGAGCAGGATCATGACTACAGTCATAATACCATAGAGACAATTTATGTCTGCTGACAAAGTGAATGCTATACTAACATCACTACAGCCTTTAAAAATCAGAGACAATGATCAGGAACGCCACATTAGAGAAGAAAACAGAAAAGCAATTGAAAGTGCATTTCTTCAGCAGTTTTCTGTAAAATTATGTATTGTAATGAGAGTTCAATAATGTTTGAATTCAGACATTTTTGTGACCTAATATATTTCATACAGCTTGATACCTCATATTAGCAATTATTTTATCTTTCTTGTGGTCATATGTGGTCTTCTCCAACACGTAGGTTTTTTGATAGACATTCATCACTGAAGGATGAGAACATCTAATACTAGTGCACCAAGCACTACAAATTAATCTAGTTTTGTTCTGGCACCCTTGCTTGAAAGAGAAGTGTGTGACCTGCTTCATCTTTATAAATTAAAATTACCTACGTACAAATTTTGCATATGTTTTCATTACAGCAAGCTAAGTAAAGAGAAAAAAGCCTTGCAATTGAAGCAGAAACTTGCTGAGGTGTAAAATGGTCATTGTTTCTTGTGGGATTTCATTCCACTGTATTGAGTCTGTCCAGCAAAGATGTCAGTTCCTCTCCAGATAAACTATATTTATAATGTCAGACTTTTCTAATGAGACAAAACCCCAAAACTCTCGACCAGTTGTCACAAAGGACTCAGTCTTTTTGATACCCTGAGTCATTAAGCACCTACAAATAAGGGTGAGATGTTGAACTTGACTGGTGTGCTCTGAGACAGGCGTTGTGCCCTCACACGTCCGAGTGTTACAGAGGGGCTGCACTGCAGCACCATGTCAGACAGAGTTTCCCAGGCAGTAAGGGTGTGTTTACAGCATTACACAAACGAGGATATAAGTGATCCTGGATCATCATTCACCAGAACCAAATGGTGTGTTCTTGTGCCTTAGAGATGCTTACATACCCTTAATTTTTCTTTTCAAATAAGTTTTTAATTTAAAAAGCAAATTTTAATTCTTCTGTAAAGCTTTAAAGAACAATCCTCCTAAAAGCATTTCATTTAGGTTTGATACCAGTTACTGCATGCTAAACAGGAACGAGCTATTAAGAAATACAGAGTAAAAAAAAGGATAAAAAACCTAATTATATGGTCCCTACATCAAAATAAATGTATTTAAAATAACTATGCTATTTTAGTAACATAACTGACTCATTAGCTCTAAATTAAATACCTGTAGTGTAAAACAAATTTTACCTTAAAATATTACCCCTCCCAATACAGCATACTCTCCCTTATGCACCACAGTGGACGCACTTAGTGGAATAGGCAAAAGGCAGAAGTTAGCCCTTTAAATATTTAATGCACATTAAGTAAAACTGTCTGCAACATATATTTTGTAGTGATTTATTTGCAATTCAGATGTTATCTCTAGATGTATGTAGAACCATTAAGTCTGCTAACACTTTTAGAAATTATAATAAAACAGAAAATTGTAGCAATTCATTTATGTTAATTTACTGACACTAAATTCCTCCGGGCAGCAGCCATGAATACACTTTCTTATATAAAACAAAACCTGTCTTGGTACCTAACACATCAACATTAAAGACAGAAATACTACCCAAGATTTATATTTGCATAAATTTGTTTGTCTTACTTTATTTTTTGCATAGTTTATCCAACATATGCATTTTTTAAAGAGTAAAAAATTATTTTATGTACTCATCATTAAGATGCCTTAAAGGACCTAATTTCCAGGACATGGACACTAAACAATTTTAAAAAATCAAGCCTGTTTAATATGTCTTTCATAAAGATAGAAAAATTCACTAAGCGTTTTTAGTGGTCTCAAGGACACAGTATTTCAGATTTTAATTTTAGGATCTGTTTTTGTTTTTGCAGCAGGTTATAGGATTTTTTAAATGTTAATTTTGCACCTTGGTTATTACATTCTGTTCTTGCTTTTTTATAGCACTGGCTTCTGACTAATCACTTATGACAAGACTGCAAGACAACAGTTTGCCTGCAGAAAGGGGGATGTATAGCAGCACCATCCCAGGAGCAAACAGAGAAGGGAATTATGACTTTTAGAAACATTATTTCCTCTCTTTCTTACCCCTAGCTCTAAGGGGGGCACAAACCCCTACTGCTCTGTGCTGGCAGCCAACTGTCAGTTCAGCTTATCTCAGATGGCCAATGTGTTGAGGGGATGAAGCCAAAGTCCTGCATGGCCTTCAGCACCAGCTGCCAATGCCCCATCAGGACAGGGACCAGTGGCCCCTCACAGGCTGCTGTCATCACTCTCCAGCTTTTGCTGTGACCTGAAATCACATGCCAGGAAGCAAGCCCTCAAGTCTCCCTTATTTTCCTGCAAAGCAGGGATAAGAGTATTTGACAATCCTATTTGGTGATTATGCCACTGAAACCAGTATAGAGACCTCAATTTGGTAGTCAAACAAGGCAAAACAATCATCTCCTACCCCGTTACCCAGTTGTACATATACTGGACACACTGGGCAAGAACCTCATTTTGTAATTCCTGAGAGCAAATTCCTCATAGGCGGGCCCCTCCCTGGATTCTCTCCTGCCATCAGGAGATGAAAGGGAGCTTCGTACAAATAAATGGCTTGTGTTGCACCTACAGGCGTGTCAAACTTTGAAAACCTCATGCTCTAGACAGCCTTGCCTTGCTGCTAATTGGTATGTTTTTCTTTAAAAAGTGAAGATTCTAACCTTTTACTTGACAGATATGTGGGCAAAATGCCACACAACATTTTGAAAGCTTATCTGTAGTCTGCTGTTTACAAGTCTTGTTTATGTTGGAGCTCACACAGGAGTATACAAATGAAAAGGGTTAGCAGGAACAAAAGTGGATGGTTGGTTTCAAATAGATGTGTAAGCTGGCAAAAAAAGATTTTCAGCTACACAAAGTCTAAAGATGTTGCTCCCTTTTAAAAGGCATACAAATGTAACACTTGACTCAACAGATTTTTTATTATCATAATTTATTCCTAGTTGTGTCCCTGAACTTTTGGGATGTGGAGCAAGGACCGTTTCATTACCTGTTTTGGGTTGGTTGTTTTTACTTTAGGTTTTTCTTTTTTTCTTTCTAATCTTCTGAAATTGCAGCTAGGAGAGAGTAAATGGATTCCATCTCTCTGAGAGATTTAGCAACAGAATTGTTTACAGAGTTGCAATCAGTCATGTTTAAAGTAGAGCTACTAACAGCATAAGTAAATAAGGGAATACTTTGGAAACAAAAGGGTAAATTTAGCTTGTTGAATTTTTAGTGTCCAATGTAAAAGAAATTTCATACACCTTTAGGAGAGTTTGGAATTTTGTCAGGGGGTGCAAAATTCTAGCTCAGAAAAACCAAAAAGGAAAAAAAATATGAAAATAACTAATTACCAGAAATCTGGCTTAATTCCTTTGTTGTTGTTGTTGTTGTGACTGGTTTTGTTTCCAGTATGAACTTTATCCCCAGCAAATTTATACACACAGATTACTCGACACAGTTGAGGCTTACTCTCTTCAGGAAACTGGAACTTGATTTCCAGTGGCCTTTGGAATTCAGAAGTTTCAAAGATGGTATCTTCATCTCACCTGGGCCGTAACTGTAGGAATATTGGCAGAGGTGAATTTCTGTGGATTAGGATTACTTAGTACTTTACATGTGAATTATTCTGGAGTCTTCCTCCATCTTCTGCTTTCTACCAATACTGGAAGGTGGCAGCATCAGCTCTGAAGACACTGGTCTTCCTTCACATGAAAATTGCTGACATGTCTGACTGATGTTACAGTTTTCAATCTCTGAGCAGTGCTTTGTGAGGAGAAAGTGATGCATTGAATTTTACCACACTTCCTTGGCTAGAGACAGTAAACATTAGCTCCTAAGCAATTGTAATACTGAAATACTAGAAGAGAGGAGATTCAGTGACATGCTGTATGGAGATTTCAGTGAATTCCAATGTATTACTATTAATAATATTAGTATAATATATATTTTTATATATAATATACATTA
>VZSE01004958.1:89907-259911 GCA_013398275.1 Promerops cafer | reverse complement strand
CCGACCCCCCCGATTGCTCCCTCCCTCTGAGCTACATGGTCTATTTGCTGCCTCTCATCCTGTGTCTCTGCAGATGTTTTAGAGCAACAGGTTCAGGAACTTGAAATATAGGGGTGGGGAAAGAGAAGGAAAAAAAAAAAAAATCAAAACCAAAAAGGAAGGAAAAAAAGAGCCGTCAGAGGAGGAAGAACAACCCCAGGGCAGGAGGCAAAGAAGACGGGGATAACCCTGGTCGTCGCTGCTGCTCCTGCCGCCCCCACCCCTGCTCGGGGATGTACCTTTCCATTTGTTGCTTCTTCTTCTGCTGGGCTCCCGCCCTGTCGCTGAAGAACCTGAACTACTCGGTGCCGGAGGAGCAGGGAGCGGGCACGGTCATCGGGAACATCGGGCGCGATGCGCGGCTGGCGGCAGGCGCGGCGGGAGGCGGGATGCTGCCCGCTGAGCGTGGAGTTCCCGGTGGCGTCCCCGGCGCCGGCCGCGGCCCCAAGTCCACCTTCCGGGTGCTGGAGAATTCAGCCCCGCACCTCCTGGATGTGGACGGGGAGAGCGGGCTGCTCTACACCAAGCAGCGCATTGACCGTGAGGCGCTTTGCCGGCGCAGCGCCAAGTGCCAGCTGTCCCTCGAGGTGTTCGCAAATGACCAGGAGATCTGCATGATCAAAGTGGAGATTCAGGACCTGAACGACAACGCACCATCATTCCCCTCTGACCAAGTGGACATGGACATCTCCGAAAATGCTGCACCAGGCACCCGCTTCCCCCTCACCAGCGCCCACGACCCAGACGCTGGGGACAACGGTCTGCGCACCTACCTGCTCACTCGTGATGACTACGGCCTCTTCTCTCTCGATGTGAAGTCCCGTGGTGATGGCACAAAGTTTCCGGAGCTGGTCATCCAGAAGCCATTAGACCGTGAGGAGCAGAGTCACCACACGCTGGTGCTGACTGCATTGGACGGCGGTGACCCACCACGCTCAGGCACGGTGCAGATCAATGTGCGCCTCATTGACTCCAACGACAACAGCCCCATCTTTGAGGCAGCCTCCTACGTGGTAGAGCTGCCAGAGAACGCACCACTAGGCACGGCAGTCATCGACCTCAACGCCACTGATGCCGATGAGGGTACCAATGGAGAGGTGCTCTACTCCTTCAGTGGCTATGCACCTGAGCGTGTCCGTGACCTGTTTAGCATTGACCCACAGAGTGGCCTCATCCGTGTCAAGGGCAACCTGGACTATGAGGAGAGTGGCCTCATTGAGATTGATGTCCAAGCTCGGGACCTGGGGCCAAATCCCATCCCTGCTCATTGCAAGGTCACTGTCCGCCTCATTGACCGCAATGACAATGCTCCCACCATTGGCTTTGTCTCTGTTCGCCAGGGAGCTCTGAGTGAGGCTGCCCCACCAGGCACTGTCATTGCCCTGGTTCGGGTCACAGACCGTGACTCAGGCAAGAACGGGCAGCTCCAGTGTCGGGTGCTGGGCGGTGGCGGCGGGCCCGGTGCCGTACCTTTCACGCTGGAGGAGAACTACGACAACTTCTACACTGTGGTCACCGACCGACCCCTGGACCGTGAGGCACAGGATGAGTACAATGTGACCATCGTGGCACGTGATGGGGGCAATCCCCCACTTAACTCCACCAAGTCATTTTCTGTCCGGATCCTTGATGAGAACGACAACCCACCCCGCTTCAGCAAGAATCTTTATGTGTTACAGGTGCCTGAGAACAACATCCCTGGAGAGTACCTGGGCTCAGTCTTGGCCCAGGATCCCGACTTGGGCCAAAATGGGACGGTGTCTTACTCCATTCTGCCCGGGCATGTGGGAGATGTCTCCATCTACACCTATGTCTCTGTCAACCCCACAAATGGTGCTATTTATGCTCTGAGGAGCTTCAATTATGAGCAGACAAAGCACTTTGAGTTCCGTGTGCTGGCCAAAGACTCGGGTTCACCCCACCGTGAAAGCAATGCCACAGTGCGTGTCACCGTGCTCGACGTCAACGATAACGCGCCCCTCATCGTCCTGCCTGCCCTCATCAACGACACCGCTGAGCTGCAGGTGCCACGCAATGCTGGGGTGGGCTACCCCGTGGGAACTGTCCGCGCCCTGGACAGTGATTTTGGGGAGAGTGGACGCCTCACGTATGAGATTGTGGAAGGCAATGAGGAGCACCTCTTTGAGATGGACCCCACTAGTGGTGAGATACGCACCTTGCACCCCTACTGGGAGGAGCTCAGCCCTGTGGCTGAACTGGTGGTAAAAGTCAGTGACCATGGCAAGCCCAGCCTCTCTGCTGTGGCCAAGCTCATAGTCAGGGCCTTGGCGGGGCCCCTGCCTGAGGCTGGTGAGCCGCAGGTGAATGGCGAGCAGCATCGGCGGCCACACTGGGACTTGTCGCTGCCGCTGATTGTGACACTGAGCACTGTCTCCATCATCTTGCTGGCTGCCATGATCACAATTGCTGTGAAGTGCAAGCGAGAGAACAAGGAGATCCGCACCTATAATTGTCGCATTGCCGAGTATAGCCACCCTCAGCTGGGAGGAGGGGGAGGCAGTGGCGGGGGAGGAGGAGGCAGTGGCAGTGGAGGGGGCAAGGGCAAGAAGAAGAAGATCAGCAAGAATGACATTATGCTGGTGCCCAGTGAGGGCGAGGACAGCCGGGGTCCCCTCAATGTCATGAACGTGGTGAGCAGCCCATCCCTGGCCACCTCACCCATGTACTTTGACTACCAGACCCGCCTGCCCCTCAGCTCTCCCAGGTCTGAGGTGATGTACCTGAAGCCCGCCTCCAACAACCTGACTGTACCCCAGGGACATGTGGGCTGCCACACCAGCTTCACAGGGCAAGGGACTAACGCCAGCGAGGCTCCCCCGAGCCGGATGTCCATAATTCAGGTAGGAGACTTTTAGAATACCCTGGACCTCACTTTAGACACTGGTTTAACTTTCCCTTTTGTCTGCAGTGCAATAAGGCCCCACTGAAGGGACCAATACGAGTCACTAAAGAGAGGTGGACTTAATGGAAGTGGAACCAGACCACATCTGGTGGGTCTGGTTCTGCTGTCACATTGATGTTTCCCATGTGATTCAAAAGAAAATGCCCACTGAAACACAGACAGAGTTACAGCAATGCCAAAGAAGTGCATGTGAGAGTGTGGGCAGGCATTTAGTTCATTTGAGGCATGCTGGGGTATTTTCCCAGGAGACTGTCAGACAGAAGTGGGCACTTCCACAGGTTTCACTTCTCTTTGGTTTGGGGTGGAGAAGAGGGAGGGCACTTCTGAAGTGGTCATACCACCTGCAGTAACTAACAGGACAGGGAAGAAACTGCACACTGAGGACATCTATTGCAACAGTGTATTATAGCCCTCCAATATTGTATATAAATATGAGCTGTCATTCCAAGACATATGTTTTAAATTTTTTTAAATTTCCTTCTTCAGAATATATATTCATAAATATATATTTTTTGACAGCATCATTGGGGCCCCATTGCCTCCTCCTCTCCTCATAAACAGCTAAATTTTCAGTGATGAAAGTTCTGCTTAGTCAAATAGAAAGAAAATGTATGTGGTGACTCCCTCCTACCTCCAAATGTTCACAAAACTCACATCCTGTCATAAACTAGCAAAACAACTAGTCAGATTTCCAGTAGCCTGAGTCAACATTGATGATTGCTTTATAGTGAAAGACTTACATGCTGTCTTCTACCAAAGCTCATTTAGAAATTATAGCTGGGCTGCATTCTGCTGCCAATTATATCCACACTGTTCTCTACTGACTTTTGTGAATGTGAGAAATGGCAGAATTTGGACCATTGGATATAGGGTACTAATCAAAGAATGACTTAATTTTTAGCAGGTAGTTTGAAGTCCAAACTCAGAAGATTTATTTCAGAGCAGTGAACTTGCAGAGTGAAGGTGAGGGCAGAAATTGGCTCCAGTTGATTTAATTTAAAGTATTACTTCATGATTAATGCAGCTTAATGTTCAAACACTACAGGTATGTTCCAAAGTGATTTTTAACGTTCGGATTGAAAGCAGGCTCTGGATAATGACTATTAAATATATTTGAAATGTCATATCTGTTTTATCCTGTGGTTCTCCTGATATGCTGTTCTGAGTCATAAGGGAATGAGCTGAGTGTATCAGAAGTGACACAGACTCATTTTGTGTATGCAGCTAGTGGGAAAGAAGTTGCACTGTAGTCACTTGATGCACCTAAAGAAGATTCATAATACCTTGGAGTTACCATGCCCTGTGAACTGTGAACACCAAATGTTCTACTTGCCAGATGTATCTAATATTTTAAACTGAATAGAAATGGCCGATGGTAATTGGCAGTTTAAAGAACCAAAATTCAAGTAATCGATGACCTGGAAATGGAACATTTATAACTTGGGAAAAAAAAGAAAAAAAAGTAAAATAAAGGCTGCCTGTACAAGGTCACTGTAAACCAATCCTCAAGCGACTATTGAGTTGTGTCACAGAAACAATTTCATTTTATGCCTATCATGAATTTGTGTTCCTATCAATTAGTTGAGTGGAGCAATACTTAAAATCTGAAATTGATTTTAACAAAAAGTGACACTTTAGGAAAGAGTTTAGGTTAGGGCACAACCAGAGATAATTTGATTTATTATTCATGCTTTAAAAAACAAATAACTTTCCATGACACTTGTTTAAGTAATGTCAACTTTTTTTTATTGTAAAATGGAGTTGTCAGAAAGCTAAAAAAAACACTCCACATTTTTTCCCACTGACAAGTGTAATAGTTACTAAAAGACAGAAAATTATACTTTCCTACAACCATGTAATGTCTATATAAAGCAATTAATTAATGTATTGATGCTACTGAATAGTAAAGTTTCAATTGTAGTGTAAAATCCCTATGGAAAATATGATTCCTTCTTTTTTACAGTGTTCACTGTATAAGATCAATCATGATTTTTTTTTCCTGAAATCTATATAAAGCTAAAAGAGGAATTTCCTCCCTTAAAAAGTGTGTTGTGGTTTCTATAAGAGTTTTCATTATGACAACTATGGAAAATGTTAACTGAAACTCCTCACAACATATACTCATATATCTAATGCTGGTCTTGTTTTCCCTCATTACCTACACAGTGTTTTGGAGGTTTGCATGGTCCAGTCAGTAGATTAGAAAGCATTCAGTTTTACCTAGTGTACAACCTGTTCAAACATACTTATTGATGCTATATTTTGTAGATGTATTGGCAAAACAGACACAGTAAGAAACAGTGTAGTTGGTTTCTATTTAGAAAAGGCTCAGATTTAAAGTAGCTAGAGGGGAAAATTGATCCTCTTCACTGTACTTTTGCATTACTAAAATACATTTTGTATTCTCCATCTCCACATCCCTGGAGTAAATTTTATATAAAATTTGCATTTAGAATGTAGGCACTACTTTATGTCTGGTCCTGTACTTCTGCCTCATGTAAAATTTAAACTGCAGACTTAAGGAGAAATAGTAAAAGATCAGCCCTCTTTCTGGATGTCCTATATCTTTAGCCACTCCAAGAAACCTGTGTCTGAATATGTAAATTACACAGTTAGGAATCAAAGGTGTAGGCAGTGGGAAAAAAAAAAAAAAAAGAAACAAAATCCAGCTGCTTTATAATCTCTTTTAGTTAATCAATCCAGTTAAGCAGTTTTCTTCAGTACCTCAGTAAGGGGAAGGTAAACAATTGTGTAAGGTTTCTCTAACAAATGTTCCCACTCGTTTTTGCAGATATATTTTTGAAACATGATAATCCCATACTATATAATTCATACAATGGAACTGCATTTCTTCATTCTCATTTTCTCGGCAACTGTTTAATGGCACAATTCTCTTTAAAACTTTATATATATATATGTAAATACTATATATCTATGGAGATGTATATACATGCTAAATATTATATTATTACTTAGTACATCCAATTGATTCTATAAATATTTAAGAGCAAATAAATAATTTCTTTCTCAGTAAGATCCAAATTTTCTCACTCTTATTAGAAGTGCATAATTCTTTTTTCCCCTTTTACTTACTAGTAAGACCTAGTGAAGCCAGTGGGCCTTATGGTTCCCTTATATCTCATGAATAGTATTTTACTCTACAGATAGCCCAATTTACATCAACAAATACCTGCGGAGTAAAGTGTTACTTAGTGACTAGGGGTTTCACACTGACTCAAAAGGACCAGCTGTTGAATGAAATACTTCCTTATATGGGTAAGAGTGGTGTAATCTTGCCTCTCTTTAAGTGACTTCTGTTACACACTAATTGCATAATTTGGCAGCTTGTGTGTTTGCTCACTAATTTGTAGCATCCACCTGTGTACCACGGTTGCATGTGTTACTTGTATATGAATCAATGAACTTCTTCAGTACCATAAAAATTAAATAATTTAAACATGCATACATACATACATATATGTATAAAATGTTGGATGGACAGACGAGGATGCTGTATGCATTCAGCTTTTATTGGTGTAAACGATTTGCAAGTTCTTAGGCCCTCTGAAAATTGACCATTTGTGATTTGGTGTGCACCTGAGATTGATGTATATCAAGAACACTGTTTAGTAACATGCTGGGAAGTTACACATCTACGCTTTAGCATGTTTCATTGTTCTTAACTTCAGCAATCATTTTCTAAAGATACTTTAAAAACAGTGCTTTCAAACAAAAGTCTGTTACAAATATTTAAATATGGGGAAGTGCTGTACAATTCTCATTGCCAGGGTCTAAATTTCATGTGACCTTTGAATCACTTCAGATCCAAACTATTAATTTTTACTGGGGAGAAGGAAAGCAGGAGAAAATGGAAACTCGACATGGCTGAAAGAAGATTTCTGTTCACTCTAGACCTTAAAGACTACTGGGAAAATTTGGTTCATCTCATTCTGGTGATCTACTCACCTGATTAAAGAACCAGAATTTTGCTTTATTTTGAAGTGCAGACATCAGAAAAAGAAATGTACAAACATGCACATATGTGTATCTCTCCTACCAAAATTCTGAGTTAGTCAGTTTGCCTTTCCCTGTGTGAACAAGTCACAACTTCTTGCAGATTTCCAATAGGTAGAGTAGATGGATAAAGGAAAACAAAGAGTTTCTTTATGCAAGTAGGTTCCAGAAATAAGTTCCTCAAAGTGAAATATCAGTAGTGTAGAAGACTATCTCCAATATGCAAGTAGTGTTGATCATCCCAGAGATTATTTATTGCTATACTTGTGGTGCAATTGGGCAGATTTGTAAACGTATCAGGAATAAGGTGGGTGTGAATAAAAAAAGAGGTGGTCACAGCTAAAATGAATGACTGTGCAGAAAGAAGCTCTAAAGCTGGGAATCGCTGTATCTACTGTACCAGACACTCCCACAGCATTTCAAGACAAAGTACAGATCATTCTTAATACTTCAGGCACCTGATGTTTATGATGTGTCAATAGATTAATGTCAAGTCCCAGTGCAGCTTCATCGCCAGATGTCTAGTAGTACCTAAGAAGATAGAGTCTTCAAGGGAAATAAAAAACCATGAACCATATTAGTGCTTCTCTGTCTTTAAATATGCTATTTCATACTTTGAGAAAATTCTGCCCAGAAATTTCAAGATTACAAAAAGAAATCTGCAGCTGCTGCATAGAAGGAGAAGCAGCTTTCGTCACAGAAGTTGCACTCATCCTCAGTGATTTAAATTTCTATCTGAAAACAGAGGGGTATATATATATATATTTATATCTCCTACTGCAACTGAGGAGTATTATTCTCTGTTCTCACTAGAACTAGTACAAGGTAACATTTCGCATCAAGAGGATACTAAAGCAGTTCTAAACATTTTCAAGTTTGCAAGTTTGTACTCCATATATTCCAAAGATTCTCTGCTGCATATTCTAGGGCTGTATCTAAAGATACTAAGTTGTGAGATGCAATTCTTGAACTACCTGCCTAGGTATCATTATTGTAGCTTTAACAGTGTTTTGCAAGGCTAGATGTCTTGCAAAATAGCTCCTCTGAATGCTTTCATTGTGTTAATACAGTCTGCAGTTTTGTGTACAGTCTGGTTTTGTGTTACGTTGTTCTGCAGCTTTAGTTTCATTCACTGGATGAAGTCCATCCTAGAATTGACTGTGTAAGAATTTCAGGACGAAACCTTTCCTATGCTTCCATTAAGCTTTATTTAGTTTTTTTGTCAAGATGCCCTGCATAGTATAGTGACACAAAACACATACATTTCAGGACAAAATCTGGCAACACACCACTCACTGTGGCATCTGCACTGGCTGCTGAAATAGACAGAGGAAGCAGAATTGAACTTCTTTTTTGTGTTACATCTGTTCTGGTCTTGATCGTGAGTTCCTTGCTGGTGATATTTAGAGCGCTATTATTTTAAAAGGATCATTCTTGATCTACAGGTCCATTTGAAATCTATATAATTTTCCAAGATGAAGATATAGAACAATATATACAATATATTGTAATATAGAACAATAAAATAATAGAGAAAAAACAATCTAAGAGTCTAAAGTGGAATATACATATTATGAAAAAGAAAACAGTCTTTCCAGAACAGAAATTCTTGTTAACAAAAATTTAAGAATAATAATATCTCTGTAGAACTTGCTGTTTTATGAAAGATGTGAAACAAGTTGTGCAAGATTGACTGTCACAGCTCCCAGCTGCTCTAAAGTTCTCTGAGCTTTTTACATCTTTGTGTTTACTGTTACTACCTAAACTTAGATGGAAAGATCCCTACAAATTTGTGATTGCCAGTGCAATTTCAATGACTGATCAATCCTTTGAAAAGTTATCTTTAACAACATATTTTCTCAAGTTTCTATTATCCTTCCCCATGTTGATGAAAAGGCCTGTTCTTACTCATAATGTAGTCAATAGCATAATTTTGATTTCATAAATTATTTTAGTGGTTCAAGAGTGAATTGTGACTAAGACCCCTATGGAATGCAGCTAAGGATAGTGTGATTGGGCCCTTCATTTTAAGGTTTGAGGGTTTTGTGATTTTTTTTTTCTTACAGCACCTTTACAAACAATTAAGACTGGAATTTAGATGTTTTTGTAACTATGATGTGAATCGTAACACAGAATCAGAGAATGGTTTAGGTTGGGCAATACTTTTAGGGAGCTCAAGTCCGACAGTTAACCCAACATAATCACGTGTACAGTGGAAAAGAAATCAAATTGAACATATTGCTGAACATATGTTACCACATGTTTTCATATATTTCTGAAACTGTGAATAATACAGCATTATTGTTAAAACTCAGTGAATATTTTTACATGGAAAATTAGCAATAGGTATGTGTGAAATATTCACAAATACTACTTGGTATTAAGAAAGCATAGATACAGTCTGGTTTCTCTGATAAGACAAAAGTGTCATTAAAAAAAATTCCTCCCAAGTCATAACATCTGGATGTTAAGCAGCTGGGATTTTATAAAAAAAAAAAAAAAGAAAAGTTGGGTTTTTTTTGTTTTTTTCTCCAGCATTTTTTTTTCTTTCTCTTCAATACCTTCCTCCCCAGGAAGCATTAACATACCAGCTAATATTTGCATATATGTTTCTAAATATCATGCCTAAGTTCTTCTTCCTTTCTTTCATTGTTTCTACAAAAGCTAAAAATGTCATGTTAAATTAGTTTTAGGTTTTGCCATGCAAGGCACTCATTCTACATACAAAAAGTGGATGTATGTGGGTTGGTTTTCTGGATTTGGTTTTGTTTTTTTCTCAAGAAAACATATATGTTGCATGACAGAATTCTTCAGATCCTCCTTCAAGCCTGAGGAGTACCTACATGTATGAAGAAAAGACATTTTGATGCTGGTATTCATGTTTTCCAATAGGTAAAAAAATTCAGTGATGAGAACTTAAACAAGGATTTGTTGACCAGAGCAGAAACACAGCTCTGTTTTTATCTTTAAAATATAGAAGCAATCCTCTGATGCCAAAAGGTCAGTGTAGCACTGTTGGGACAAATTTTTGCAGCAGATAGCCTGAAAGCTTTATGCTTTCAATTGTATGGCTACTTCAGCTGTAAGAGAAGTGGTAAAATTAATGCTAAAGCGTTCAAAAATACAGGAAACAAGTAAAACTCTCAGGGGACTGTAGACTCTTGCCTTAGTAGAAAAAAGAGACAAAGGAAAAGAAATAGAAAAAAAGTACTAGGAAGACAGTGGCAAAATGACTGGGGAAAAAAGTTCCTTAAGTGTTTTATTTAAGTTTTTAAGGGAGCATCAAGGATATTAACTAGTCACTGCTTTTGTTAATGAGATGAAAGAGTTATGTGCAGCTGCCATAATTCTTAGCCAGGGTGCATTCTAAGCCCTATTAATCTATTTTTCATAGTGTAACCTTTGTTTTTCAGTCAGCTGTACACTTTTTTTTTTTTTTTAATAGAAGAAGATTCTGGATTAATTACTGTAAATCCTCTGAGAAAGGAATAAATTATTAACCATTTTAGATAAAATACTCAGTATTAAGTACCACATCAAGAACAACCAAATTCTTACGAATGTCTCTGTTAAGTAGGATATTAGACAGTGCTTTAAATAACCTTCTTGAGCAGTCATATACTTTCTAGCTAAATCCCAGAGGCTGCTGATACATTTCCTTCTTAATAAGGTCACACAAGAATCATCTCTTCCTCCTACTGGTTTGCTTCCACTAGGTAGTGGTATTACCTCTACAGAAAGGATAGCAGATCAATTAATCTGCTTGCTTGACATGAGATCTCTTTTTTTTTGTCTCCCAAACTGAGGAGTTCCTCTACATATAAAGACAAAACTGCATAGTTTCAGCCAATTATTAGTGTTATTTGTACAGAGGAACAGCATAAAGATCAGTTTGTATCTCACTTTGGTTCACTGAGGGAATATCTCCTTTTCCAACCCTCAAGACAATCAGTCCCATACTGGTCAATCTTCAATACAACAAGGTATAAGCAATCTAGCCGTGTTAAGTCCTTCAAATTAAGATATTTCATTTTAGCCATGGACCTTTCTACTGGCTCTGTGGCGTATGTATCAGATCAGAGTTTCTCACATTCATAAAACACTTTAACCCGTAACAGAAAAGTTCCTAATCTCATCCTGTTCCCTGCTGGGTGGCTTTGTGTCGCGGTCTCTGCGGCCTGCCGAAGGAGAACTCCAAAGGGGAAAGGAAAACTCTTGTCATGAGATGCAAATGCATAACTTCAGCTGCGTGGGTGAGACCTCTAATCGATGCGTTGCAGGTTCTTGCAGTGATAGTCACGCAGAGTTATTTTCAGAGAGTGGTTCAGACCTTCTACTGATGTGTACGACGCGTGTATTGCCTGTACTAGTTCTAGTGACACTGTGATTACTCGTATTTCCAGTCCTTTCCCTGGAACACTTCCAGGCACTTTTATTATGTTGAAATGGCTCTTACAGTTCATTGAGCATCCAGCATAATACTGCTGAATATGATTGGTGAATGTGCATATATTTATTAAAACAAAAAAAAAAAAATCAGGCAGTTAAACCGCATAATTATGGGAAAACGAATCATAACAATAAAAGACCATTTAAGTTAACAAGCTTTGTGATCAAAGAATAAATACAGGTTGGATAAATGAGACTCTAGATGTAACTAATCTACATAAATAAGCTTCCATCTGATTAGAGGATAGGAATATATTAAAATAATCTTAAAGTGTTTAAAAAGTATTTTACTTCAGTACTTTTATAATTTCTAGCTTAATTTCATCATATTTTTAACATTTCCACTCTATAAAAAGAGCTAAGTGATAAACTAATTTTATGTCCTTTTGTTTTTTGATTAGCAATGTTTACAGTGCAAAAAAAAGTCTAAACTAATACAAGTAAACAAAAGTAACATCGTAAGTTTTCATTCTGATTTGACTGAGTTGTCTGTTTCAAAAATATAAAGCATTTTTTAATGTCTTAATTTTAATTTTTTTATGTGGCAATGTTTTTTGATTGATTTTTAATTAAAGAAAAACATTAAAGGGAACATTTAAAGGACAATTTCTTGTTTACTGTCTTTATCAGCAGAGAGCAGCCTTTGTAGTGTTTGAAAGCTGGTGCATTAAAAATCAATTTCAAGTCTTCAAAGCTGTTGGCTCTTGCTTGCTTTGTAGATATATACTGTTTTTAAAATCATTGGAAGCACAGTTGACAATTGAATTTAAACAAAAGGTAAATAATGGTTTCATGAACATTTGAAGGATTTTAATGTATTTTTAATAATAGCTACAGGAATTTTTTATAGCTACAGACATGTGAATAACAATTTGTAGCTTTTAAATGCATAATTTGTTCCTAAAGACAGTTTTTTGTGTTCTTTTATTAAGAGAATTTTCTTTTAAACTTCTCTTAGTGTTATTCTGTTGCTTTTACTGAATACCATGATTCACACACAGAACATGTCAGTCAGTTTCTTTACTTACTATATTTCTGTCTCGCTCTTTGCTGATTGCTAAGCAACCACTTATGATTGTTTAGCTATGAATCAGTTTAAAAAAAAGGTGAGCTGAAGTGGGCTAAACAAATGTTCATTAATTCTTAATGAAAATATTTAAATTCTATAAAATTTTAAAAGTAACAAAGAAAAGAACATTGTTTTAATGATGTACCTCAGATTCAGCAATTGAATGACTACCAGCAGAGTCAAAAATGTTCTTTTTGTGTAAATGTAGAAAAAAAGCATGTCCTTAGTGCATAAGTAATTTTGAGGCCTGTGGAAATATACATATGTATAATTAAATTAATATTATTTCTTTCAGGACAGGATCCTTAAAGTGCTTAATCAGTGATCATTTTAATTTAGGTCAATAGAACCATAAAATTAAATAGATCATCTACAGGTGTGGGGTTGCTGATGTGAATGGTATGTGCAGAATTCAGCCCAGAATCTGTTTGTGTTATCTGAACTGCTCCCTGTTGCTTCTCTCCTTTGCTTTAAGAGCACTGCAAAGCTGCAAAAGCTGTTAGTTTCACTTAGCCTCCAACTACATTTTCTCGTATTCTGTTGAGATAGTCCTGATGTCTTGCTTTCTTGCAGAGACTTGAGTAATTTGATATGCAGATTTGAAGATCATAAAAACAATCCTGCTTTGATGATCATGAGCCAGATTATCCAGCCACAGCTGTAAAGTACCAAGTGTGTTCTTTTGTGATCTCTTCATCGTTTCAGTGGATCAAATGACAATAAGAATATAGTGGAATTTAGAGTGCTTGGGAAATAATGAAATTAAAAGCCTTTTTAAAATGACAACCACGAAGCCTTAGAAACTATTACATTTCTAGGCTATGGGCCAGATAACATAAGTGTGTACGCATGCATACGTGGATATACACAGAAAAGAGAGCAGAATGGAATCCAAAGAACCATCTAGATGGATAAAAGGCATTATTAATGAGCAATGTGCATATAATTTTTTTAATATTGTGTATGATCTGTACAGAGCTGTGTGGCAGTGTGTTGGAAGATGCTGTCAGCCTGCACCTTTTGCTGCAAACTAGAAAGCATCAAGTTTAGAGACAAATGATGTTGTCATGTTTTTTACTGAGGCAAGAGTATTGGTAAGGAAGGCCCTCATTTTCCACTTCATGATGGAATCCTGCTATCAAACTTCAGGATTGAGAGTGATGATTAAAAGAAAGTATAATTCATTCAACATGTGAAAAGAAACATCACTTAACTGATTCCATGGACTGCGTTAGTTATTAAAAAACACATGATAATTTGCCTCTCATAGCTCCAAGGCAAGAAATATATCAGTCAGCTTTGTAGCTGTTGGCTGAAAAGGAGGTGAAAACAAGATGCTGTCTGTTATTTCTTTCAATATACAGTCTTCATTTTGTCTAAATCTGTACCTGTATTTTGTGTGTTTAAACCACATGTAGCTTCCTTTCAGGTGTAACAGGCGATACTATTGCAAGGGGCAGAAGCAACTGTATCAATTTATTTTGTTATTTATTCATTGGCCACCACATACATGATCTTTCCCAAAAAGTATAACTGTATAATAACTGTCATTATTGCAAAGATGTGATGTAACAAAATAATAATTCCTTTAAACGTGAAATAACTCATTTTAAGTACTTTCCAGGGCTCATTTGTTTCAAACGGCCTTCCAGAATTTTGAAGAGAACTTTAATTTCAGTTCATTTAATATATGTGTAGACCACACATAGTCTTTCCTTCATCCCCTGGTATTGCCAAAGGAAACTTAGGAATGAGTATCTGGATTTCCAGATTTTGACCTATATGTAAAGCAAGAGGAAGCTGTTTCTATTAAACAAATGAAGCTTCGGGAATTTTGGTTAGCAATGGCAAAAATATCTAGATAAATTACTTGCAGTCATACTGGCCTTGCTGGTACCTGTGAATGAAGAAATAGGCACACATGCTGAATAGCCATGGGAGGAGAACACTTTTTTAAGGGAAAGTTTTTGTTCTGATTTAAGTTTTGGGTTTTCTATAGTGTTTTATAATAAAGACAATTACATAGTAATTTGGGTTAGAATGCATGCCCAGTTCCCCATCTCAAAACCCAATTTGTTACTACCTGTGGCTATTTCTATTAAAAAAGAAACATAATTACTATGAGTCTCAGCAGTCTAAGAGTAAATTTTTGCAATTACAATACTTCCCTTGGGCAGATATATGAAAATGGCAGATTAATTCCTGCCAGTCTATTCCTTGCACATTCTTAAGGTTACTGGTGGCTTGGACTATCATTATACTGGTGCTGTTTATTATCCTGTGGCTAAGGTTAAAGAGGGAATGCTACTATAAACCTTTAGGACTAGGATGCTATAACCACTGCCTTGGAAAATCTCTGCTGAAGTGTGATCCACAGCATCCTAGGAGCACGATACTAATTCTGTTTTCATGGAAAGTGGATGATTTTGCTGTTCATTTTAGCATTATTTAGAAGGGTATTTTGTGTTTTATTGCTTTATGCCTCAAAAGATTTAAATAAAAACACCAAAGTTTAATCATTCTTAGGAATTTATCAAGACATTAATAAAGTTGCAGGTGAACTGAAAAATATGGTAGTTTCTTAATATTTTATAGCTTTTATTTTATTCCAAATAACACAATGCAATGAAATACCAGTAAAATAAGATGGCCCTGAAATGATGTAAATGAACAAATTCACATGGAAATAATCCATCTTCTAGTGAGTTTTTCTACCTGAAAACAAGTTTTGAAGGCATATGAGTAAATGAATTGCATGCAAAGTCTGTGCTCCTGGAGATCACTCTCTGCAGTTAAGCACCTAACTCCATGTTGAATTCCAGTGAAGTTGGAAGTTGGTGTGGCTTCATGTGGGCTCATGATCTACCTGCAGGGAGCAGCATTAGTCTGTGTTACACGTGAGCTGGTTTGACTATACAGGAAGAGCAGTATGAACAATCCCAAGCTGTTTTTTTTTTTTAAATTTTGCATGAACTTTTGTTTGAAATTTCTTGCACTGCACCTGTAATATTTTCTTTTCTTTTCCCACTTTGAAAGAGGTTTCCACATACACACGCTTCTGAATGACAACTTGGGGACTTCTGCGATGTGGACATTATTTAGAGAAGGTTTCACTAACTGTTTTCTTTGAGAGGTCAGAAATAAAATTTTAAAAAGTAAAATACATATACATCCTTCAGTTGATGTTCAATGCATTCCACTTTGTAAAAAAGTGCTCACATACTGGGTGAGCATTCTGCTAATTAGATAGAGAGGAAGTACATAATTAAATCCCTGTGTTCTAACAAACCCCTCAGTCAAATATTAGCATTCATGTTCAGTCACTCTATCCCCGGTGAAACCTGCAGCAGTGTCCTAGATATTGACAAACCAACTCTGCTTTGGAACAGAAAGATGACTTTATCTAACCCTGGAATCTTTGCAGAGATCATATCTTATGTGGATCTTCTTAATTTTACAGAAAGATCTGATTTCAGAGTCTTGATATGGCAAGCCATAATGAGAAGGGCAATCCAGAACATTTTTTTTTCCAGTCTTTTAAGAATTTACGGGTCAAAGTCAGCTTTTAAATACCTGTGAAGTTAGAGGTCACTTGTGGTTAAGTGGGTGTTGTGTCCTAGATGAGGCGATCCTATAAAGAAAGGTAGCTATTTTTCCTTTTGCTTGTTTTGAATCAATTTAATATAGAATCCTATCAGAAGACATTGCAGTAGGTTAACACTAAAGTGACAGAGTAGTGCATACATGCACACAGCCCTATATCAGAATAGCCTTATTTTTTTCTGTCCAAATCTACTTGACCACTGCTACTATACTTGTGGTATAATGGTGTATTCAATCAAACTTTCCATTTTATGAGGTACCTCATCATAGACACATGACTGTTATGGCTTTAAAATATATTTAGGGACAGAACCTCTTGCTATATTTGTGCAAGCCTAAATTATTTATCTTATGTCACAAATAATAAATCAACTCATCACCATTTTGCAGTTGAAAATCTCCTTGCATGGCCGTGTGAATCTGTAAAGCTCTTGATGATCTACTATTCTGTCATAAATTCAGCCATTATTTTGGCAGCATATTTAGTGCTTTCAGGAAATAACTATTTGAAAGTATTTTTGTGAAAGTAGGGGTTTGTATCTTGTCACAAAACGTTTAGAGAATACCTTGTTGGGTATTTTTAAGAAAAAGTTGAAATAAAGAGTTGCATGACCTATATAAGAAATTAGATAAAAACTTATAAGTTTTAACATCTGTGATTTTCTTCTGAATTCCTAGGGAATTTAAGGGAATCATTGCTTTTCTGGTGTGAGATTTTAGAAAGAGAAAGGGGATAAGGCGGCAGCTTTAAAGAAAAGGAGGTGATCTAGATTTACCCCTTTTTTCTGATCTCTACCTAGGAAGAAAGCTTCAGTGTTCCTCTTTGTGTGTGTTTCCTGAGCAGGCAGTGTGGCTTCAGAACCAAATCCTGCTCCATCTCTGTTGCTAATTTCTTTCACTCTGTGGGGAAGAAACACAGAACTGGAATTTCGTGCCACATACAGTGTTTGCTGCCTAGCTAATCACCTTTCCCCATCACTGCCATTACAAATCTGTTCAAATGCAACTTTCTTCAGCATACAACGTATGTATCTGTGGGAATGTAGCACGCTATGTAAAGGCTCGCTTAGCTGGTAACTGAAGTCAGCTGAGTGATCCAAGGGCTATTGAAACCAGTTTGAAAACAACCATTGATTTCACTGGACCTCAGGTCATGGCTTGTGGGAGTTTTATTGTTGCCTTTAGTGAGAGTATGGGATGGACAGAAAAAGGTAAACATACTGGATAGATGTTAACACAAAGTTAACAGATTTTAAATATCCAGTGTCTCTGTTTTCTCCTTACTAAATATGATAAGTACAAAGCAGATTAACAGTGTTTAAAGGCCATAATTTGTTCTCCTTCTCTGCCATCCAATACTGCGGTGTTTATAAGCATTTATCTGTTCAGAAAACATTTGGGTTATGTTGCTCTTAGAAACAGGAAAGAAGCAGTGGTAAGAATAGGACAAGTTTCACTTTACTTACCGGCTTCACTGAGAATTCCTGCTAAGTAAGAGCTTTCAGATGTGTCTCAAAATTAAAAAAAAAAATGCCAGGAGATCAAAATTGCACTGCTAAATGTAAAAGAGAGAAAGAGAGAAAGAAAGAGAGAATGAAAGAGAGAATGAAAGAAAGAGAGAATGAAAGAGAGAATGAAAGAGAGAAAGAGAGAATGAAAGAGAGAAAGAGAGAGAAAGAAAGAGAGAAAGAGAGAAAGAGAGAAAGAAAGAAAGAAAGAAAGAAAGAAAGAAAGAAAGAAGAAAATATTTCCATGCAGAAAAAAGGGGTTCTAAACATTTTTAAATTCTAAATACTTTGATCATATCCTTACATTTCAAGGCACTATTTCAAAAGTTTTCCCTTTCATTTTGATGTAAGTTTTCCTCTAAATTCTAGACTTCATATTTAACATGAAAAATAATAAAAGAAACCCAACCAACAAATGCTATCAAAGACACACTCCTACATGTATTGTTATTTTGAGTTCATGGTATGATATTCTTAGAATAAGCAGATAAGTGCAGATTTCATTCTAGTTAGCTAATTGTAATTGAGTCTGTTATGCAGTAAACATTGTATCTGTTAGGAATACTAAGGTAGACTCAACATGGTGGGAGCCATAGATAAAAGGAGCATTAAAGCGTTTCAAATTCAATCATTAGGTTTCATTGCACCCATCTGCTACCAGAAAATATAATGGGCAGCTTGATTCATTGACCCTTAACTGTCATTTTTGAACCATGGTTTTTTAAATCCATATTTTCAAGACCTTGAAGTCTTGAAATCCATATTTTTCAGACCTAGAGAGGTAATTTGATAAGACAATACCCAGTATATTTTAATGCAATTACTTTTTTATTTTTTATTTTTTTATATAATCAGGTTTAACGGTCTGTTGTATATTCTGCTAATCCAGTGGAAGTAGTTATTTCATATTGAATGTGGTTTAAAGCAACTAATGTTCAACTTCATTAAGACTTATATTAAATAGAAGGTTTACTGAATTTCTGCTATTTTTTAATGCATGAACTAATACCTCTTATTAATTATTTCTGGTTGTTTCTGTTGCACTAGAATTATACTTACATGTTTCCTTTCCACAAAGACTGTACAGCACAAGGGCTGAATACAGATTGAAATTGTGCAGTGCTTTGTATTTTGTTTCCAAAATATGTTTTATCTCTTTCCTTTTGTGTTCTGAAGCAGATATTATCTTTTGCGGGGAGGGGGGGGGTTGGAGGGGAGGGGTGAAGTGCATACATCTCTTAGCAGTTCTATATGTGTGGCACACAAGTAGACTGTCTCATAAAATAGCACTTTTACTTAGTGAAAGCAAGAAAAAATGTGATAAATGAGGATAATTTAATGTTTTCTCAGCAATGGCAAACTATTATACTATTCTGTCATCTGAAGTTTTTGTGATGGAAAAAAAGTGGTTACATGTATTTCTTTACACAACGGCATATAATTCCTGAAATATTTATGTAATATAGAGACAGATGTATGTAACCTAACCTTATAATCCCATTTCCCAGCTTTCCCAAATACTGGGAAGCTCGATAAATGGGAAGCCGATTATATTGGCACTGTAACTCTATTAATAGGATTCGGATTTGCCTTATTGACAAGCCAGTACTGTTAATATGATCCAGTATATTAAATTGACAGGAAAACTGGAGCGATAGAATGTATCTACATCCTAATTGACAGGGAAGCTCTTTCAAAAGGTTCTTAATGTGGTTTTTATTGACAGAGTAGCTTCAGTAAGTACATATCATTGGTGAGCAGTGTAAATATATTGGATACAACTCTACTAGCAGATTCAGGTGTAGTTATTGTTTTGTCTTCCCATGCTTCCATCTTTACTTTGCTATAAGTTGTATGAAGCTCTCTTGTAAGACCTTTACAAATGCCTCTTACAGCACCAGTCTGACTGCACCCCCCCACAGGCATTTGACAAGTTGCGAATTATTTTAAATGTGTTCATCATTTTTAAATGAATAGTGGCAGTGCAGATCCATGCAATAATGTGTCATGAATTTCATTATGTTTATTTATTGACGCTGTGGTAGTGTTATTGTACTTTCAGCTTGAGCTCTTTATGTGGTGTGATGTTTGACACTTCTTCCTACATTCTTATCTTGCATCTTCTCCAAAAAGTAGTTCAGCTTCAAAGCTCATATTACAATTCCTTTTTCCTAGTCACATTTGACAACTTTCCACATTCTCTTCTGAGATCATGCTAACTTCATTACATTTCATGTTTCTCCAGTGCAAAATAAAATAAGGCTCAGAAACCTGAATTCATTGTAAAGAATCCAGCAATTTGAGTTTGATCTGGAAAATCTTGATTCCCTTTGCAGTAGGAGAAAGTTTTGGATTCAGCTTCCACAGTTTTTCTTTGTCACATCTTTCTTAGAGAGAGAAGTCTGACCTTAAACACACATCCTGCACTGGTAGAGGAGCTGAAGGCTTCTGTTGAGCTGACTTCCCTGCCGACAAAGAGACAAGCTTGTTCCTGAAATGCTTAAATCTTTTATTTCATATCAAAAAATCTGATCAGGGTCTGGTCTGGTCTCACCTCATCTTTTGAATGTCACACAGGTCTACTTTTTTTTACCAGGATCACTTAAAATTATGTCATTCTGTAGTGACCTTTTTAGCTTCTTCAGTCTTCTGACTTGGTGCAATCATCAGTGAGATGAGAAGAACCTTTTCTGGCCCTCGTGATTTCTAATCCTTGAACTGTGTTAAATTCCCACAGTCCAGGCTTCTTCCATCTTTACTGTCTTGTGCATTGCAGAATAAACTCTTGTAAAAATATAGCAAAGACTTGGTTTCATTAAACCAATAGTAAAAACGACTGAAACAATCTACAACGCCTTAGTATGACACCTTAACCAGTAAATCAACAATAATTTATTTCGGTAACAAATATGGTACTTGATAAGAGAAAAAAGTGCATGGATTAGGCATTTATACAGGGAGATTTGCATTCCTGTGCTTATGGAAAAGGATGGTAGTGTCTGTCCTCATAGCTTCACTTTTCAGGAGTCACTGTGCAATTGACTGAAGAGCTCAGGACCTGTTCCTCTCACAGTTTTGCTTTTCTCATTCAAGAGGAAGAGAAAACACAAGCCACTAACCAACACTGTAATAAAGAGTACAGCAGCCTCGTGAATGATATTGCCTTGTGCATTTGACTGTTTTTACTGCCCTGTATTTTCAATGTGCTTTTGAAGCATGTTATATATGTCAGAAATTCACATAAACACACTGTAGGACTTTTAACACCAAAATACACATCTTGCAGCAAGTGTGAAATTTCCCAAATATGTACATGTCATATAAATTATATCTCAAAAGCATTTTCAAAGGGATGAGAATGGAGAGCACATAGTAGGATAATATTTTTTAAAATAGCCTATTTAATTTTGTCCTTGAAAAAGGTAGAATAACCTATGAGAGGTTTATGGCCAGTTTTTTGTTTTGTTGGTGTTTGTTTTTGCTATTGGGATAATGAGTTTTCTTAATGAAGTAAATCTTGTGGAACCAAAAACTACTATTTCAGGCTAAGTATACACACTCACTGGCAGTCTTATACTGAGAAGTCTTTGTAAAAAATTGTACTATGTTGAACCCACACTGTTCCTAACAAAATGAAGACAATTGTCTGCTCTTTCAAAACTCAATTTGGCAGAATACAATTCTTTTGCCTCCAAAAGAGACTGCCATTATATAAGATCTTTGTTTCATGGGGGAAGGGTGAATACTTGGAATTCAGCTTTTCAAGAAAAGGCACAGAAGATGCTTGAATTAGATATTAAGTGGCAGTCTGATAAAGGTGAGAGATGTTTCATTTCATTTTTGCATTTAATGTTTAATTAAAAAGAAGTTAGAGTCAGCAAAGACATTTTGCTTTATTATAGTTCTAGGTATGAACACCTACATAAAATGGAGCTGCATTAAATAATTTCAGAAAATGTGGTACTTCTTGTAATTCTGAGAAAAAATTATGAATATTCTAGTTGTCTAATATTCATAAATCTGATTAATGTCTGTCTTTTTTTTTCATATTTTAGAGTACATCTTTCCATTATATGACAATTATTTCTAGGCATAATTTGTCAAGAATACTTAAATATTGAATTTCTCTCTCTGTCCCTGTCTCTTTCTTTCTCACTTCCTCTTTTTCTTTGTAGGCATTGGGGTTTTTTTATATTTTTTTTTTAATTAGACAGACCTGTTGAATTGTACACTTTTTAATTTTTTTTTCTCTAATTTTATTCAAACAATATGGAATACACCAAGTATTGATAGAAATCTTAAAAATTGTGACACAAAAAATGTTTTTATTAAAAAGTAAGGAGAAAAAGAAAAGTAGCAAGGAACCTCTATTTTTTAAGAAACAATCTGCTTTATGCAGCATTTCTTGAAAGCAGAAGCCTCGTGAAGTTGTCTGCTCTTCTCTTACTGAGCAATAGCAGAATTTTTGAAACTTGATTGATTAATACAGTGCTGTAATTCTAATCCTGAATTTAGAAAAAAAAAAATCGTGTGTGCAGAGCCACATAGAAGTCCTTTGTATTTATGAAAATAGCATGATATTTCAATAGAAGTAAGCACATATACCTTGTGAACATGAATTTATGAAAAGATAAAAAAGGAAAAAGAGATTAATACAGCCCATTGCTAAAAATACTCTCCATAATTCATTGTGTAATGCTTGGCCCAGGCTGGTTCAAACTGTTTCCAGTTATGAGGTTTTTACTTTTTTCTTATGAGTTTATTTAAGGTTAATGGATCCTATGAAAAACTTGTTTCTCATACTCTGTTCTTGGCTATAATTTTTCATTTTCCTTTCTATAAATTAAACTTTTGGAAACCATAACCATTCCAGAATTAATTAGTGAAAACTTAACTGTTGACTTTCAAACTTTTGAATGGTTTTATTTCTGAGTCTATAAAATTTAGTATACCAAATACACCATGTGAGACCTATACTTGGCAACAATTTTAGTTTATCTAGGTCCTCCTGTGGTCATAGTAGACAAGTCCTTACAGGTGCAATAAACTGAATAGTTTTGTAGACAGTTTATGGCACTTGGAAAGATATTCTATGCATTGTTCATGCAAAAGCTGGTCAGTTAATGATTTTCAAAGTCCCATTATTGGACTTTAGCAATTATATTGTCACATTTGAAATTCCATACCAGTAAATCCAACCAGTTCAGGTTGCCTAGAGCAGTTATGGGTGCCCCATCCCTGGAGGTGTTCAACGCCACGCTGTATAGATCTTTGAGCAACCTGAACCAGTGGAAGGTATCCCTACTCATGACGGGGAGAGAATGTGTGGAACTATATGATCTCTTCCAACACAAACCATTCTATGATTCTATGAAAAGTATATTTTGCACAGGTTTAATTTGCTTCTTTTATTTTCCTTCTCCTCAATTCACTGAAGTAAGAGGTAAAAAAATCAAATTGTATGATATTTTCTGAAAGGAAGTAACCCTTTCTTTTTAAATTTTTACAGCTTTTGAAAGGTTCCTATGCATTCTGACCTATTTTTAAATGGCTTTTTTTAATGAGCTTCAACTTCTGAGAAAGCTGTATCAAATACGTGTACGGAAACCCTCAGATATTTTTCTGCAACATTACACTAATGACAGTGTTCCTAACATTTCATATTTGATCCAGAGTCACATGTTAGAACAGATAGGTAGAAGAAAGTATTTGTAAAGGTCTGTTGTAGCAACTGTCAAAAAGGAACATCTGTTGAATGGTTTAACAGCATACTCTCATTGGAAAAGAGCTGGTTCCACTAGTCTGTGAAAATGAGCCATAAAACCAGAGCCGCTTCCCTAAGGTGGCTTTGGACAGTTAGGTTGACATGACAGACTTTAATTTTCTGGTGGCAGAGGACATTCCTGCTTTTGTTTTAATTTTAGATAACATTTGGCCTGCTACTGGAGAACCTGTGCTGTGGTAGCTGCTGGTGACCTAATTGATACTCCAGCCCTCAGTCTTGAATCACAGAGACAGAAATTTCACGTTTCTTTACTGTTTAACTCTGGTGACTTTTAGACACAGATTGTTCCTGGAGATTTTTTTTTGAGGGAGGGTGAGAACGAGGGTGGAGTTTGTTTTATTTTTTTCTTCAGGAGTTTAATGATGCTGGCATTTGAATAATTTTTGGTTATTTACCAGGTGACTGCAATTCCAGGCAATTCACTTCTGACTTGATGCATCTTACTTAGCTTTAGCTATTGCACTGGACATCTTGCTGGTTGTCAAGATTCTCCTATTCCAATAATACTCCCCAGGAGTATTATGTACCTAATGCTAGATGACCAAATGGGATATTTTATATTTCTCAAAGGCACTTTGAGGGATCTTGGCTGACTAGATTTTAGGTGATTTTCTGCAGGTGAACTGCAACCTACCTTAAAACTGGAAGATCTGAGTTTTGGTGATTTTCTTGTCCTGGAAAGGGCTGTATATCCAGAGAAGAACAAGAGGTTTTTTAGATTTTTAAAGTAGTATTTGTTTCTTAGAGTTACAGATATCCAATGTAAAGAGGTATGATTAATGCATGATCTGGAATGTGTAATATCACTTCCATAAACGCTAAAGTGTAAAAATTTTAAGTATATGACCTCTCACTTCAACTGGGATTAAAAAAAAGAAAGATTTTAAGGGAGTTAGACATGTTAGACATTAGTCTCTCTCTCTCATCCATTGTGAAGCAGATGTTTACATTTCTAAGATTCCTCCAAACTGCCAAGCCTTAAAATTAAATTATTTTTTAATTATCACAATTTTTAATAGATATTTTCCTACATGAAACAGTTCTCTCTTTGCTGCCTGTATCTCGAAGTGCTGTTACAGCTTAACATAAGCATCATACCTTCATAGAAGGTATATAATTCATAGAAGAAGCATTAATGCTTTTGGAGCAGAAAGAACAGAATTCAACTCTGAGCTCTGTGTCTGTATATGATCATCAAGTACTTATATTTGTTCTTTTGTAATAATGAACTTGCTGTAACATGGCATCCAATTCATTATATTGTGGCAAAATACAGTATGAAGGTAATTGGTCAAATTTTTATCTAGTTAAAGTTCTTTAATGATTACCATAAATGCAGAATTTCTCAGCAGCTAAGATATGGTCATATCTTCCATTTTAAAATCCGTGTATTGCCTCATCCAGGATGTGTGAAATGCTTTTTTGCTATGAAAAAGCAGAGAAAAAAGTATGACCAATTCTTACAGTGGTCCAGTTTACAGTTAAGTGCTTAGCACCATCAAAAAGGAGGAGTTATAATTATTTCCAGGGCAAAAGTCTGATTCTTTTAATGGCAGAGAATGGATGAAAAAGCAGTTTATAGCAGGCATTTTGGCTGCCAATGTCATGAAAAATGGAAATGTTGATTCTGGTAGCAGCTGTGTTTAGGAGGAGACAGATGTCTTATGTAAGTAAAAGCATAAGGTCAGTTTTCCTGGATATCTCTATTTGAGATATTAGGCATAGAAAAGAGACCTGAGTCCTGCAGTTGTAAAGGTTCATTCAGGTTGATGGGTACTGTGTTTTGTAAGTACCATAATGATTGTATATGAGTGTATATATATCTTTCTTGTTGCTGCACAAGAGACACTAGCTTAAAACTTATGAGAAGAAAAGAAACAGCAGAATTATAGATGCTTCCAAAATATGGTGTGCTGCATTTCAGAGATACACATAAGAATGCTGAAATACGCCTGCTTTTTTTTGTTGTTGTCAATGTTTGTTTTTCTAACTTGATACATACTAAATGTGAAGATGAAGCTTTATTCTAATTGTATATACTAAAGCTAGGATGGATGTGAACATACTATGTATTATAATCTTAGTTTTTGAACTAAAGGATTTAGAAATTAGAAAAAAGTGCGGTGTATGTTGACATACATGCTGAATGGAAGATGGTTCTATATTTTCCATCCCTTCTCTAAAACGCAAAAGACATCCATGGTATACAAGCACATCTATTTTACAAGTCCCTTGGGAGTAACAGGTGTCTGCCCAATTTCTGTTGCAAACAGCAGCGACTTAAATTTTGGATAAAACTTGTTGCCTCTTTTCCAAGCTCGAATACTCCAACCATCCGAGAAGTAGCAAATATTTCTAATTACCACCTACTGACAAAACCAGAACAAAGATAAAAAAGCGGTGTGGGGAGTGACAGGGAAACCACAATGTCTAAGATCCCAGTCACTTGTGCAAGCACTTGCTGTGTGACATTAAACCTTGGGCCCTCACTTCATGAATTGAGCGCTGCCCGTGCTACGGATACCGATCCGCGGGATGCTGCTGCGAAAGCCGGAGCTGCTGCGAAGCAGGGTGGTGTGGTGTGAAGTGATGCAGAAAACAGTGGGAGCTCTGTCGCTAGGTCAGCTGCAAGAAGAAGTGACGTGCGTGAATGTACAGTATGCGGAGTTTTCTGAATGATGCAGTCTCTCTTTCTCCCAAAGAACTTCAGCTAATGATACAAGGGGAATTCAGTTCCCTTTGGCAGGACTCCATGTTGGTCTGGATCCTTTTAATACTTCTGCTTCTACAGTTACTTGGCTCATGCTGCTAAAAATATACATGAGAGACTTAATGAAAGTATCTTCTTTTAAAAACTACTTGTCAACAGTGATCATTCAATGTTCTTGTTTGCATGTGTGGTTCTCATTATTCTGATATAGCTATTAATACTGATGAAAATTAAAGAGAGAAAATCCAAATATTTTCATACTTGCATTTTTCCAGTAGCTTCTGAGAAACCTCACAGCTAATCAGCCATAAATTTTCTTGATTTTTTGTTTATTTTTTCATTTCAAGTGTAATATAGCAGTATCCAAAACTGTATTACAGCAGTAAGAGCTTCAGAATCCCAGTAGATGATGTATTTATGATTAAAAATTAGTATTATTGAATAATTCACTTTTTTTTAATATGCAAGAGTAATTTTTTCTCTCATTTTCCATAACCATCAGTCTTAATATCTATCTAATGAAAAAACATAAACAGTGTCATCTGTCAGGTTACTAACAGAGAATGCCACTTATTGGAGCCTCATTGTTTACTTTAGCAGGTAATTTGTGGACCGGAATCATTTAATTGTTCTGAGCACATAATTACATGCCAGCATTTTCCAATTTAATTAAAATGTACAAATCTGAAGATTAAGGGAATTTTTGAATTATTAATCATTTCTCCTCTAGGAAATCTTGTTGCTCTGCAGGAGATTTGTCCAGTGTACAACTATACGTATTTTTTTCCTTCTCTTTCACAGACAGACAATTTTCCCGCAGAGCCCAATTACATGGGCAGCAGGCAGCAGTTTGTTCAAAGGTAAGGCCTATTAAATAACTTTCTTGGCTTCCCCATTTGCATTCTTGTCAAAATTGCTTTGCCAGAGAGTACAATTCAACTTAGAACAAGTAAATACAACACTCTCTCTCTCTCTTTTTCTTTTTTTTTTTTTTTTTTAATATGTATTTCAGTAGCTCCACGTTCAAGGATCCAGAAAGAGCCAGCTTGAGGGACAGCGGGCATGGGGACAGTGATCAGGCTGACAGTGACCAAGACACTAACAAAGGCTCCTGCTGTGACATGTCTGTTAGGGAGGCACTCAAGATGAAAACTACTTCAACTAAAAGCCAGCCACTTGAACAAGGTGAGTGAAGCCTACAATGCCCGCAAAAGCGTAAAGTTTAAAACGTCATTTTCAACCTATTAGTATTGCAGTTGTGGGTTATCAGGGAGGAATAGCCCACTGATAATATTATCAGAGAAAACAGTAAATCTTGTCGCTAGCCCAGAGCAAGGAACACAGTACCTTTCAGGATGAACATGAAATGAAATGAAACCACAAGTGGCCAAAGCAGATTTAAAAAAAAAAAAAAAAAATTAGTACTTTTGAAAATGATTAGAATATACTCTATCTCCACTGGCATTGTCTGTGATATATTATATACAATCCTTCTGTCAAAGTGTGATTTGGAAATTCAAACTAGACATGACTGCAACAGATAAAAGAACACCAGTCATTTATATTCCTCATGTAGTTTGGAGAAGAGGAAAAGAAAATGCTTTGCATAAAAGAAAAGAGTAAAAATGAATCAGAAGATGTTTTCATTTCATGGATGCATTTTCCTGTTTGTAATGTTGATTTCACAATTAAGAGTACTGTGAGAAGTGTAAAATACTAATACAATCTTATTTTCAGTATACTTTCATTCACATCCCAGGAAGGTAGCAAAGATTAAGACTGTCTGTGAAACAGCTAAAATTACTTAGATCAGGACAATGACAATGTTCTCTGCCAACATTCATTCTGACAAACAAGCATATTTATTTCCTCAAACTGTGTCCAATTCTTTTTTTTCCAGATGTGTTTTATGTAATTAGGAGGTGTTTTATTTCAAAAGATACACTTCTTTTTTTTCTTTTAGAGAATCAGACAGACAGAGCACTCCATCATTCTCTGCCTTTATGTTTTGCTTCTACATTGTAAGCAATAAAGAAGTGCATCACTGAATGATTTTTAAATGTTTTCTATGTTTCCCATTATTTTACTTTGTTGTGGGGAGGGTGTTTCAGTGTTAAAGATAGTTAGGAAATTATTAAATCAGTCAGCCTTAATACGAAGTTATATTTCTAATTAAGCAGAAGTATATGATAAGCTTTTTATTATTTGTTGATTAATTGGACCTGGGTTTTTCGCCTCTTAGCTTAGTCTGATCTGTAGTACAGTCATCAAGAAATACCTGTTCAACTTAATTTTTCTGATTATGTTAAGATTGCAGTATAAGTTTTGCAGCGCAGAATATTTAGAATGCTGCAGTATAATTTATTCTGTATACATTTGGAGGTTGACCTCATATGTGACCTTATTTTCCAAGTAATAAATGCCGGAAAGATTATTTTTTCCTGACCTTTTGCCACAGCAACTCTCTGCTTATAATTGGACATTGATCTGTATAAAGATGCAGTGCAGGATATTTTTTTAAAAGAAGCTATTTGAGTGTGTGTCTTATTCTCTGTTTTGTGTGCCACAAAGACAAAAATTCTGGATTTCCATCTATCAAGTATAGCCATGAAAGGGCTTTAAAATTTTTAGAGTTTCATTAGGAAACTATCTAGTATTCAGATTAAAAATGTGTGTTTTTTAGAAAAGGACTGTATGGCCGGTGTTCATAATGCTGCAGTTTGTCCAGCAGCATCAAACCCAATTCTAGTCAAAATATATGCAATCTCATTCCCATTGCTTATTTTCACTATAATGCAAGGACTTATATGTAGGTTTACATTTGTCATTATACCTAGGTGAGCTGCCCTATTCACAAGAAAATTTATTCCAGTCACTCAGATGAATTCCTCATGTTCTTATTAAACATATATTGAATTGTGGACGTTAAGTATTGTCAGCCACTGAACTACAGCAGTGGCTGTTTATGTGAATTTCTTTACTGAGGAAAATAAAATAATGGGGATAGAGAGAAAAACTATTTTTTTCCTTTTTAAAATTTTTTTTTTGTTCCCCCTGAATATAATTACAAATAGTTATGATATAAATTTGTTTGCGTGAATGAACTCTTCTGTCTCTAGTGTGCTATAATAAAATCGTTGTCATATTTTGAAAACTGAACCTGCATGAAGCACCTTATGGGATTTCAGGTCATTGCAATAACAAATGTGGTGCTCTGTGGTGTTACCAATGAAATCAATGATTACTTGTCATTGAGCTTAGTATGATTAGGGTTCTTAGCCCAACGTAATATTTCTCTTTTGAAAGAAGATAAATAAAATTGCTTTCTCTAGTTATAAGACAAGCTGAAGGAGGGTAAAAAATATGATATATGTGATTAGGATAGAAAAAAAATTGAATTTTTCTTTAGAGAAAAATTGTTTTCTGGGAAAAGGAGATGGAAAGCTTGCTAGAAACAATTGTCTCCAGCAACTCCTGAAGCAATATCAGAAGCTGTGGTTCTGTCATCCTTCTGGGTTGTATGCAGGGATGGGATTCACTGTTTTGTAGCCAAGTTCTAGGCTTGATTATTTTCTTTTAAAGATAGTTAAAATACTTTAGCTTCCGCTATTAGAACAACACTAATAATTGCATCTCATGAAATTATTGAAAAATTATCTGAATTAACTGTGAAGTCAGGATTTTGACATGAGAATCCTAATTTAAAACTGAGTTAAGTTTAATTTTGACATATTCTTCACTTAATTCCAAACACTATTGTCACACATCCAATTCTGCCCATGGCAGTAATAAGAATTCTAGTTGTACCAGTATTTTGACTACAGTTTTGAGCAACTCTAGCCCATATAGTTGAAAACTAAAAGGCCATACCGAGATAAAAAGTGTGTTGGTAGCACTACAGAAATTGTGCTTCTCTCAGTAACAGAGAAGTAGGAAATTTTATGAAAAAAAAATTTTGTAGACAAGATGTCTTCTGATTTCAGCATGAGATGGGAAGCAATCAAGCTTACTTTATTATTTTCATTAAATTAATGAAAACAGTGAATGATAAAGCCTGTCAGTTTACTATTAAAATAGTTTCTTTCAAGGAAAATGTATCCAGACAGCAAGTTTTGTCTGGTAGTGACTTTAAACATTTTCACAAATGAGAAAGACAATGCAAATTAGATATAATTAATTTCATAATTAATGGCCTTGATGGAAGGAAAGCAGAAAACCCCCCTAAACTGTAAAAAATTATCATGACAGTAAGTCTCGTGTTGCAATAAGCACATCCCACTTTAGTTATCTCAGGGTTATACTCTCTTGCTGGGATATCCAAGCCACTTTCTGCATAAGACTATCTAGCTGTCTCTTAAGCTTACTTATGCTATCTTAGTCAGCTGTCTTACTAAACAGCTTGTTCCGGTGCCTGCTACTCTTTTAATAGAATGGTTTTGGATAAATTGGTTTTGTTTACCTGTCTTTTTTTTTCACTTCTGTTGCTGATAATTTAAACTCTATCACTAGTTTGGACAGTTTGAGATCACCCTACTTGGAAGTCTTACAAGAATTAAAAGTTTTGGACATTTCTGTCAAATTGCCTTCTTATTTCACTTGAAGTTTTAGCATGTAATATTCACTTTTTCCATTTAAATAACAAAGTAATTGTTTTGTTTAGCATTGTTTAAAAATAACAGCAATGATCCGCGTTTGTTCAAAAGGTATCCAAAGCCAAAAATTATATCATAACCTATAAAAAATAAACAATAATATCTACAAGGGAGTAGTAAAACAGCAAGATGTTAATTTTATAATTTTCTTAGTGAATCCTGTGTATGCTTACCTTATAATCAGTAAAAAATACTGAGTTATGGACTTTTCTGTAGTAACTCATAAATTATTGTCTTTGTTAGATTTTCCCAGGAATTTTTAGTTTCTTTTTCTTTTGTTCTGTTTTTGTTTTCTTTTTTTTCCCTGTCTTTGTTTTCTTGTTTTATTGTAAATCTACACTTTCATGTCTTTGTCCAAAAAAACTTCAAGGCATTAAATACCTCCAGGTTCAGCAGCTTTGTTGAGTTTTTGCTTTATCACTGTGCGTTGCATCTTTCTTTCAACACAATTTCTTGCCATTCACACCTGCATCCCATAGAAGAGCCATTTCTGCATATGCTGTTGCCTCATTAACAATAGTGTGGATCCTGAGAATAAAGAGAAAAAACAGAGGCAACTGCTTAGAGGAAGGGTAAAATGAAACTCTTTGGCGTAGTTGTCAGAGTCTCCTCTAGGACCAAGGCTGTCCATCAGGCTTCTCTGTAAAACAACATCCTTTTAGTCTAGGTTACTAGTATAAAAGAAATTTAATGTGTCTGCATGAAAAAAGTGATACTAAGTGTTATTTGAAAATATAATAGCTCTTTCTTCATCACAACAAAAATACATTTGCATCACAACTGGTGCAGTTCTGCATGTAAGTCTTAGGAACAAAAATTATATCAGTTCTAGAGACTTGCTATGAACACTGTTGGTTACCCCTTGAGTTTGCTCACTGAACATGTTCACATAATAAGTCTGTAGTAACTTGTTCATTTGTAGTCCTCATTCCTAAACAAGACTGATCCTAGAAATCAAATATTCTGTATTATCCATCTGCAGCAGAACAGAAATTACAAAAATTTTTTACCAAGATTTTTCTGGACTATCCATTAATTTTCTTGGCATAATCTTACTAGAGTCTTTTGGATAATTAAAATCCATTCTGTTTAACTGAGTTAGAATCAGTCTAGACTGATAAGTGCAGAAAGTTCATCAAGCACATTTCTGCTGTCTGACATCATCACCAATGCTTTCCATGCCATTGGGAATGATGAGTTCTTTCATGAATACACCAGCTTAATGAGATAATAGAAAAAAAAAAAAAAAAAGGTTGTGGAGAAATATTTCTTTTCAAAGTTTGCAAAACTGGTGATGGCCTTTTCTGGGAAACTAATGGAGGCTGGGAGTCTCCAGGAACTGGCACAGCCTGTGAAATCTTTTGTTCAACAGTGCTTCCTCCCATAGGTTTTTTCCCCTGGACAGAACATCTATCGCATTCTCTGTGTGCTCAGAACAGCTGTCAGACTGCCCTTCTTGCTCTGACACCACTTAATAGTCTTTATGTCCAGCACTATCATCCTTTCTAACTTGCTTACTTCTAACATGGTCAGGTAAGATGCTAACTTGCTGTTTACTTGCACACAGTATTCATTTTTCAATTTCATCTCATTAATTCTTTTCCAGGAAAGCTATAAGAGCAACTTCATTGTATTGAGGGTCTCTTTCCTTTTCCCGGTATGTCTCAGTAGTAGAATTCGTTTCTAGAACTGTAAATTCTGGAAATTGTTAGGTGAAGCCCACACAAAATGAGGTTTTGAGTCTTGGGTTTTCTGCTTCTGTTTATTCTTTTCTATATATTTTTCTCATCTCTTTTTTTGGTTCTGTGTTTTGTGCAGGCACATGTATGATCCTAGATGAGGACTAGCATAGGTCAAAGAAAACTTACCTATTCTGTAACTGTTTCTGATTGACCAAATTAGTTATCAACAAGCTGGATCTATTTCTAATAATAAGACTTTAAGATTAAAAATGTAGGTAGAAGTGCAGAGTTTTATGGAGAATAATATCATTCTTTGATATCTACTCTGTGTGTATAGCAAGTTCAATATGACACTGGAGCCACTGACATTACTTCTTTCTTTTTTTTCTGCTGTGAGTACTTTGTTCAGTGAATCAGTTCTTCTAAATGTATGAGAACTAGCAGCATTATTATTTGTCTCATATTACTTATAAGTCCTTGTGAATGGTGATATTGAAACTTCTATTGGGATTACGCTTTTAAATTTATATCTTTCACTTTTAGTCAGAGGAAACTAATAAAAGTTTCAAATGTTCTAAGTGTCTTGATCTCAAGCATTAAAAGATGATCTAGGTAATGCTTTTGAAAGATTTTGTTACCTGGGCTGAGCAGGACTGTGCAAATGTTCAAAAGTTCCCTTTTTTTGAGAGGTCAGAATTATTTCTGCCTTCTAATCAAAGTTAATGAGCTAGAGAGAAAAATACAGGTCAGTTGCCTTTGCTGTACAGATGATTGTCAGCTTTTCTCATGTTAACATCTAGTAATCTATGACATATCTTTTGCTGTATGTCTACAGCAAATTACATGATGGATTTAGACAAAATAAAGAGAAAACTCTCATATCTGCCAACTTCTGTACACTCAGAGTGTTATGTTGAATATCTCTCATGGTTTAGGTTCTATTTTTAGACAATCTCCTAGTCTACCAGTCAATTTAAGTTCATCTTTTAGATTTCAGCCATTTTTATACCAAGTCAAGATTTGTGTTTGAAGCTGTGTGACTGCTTCAAAGCAGAGTCCAGTTTTTTTGGTGCTTCCTTGTTATAGATGGGAGGGCTCCCAGGCACAGCTTCACCATAGTGTGCTCTTCTCAGAAGTACACAGGCAGCCTTGGTTTTCAAGCAATGCTATCCAGGTAAGGAAGGAGAAGTTTGAGGAAGCAGATGTTTGTCCCAAAAGAACAGAAAAGTCAGAAAAGGAAGTGAAGTGGCATCCTAACGGAGAAGGGATAGATTCACTGAGTGCCTCGTGACTTCTCTGCCTCTATTTTGTTGATACAAAAGTGGTGCAAACATTCTGGCAGCTGAAGCGACAGTGAATACAGTTTGCATCAGATTGCCTTAGCCTATTATTGCTGCCTGTTATTGCCCATTATCCTGCATTTCAACCGGCGCTGTGTTCTGCCAAACAGCGGTTTTAATCAGGTGCACGTTTCATCACCTGGCAGATTATTGCCATCATATGTCTGGTAGCTGTGAAGTTTTGTGAACAGCATATCCCCCAATTAATGCATTTAGCCAAAGATTAGGGGGGCAAATTTCTATAACTGACTTTTAAAACATACAGAAAGAGCCTTCTGCATTGGTACACACAAACATGTCACTGTGACTCGGAGGGATTATAGCCATTCAGCACAACTTCATCTATGCACCATTTGGTGTGTCATGCTACATTCATAGGTAATTTCATTTCTTCTCATTCACATTATTTCTTAATTATTTTATTATAAAAAATTACTTCAGTGGTTGAAAATTATATGTATTTTTGACCTGTTTTGTTTTCATTGGAAGCTTCGCTATTGAATCAATTTAGATACACCCTCACTAACATCTGAAAAGTTCGTGACTGCACCAATAAAAGTATTCATAAATTTCAGAAGAGTTTTCTTTGATGACCTTATTTGCAAATTAATTCCTACCATGCACTTCAAGATCACAAGTCTATTACCATAAGTCTCATATCTGAGATTCTAATATTTGGGTGCTGTAGCTGTTGGTGCTCATCTCTTTCTGCTTTACTTCAGAGCCAACAAAGCACAATATCCCTCCCCTGTCACTAGTGGAAATCTCATTACATCCTTTCTGTACTTTCTGTTTTGACACTGCCTTTCCTGAGGCTGAGCACAGTTATTGTACTGCAGTTTGTTCTTGGAAGGCTTAGAATCCATAAGTTATCTTTTCACTTTATTCCCACCAGAAGAGCAAGAGAAGGATTTGCAGTTCTCAGTAAGACGAGGTCCTTCTATGTCAAAATCATTATCTTCAGCTAACATTTCATCTTTGTAGATTCTTTTTATAAATTGAAAGAAAAGTGGGGGCATAGAAAGATCAACAACTTTTGAAACAAGGAAATCAGAAAATAGAGAGTTTTCATAGTATCAGGCTTTATGCATTTCCCTGGGTGATAAATGGATGTTCTCTACTCCTGCTTACTTTTGTTAATGAATATTTTAGGGCATATATTCATATATTGGATGAATACTTAATATCAAGGAAACTGTTGTAACAGGACTAGAGAGTCTGTTCCTGCCTCTTGCTCTGTGTCTGAAAACATGCTTGAATGATGTACTTACAGTTTCTTTTAATTAAGCTTACACAGAATTAGAGTTAAAAACCCCCATATATATTAAAGTATGTGTGTTTATTCAGTTATATAGAGAAGACAAAATAAATACATCTTCTCTCTTCCTCGTTTTAAATAATCATTTTGTGATTTATGTATCTCCTCTTATTAAGTCAACAGAAAATACTGATATGATAAACAGCAATAGTGGACAAGATTTAACAAAATCCCATTGCTTATTGAAGCCACATTCTTTTCACCAAAAAGAAGCAATGTTCTGCAGATGGAATTACCATAAAGTTGATACATATGAGTTGGAAATCTGAATTATTGTATTTATCAATACTTCTATGTCCAGCTGGAGAAAACAAAAGAGAAGTGTCTTAAATAAGAGACAGGAGTTAATTATTCCATTCAGCAATGCTTTAGCTGGAATACTACTAATTGTATTTTGTTCTTCTGGAACAAAGAGTATCTCCTACTGTCTGTGAACACTAATAGAGACTGTCCTTTTCATAACCTTTTTTCCGTTTACATACCACTTTTGTCTTATGCCATGGTTTCCAGTGGGAGAAAAGTGGTTCAATTTAATTTGGGCCAGAGTTGCAGCATGCTTTAATTAGTGATACATCTACAGGACGCAGTTTGTGGGCATATTTTAGAGATAGATCTGGAAGAATTCAAAATCAAAAAAGAGGTATAATAACAGCAGAAAATAGAGGTTTGTGAAACATCGCCTGTAGGTGAAGTTTGAAATAAGTGTTTGTTTAGAATCTGTGTGTGTTTAAATGAACAAGGACTGAAGTGAAGTATAATAAAGGTCTTGGTGTATATAAAGTTGTTATAAATAGGATGGTGCTTTTTCTTTTCTTTTTGTTTCATTTTCTGGGAGTAGTATTTAAGTTGTATTTGAGAGAGAACTTTACTATAAAATGTGTAGGCACTGAAGCAGGCTACCCCTTGAAGCTAAAGCATACCCTTAAAAACCTCCTTTCCTGGAGATTTTTAAAACAGGTTAAATACACATTTGTCAGTGATAATCTACAGTTATTTTAAACCAAGGCCAGAGGATCCACTCTAGTCCTGCTTTTTATGGTGCCAGAATTAAATATGGGGATGTATTGCACTGTCTAATCCTGAGTAAAACATACTAAAAGAGAATAATTGCTAATCTGTTCCTCAGCCTCTCCTCTGTGAACATCTTCTTCATCTAGAAGAACTCACCATGTTAGAGAATTGCAGGGAATGTGGATTATGTAGTGCTTCCCAACAATAATATGCAGCATTTACCCAGGTCTTGGCTGAGAGACAGAGCTGCAGAACAATTAACGAACGGAACTTAGTGAATCTTTGTCTAGTCTCTGTACTTCAGTGATACATGGTGCCATGTATCAGCCTCTGTGCCCCTACTGCCCAGTCTGATCTCCAGGATGGCAGAACAGCTGGTTTCCATTCCCTGCTGCTGCTTTCTCCTATTCCAGCTGCTGCACTCAAATAACCTCCCTTCCCCAAGTGGGCTTCATATGGTTTGAAAGGGACTTAATGTTCCTCAGAGCATAGGGAACTTTTGATGCATATTTCATCATGTTTCAGTTCTTTCTACAGGGAACGCTGCATGTATAACAGATGTTCCCTGACTACTACCCTTTCCTGAAGGTGATATGCCCTTTTTTGTGTTTCATCTCTAATGTATATAGAGCTGGTAATGCCTGCTTGGTACTAAAAAATAGTGCTCCATGGCTGTCCCTGTGCTGCATGCCAAGCTATATTTAATTCCATCTGCTCCCCTCTGCAGCGTGAAATGGAGAAGAGCATATGCCCAGTATAACCAAGTCACACTGTGGCACAGATAATACCCCTTTATTTAAGACAAGTATAGGTATTTTTTAAATTTAGGACCCTAGTCTTCCAGTTTTTTTAATACATAAATTGTTTCATATAAATTAGAGGGGATGTTAATGTAATTATATATCAAAAATGCATATTCTTTTATTATATCTTATTATTAATGCAATATTATTAATATTGTATATGTAGTGTGCATGTCTATATATGTCCACATACATACTCATAAATACAAAAATAAGACAACATTAACTAATATCCCTGAAAACTTAATTTTATAATCTATATAAATCTATACCTTAACATTATAGAAAATTTAATGCTTTACAACATTTTATGCTTGCTTGGTTTAAAACTGCAACTATGAGAACAAGTCACAAATCTGTTTATACAAAACACACAGTTTTCACCATAAAAGTTGCTTTGGAAAGAATAATAATTCTGAGGCAAAAGCTGTCAGAATAAAATAGAGTATATAATTGTAAAGCGGTACTTTACAAATAAAGTTTTTAAATATCTATTTAATAATGTATAGCACTATCTGACCCAATTTTTATATTTGAACAAATGAATACAGTTCTTACATAAAAAGTGCAGTTTAGGTTGTGCATCGACAAGATCTCTAGGCAGCTACAGAGCCCAAACAACCTTTCAAGGTCCAAATCAAACATAAAAAGAAAACAGAAACAGAACTGTGTCTGTTCTGACCCTGTGGAGAGACTTTTGCAGCACATCTGTAATCTTCATGGCCCTGGGAAGTGTATATTGGATCTGTGTGTGCTGCTGAATATGAACATTGCTACACTCTGTGGAGTATTCCTACACTTTATGGAATATTCCTGCATTTCATGTCTCTGATTAGTTTCTTTTCATATTTCTTTTCAACATTGCTAATTTGACTTGAAGCAAGGATTCTGTTCCTTATTCTTATGGTATTTTGTTGTAAGAAAAGTTCACACAAATTACTTCTTTTTGAGGAGAAGTACATGGAGTAGAGCAGGATGGAGAAAAAAAGCTACACTGAACATTGAAGCTACTGCTGTGAGGAAAGCTTTAAACTCAGCTTAACTTGCCAGTGTTCTGTGGCTGCTTTTTTGCTCCTGACTCGGAGTATGAGAGTACATGAATAACCAGGGCACATTGTTGAACTGGACCATAAAAACTATTTTAAAAAACCAAACAAATAAAAAACCCAAACAAAAGCCTAAAACAAACAAACAAACAAAAAAAACCCAAACCCCCCCCCCCCAAAAAACAACCAACCAACCAAAAAAAAAAAACACCAAAAATACCCAACAGCAACAAAAAACCCAAACCAAACCAAACCAAACAAAAAAATAATTCTTTTGGCATTCATGTTTGCAATAAACAAATAAGTCAAGTAGTTTGGACTTCCAAAACAAAGTTTCTCTCAAAATTTTCTTTTTTTCATTATATTGATTGTGGAAATAAAATCCCAGAAGGTGTTTAAGCCTATGACATATAAAAATGTGAATTTTTCTTATGGATACCTTTTGTTTATACAAAAGCATCAATAATATCTATATTTTTGTTACATTTAAGGTCTGTTTATTCATTATTTATTAATGAATATTTTCATTCCTTTATTTTTAATTTTATATGTACTATTTTCTGTGCGTTCACATTTTTTTCTTATTATATGGAGAACAGCAGAAATATGTTGCTAAAATTTTGGCACAAGAAAAAAGCCTCCCAAACACCGGCTAGACAGTTACTGATTAGTGTGAACTCACCTTCCTTTTGTTATTGAGAAATCTTACCCCAATCACTAATTCACTATTATTTCACAATGATTTCAGGAGATGTGTAACCTTCATAAGTATGGCAAAATAAGCCAGTATTTAAAGCCTCAAAATAAGCCAGTATTTAAAGCCTGAGAACTTCGTTGCTACTTAGAACCTAAAGATTACTTTAAATTCTCTAAAGACATAGATTCAGATGTTAGTAGAAGCTCAGATTTATTGTAAACTTATTAAATTTCTTTTTCTGATATGCAGAAGTGTGGAAAGACAGAGTAAGAGTTAGAGGAAGAAAAATACAAAAATATTAACTTAGAAGTTAAGGGTGTGGGAAGATAATGTGTAACACAGAGGAGAAAAAGCCAAACAAGCAATCAAAACACATTCAGATTTCCTAAGAATTAAGAAACTGTTAGAGGTAGTGTTCTTTTGTTAAATTTAATGCTCTGCCAAAAGTGATAAAAATTTGTAATTTTCCTAGAGACAAGGTGCATTTAAATATTCCTAAACTGGAAATATTTCATATCAGACAGGTACTTGCTTTTTTGCAGAAGTTCATCATGGTCAGCAGACCTGTACCACCTTGCCCATATTGAATCAATACAATATGCTTTTTTTTGTTTTGTTTTGTTATAAATCTACAAAATATAATTTTGTATCTTTATTCCAAAGTCACATAATATAATTCTTTTGCATTCTTAAGCCTTTGTATTTAAAAAAACAAAACAAAACAAAACAAAACAAAACAAAACAAAAAAACCCCACCAAATTTTCACAAAACTTAGATGATATTTTTTCCTTTAGATGTGTGAACATAATACTCTGGAAATTAGAAAAAAAAAAAAGTTTAAGACTGCTAAAAGTACTCTTCAAAATCTTAATGAAATCCAGGATATTCTAGTTAATGGCATCTTTATTTAGACTGAATATTACATTTCCAAAATAGATTTGAAAATAAGGCACGGGTTTTCTTCTAGATATTTAGTCCTCTATAAATACAACAAGATGGAAAGACCTGAAGGTTTTGTTAGTTAGAGAAAAAAAAAAAAAAAAGAAAAGAAAGCTTCCCAATCCTCTACATTTTCAACCCTGTTTAAGGAAAGAACAGCCACGTGTTCTCAGAAGCATTGTCCCTCTAATTTCACTTACTATCTCACCTATATCTGAGCTGGTTGCCCTAATTCTTTATTGTTAATTATCTGATGAGCTCTCTAGAATTACTGAGGAGAGCGAGGTACTTCTAGAGTATGGTTCTTTTATCTGTTTAAGATGAATCNGCGAGGTACTTCTAGAGTATGGTTCTTTTATCTAAGATGAATTACATCATCTTTACTGTCAGTAGAAGACGACTAACTGATAGAAATAATTGTATATACCTAAACCTATGAAAGAAGAATTTCTTCTCATGTTTTGAGGGAACGAGCTTTTTGCAAACTGACTATTGTTTGTTACCAGTTGTGGGTTTCTGTGTTTATTTGTGTTATAGGCATTAATTGTTCCAGCCCAAGTTTATTCTGGAGACATCATCATGAATTTATTTAGAAAATCTTTCCCATTTCATCAGTCATACTGTAGAGGTGTTGAATCTCTCTTCCATGGCAGAAAAATTGTTTCTGTTTGCATGGCTATTGTTCCCTCTTCCACACATTTGCAGATGGGTACTATTTTTTCCCTCACAAAATCGGGTGACTGTGTAAGGTGCATTATTTTTTATGCTTTGCTGAAATATTTATCTACTTGGCTTTTGGTTTGGATTCCTATGGTCAAATTGGTAGTGCCAGAAGCAATGGAGTATAGTGTATTGGAGGTTTAAAATTAGAATCTGAGATCAACCTCCTAAAAAGCCCTATGTGCTGAAATGCTTTGCTGAAATGCTTTACTGAAATGACTCACAAGAAAAGAAAGGCATAGTCTTGGATTATATGGACTTCTTAAAATCAAAATAAATTAACCTATTTATCTGACTGCTGGAACTATTTTAATTTAAGTTAATTAAATATCAAGGGATGAATATATATATTAATTTAAGGATTAATCTCTGTGTAAAATATCTGTACCTTACATAATGTTAATCTTCAGTAAATTTTTATCATTTGGTGAATGGAAGTAATTCATGAACTTGTTAAGCCTAGCTCCTTGGAACATCTAAGACAGTTCTTGTATGTTCATTAAATAGCAGTGGATTCTGGAATAGCTGTTAATCCCCAGCAAATACATTTAAGAATCAACTGGCATTTCATAAACATACAGTAGCAATCCTATTAAATGTAAGTAAATATTTGTTTAAGATACTTCAAGTGTATCCCGTTTTATCACACCCGCTGTAGGGTGTGCCACTATGACAGCAAGGTGAGGCTTATCTGCATGGGTACACCTGCCCCTCTCCTCTCAGCTCCATCACCAGAGCCAGCTGCTGGAGGTGTTGCACATGCTGGCAAAAAAAGGTCTGCTTCTAACCTTTCTGCACTGTGTCCCTGAAAGAGATAAACTAAAATAAATATATATTCATATAAGCACGGGAATGTCAGAGTTTTCTGCCAAATAGCTGTAAGAAATGGGACTGTCATATTTTTTCACACTTCTAGATGACATATCTTTGCCAGCAATGCTTCACAATATAGATCTGGTCTCACAAGTTGCTATTCAGCATCAGTGTTATTGATAGAGAGCATAGTCTGCTTTCTTGCAAGGCTCACACAGAGCAGGATTGAACTGAATTTTTGGCAAATTGAACAGTGTTGTCAGGAATATGTTACACACCTTCTCATGTACAGATTAACCCTAATAATGACTATTTAACTCTGTAAGTGCTTCTCAGAACTATCTCGGAAAGTAAATCTTTTGTTTCTTACATGCCTCAAATACTTATGCTGTCTTCTGCTTTTGTGCTTTCTCTTTCAGCTTTGTTAACATAAAAACAAGTAGCAGAGTAACCATCCTATCTGGATTCTTTTTCTCTCTCTTTCAAGGTAGTCCCTTTACTTTGGGAAATTTGAGTACTTTCTTCTGATGGTTCAGTTTACCATTTTTTTACCCACAACAAAATATTTGTTTGGTTGGTTTCTTCAATATTTAACTACTTTTATAAAAGATGAGAAAATAGAGAAGTAGTTTATAAAACAAACACACAATCCCCCCCCCCCCCATTTTAAGATAAAAAAATGTTTTCTTGTGAAAATATTAATTAGATGTTTTTAAATGACTAAATGACAGATTGCTATTTCAGAAATTATGGGAAATGTAATTTAGATGAAGGTCCCACATAATAATGTATGCTTTGCTATTTACAGCAAAATATATAGTTCACAAAATATTCTAAGTTTATCTATTTTGCAGAACAGGAAAGCAGAAGTGTTTATTACTGAAAATAGTGTAAAAATTTCAATTTACGTCATTATACAGCTTTTAATATCTCTATACCTTGCCTTATATCAATAGAGCTAATATGGGTCCATTTAATCCCTTAATATTCTTTCTGATTTGGGCTTTAGATCCTTCAGCTTTTTGAAAGTTAACCAAGTTTTTTATTTACTGCCACCAGTAAAATTTCACTCTGAGAAAGATAAGAATTCAATAACATGATTATTCCTGGAAAAAATAGAAGAGATTTTGAAAAGGAATAACTTTAAGCTTAAAGCAGTAACTTAGTAATAATATTGGACGTATAAAAAAATTATTGAAAGATAGGTAAATTTTCTATTGGACATATGAAATTTTTAACTGTGTACTTTCTGTGACTTCTCATACTTCAGGTCTCATCTTTCTTTTCCTATCTCACCATTCCAGTATAGATTGTAAAATGTAACTTGCCTGGAGCAGTCATGCTGGTAGCTACATAAGCATTTGATTTTATGAAACTAAATTCTTAATAAGGAATTCTTTTAATTTTTTGGTACAGATAATTTAATATCTTTTATTAAACTGAACTAAGCTAGTACTTAAAAATAGCTCCCTGACATTCAGAATAATGGATATGAAAGCAAGAGTAATAAAAATTGCTGGGAAGGTGCAGTGCAAGCACTGATTCAGCAACTACCACACTGATTTAAACATTTTCTTAGGTACATAAGATATTAATCTGTAGGGGTTTAAAAGCATATGAAAGCAACCCTGTCTAGAAAGGGTTGAGATGTGGAAGTTACACGTGAAGTAACAGACTCCGACTCATGGTGCAGTCTAGGACAGCATTACTATTTGTATGCTCTTCACTTACAGCAGCTGAAGGTAATTCAATCATCCACCCAAATGCCACATCTGAGTCACCTTCTGGAATTTCCTGTTACTCCAACGTTTGCACAAAGACTCCAGGACAATTACAGCCCTCTACAATTAAGGGTCTAAAGAAAAAAATGCAAGAAAATTTCAAAAAAGACATTTTTTGTCAAGCCTGTGAGGATTTTTGTTCTGTGATTTTGTGTAATGGTGTTACGGACCCTTAGCTTGTCCTGCTCAAAGATCTCTAGAACTCTGGTGTGTGTACAAACACGCTGCTTTTGATTGAAACCTGCCATCTGATAATTTGTCTGGCAGTGCCTAGTTCTTGCTTTAGGAGAAACAGTAAATAATTGTTTCCTATTAGTCTTCTCAGTGACAATCATGATTCAAAAATCTTTTCATATTTTCCCTTTGTTGTGTCTTCTTCAAGCTGAAAAATCTTAGTCTATTTAATCTCTTCTCTTATGAAAGCCTTTTCATAACTTTGATCATCTTTGCTGCTCTTTTTTGTCTTTTCAGTTCTATTATATTCTTTTGAACATGGCATGAGCAGATCTGAATACAGAAGTCTAGACACAGCAGCTATGGATTAAAAGAGTAATGTTTTGTGGTTTAATCTTTATTCTTTTCCAAAATACCTTCTTATTCTAACTGCTCTCTTGATGAATTATGAGCAGACATCTTCATTTAACTGTCCAGACTAATACAGAGATCAGTTTTAGAGTCTCTTGCTTGTATATTGAGAGTTGTTACTGTTTTCCATCATGCATTTGTTGACACTGAATCTCATGTGCCATTTTACTGTAGTCATTCAACTGCATGACATCTCTTGACAGTCTTAGATTTTACTACTCACTTTTGTTTGATACCAAAGCTAATTTAAATGATAGTGTTACAATGGTCTAATTTCGTATTTGGATTCCATATGGTTTGCTGATTTGTTAGGAGTCATTTCACCCTATTAATCTTTTAGTTCCAGGCAGTTTTAATGACTCATTTCTATCCCCAAAATATCTGCATTGTAAGAATCACCCCGGATTCCTTCTTTCCAAAACTTTTTCTTTATATGCATTTTTTTATTTTTTTTTAGGAGTGGGTACTTGTGACCTTATCTTCTTTCAGCACTCTGTATATGTGGATCAGTCTCACTGATCCTCTGGCAGACTTTCATTTTTTCTGATTTTTCTGATAAAAATTCTCATTAATTTCTGTGTCATAAACAAATAGTCTTCAAAACCTTCTTCATACTTCCCTACAATATTGTAACATTTTATGTGTTGGACTCCATGCATTTTTCTCATCCTAATTTGCTCACAATTCTGACATTTTTTTCAGAGTATCTTTTTACTCTTAATGGCCTTCCCTAGTCTGCTGTTTCGCCATGCTGGCTATTTTTTTGTCCTTTAAAAGCATTTTTGATAAGTGGTATACAGTTTCTCTGAACTCCTAATATAGTATCTTTAGGCAGTCTGTCATGCTATCTGCAAGGATTTAGTCTTTTAGTTGTCCTCTTCAATTTCCTTTCAAAAAGCTTTGTCATGTTCAGGTAGTTCCCAATTTTTTTAGTTAAATGATACTGTATTTTTTTTTTTTCTTCTTTCCTTTTGCTCTTTTCTGTAGACATTAAATTTGAGAGCTTAGTGGCCAGCATTACAGTGTAACTTATAGTTACTTTTTCCACCTGGCCTGTTGAATGCTAAAAATTAAATCAAGCAAGCACCGTTTATCCTCTCCTGAACTCTTTGACTAGTTGTTATAAGTGCATTGTACTTCATCATTCCTATACAATTTGTATCTTGGAATTATAATTACACTGGGTTACACCAGCTATTTCATTTCTACTACCTTAGTGAAGTATCTTTTACATCACATTCCTCTCTTAGAACCAGCTGCTGGAGTTCTTATCCTTTAGACTTTAAAAAAGGTGTAGAATCAAGTAAATACTTGATCTTGGTCTGGCTACCAATTTTTATGTTCCCTGTTAAATTAGGATTTTATTTGCTGAAGTTTTTCTTTGCTATTCTGTCTCCAAATACCATCAACTTTTACTTTACCCTATTTTTTTTTCCTTTTTCACTTTACAGTTTGTGACTTCATTCTACTTGATAAGTTATCTGAGATTACATGCTTTTCTATACCTGTCACTTGGCTTCAATCTAAAAAACATTATCATAGACAATTCAAATGTCATCAGCCTTTTCCTTCTGCTGGTTTGCATAATGCCTAGTCTTCTTGAATATGTACCATTCGTAGCATACATTTCCTTGGTTGCTATTTAAAATATACCCTCCTCTTACCAGTTTTCAACCCAAAAGAGTAAATAAGCTTTAGCATCTAAAATTCAGAAAGTAGAAACAGTATTTCTACAGAAATGTGGAAATGCTGCAGAAATGTGATGTCATTTTCAGTTCTTTCTTAGGCCATTACAGTAAGACAGAAAAGAAAAAAAGGAGACACATTTATTCCAAATCAATTATAGAGAGATCCTTAGCTGTCTCTTTTTCATCTTGAATTTTATTTCTTGCTTGTGATTCAATTGACTCAAGTCTGCCTCTTCATAATGAATTTTTATGAGAGAGAGAGACTTGATAGTTATACCTGTAACTAATCTTCAAGTAAAATTCAATGTTGTGCTTCCTTTTTTACTGGAAAAAACACCCACACCATATATTGGTTGTCTCCAATGACTGTCACCAATTTCCTATTTTCAGCTCCTTCTGGTTTTTGTTCTCACTCTTCCTGGGAGCTTTGGCAACTAAGGGTAACCTTTTTACGTACATGTACAGACAATGTCCATTTTTCCTTGGTTTACTAGTAATATCACATATCAAAGGCAACAATGATATTTTTATTGTTCCCTTGTAACACAATTTTCCAAATGCCTATTTTAAGCTTGTACCTAACCCTTTTGTCATTTTGACTTTCCTCACCCTTGGAAGAATACTTTTAGAGATCTTTCACACACTATTGTTGCAGAATTCCACTTAGGAATGCAAACATCCATTATTATTACCATTTTCCCCTCAATCTAGCACAAATCTTATTTTTTTTCTATTTTTCCACAGTGAGACAGCTGTGAAAACTCGTCCAAATTAACATTACAGGTGGATTAGTCAAATAATTTTAGAGCTATTTATTTTTATCTTTATGTAGGCTTTAAGTACAACCAGTCACTTTGCCTGAACTTAAATCCAAAGTGAATCCAAAGTGCCAAAGTGAATAAGAGTAAAGAGAATCAGGCCATTTTAGATCTGAATAAGAATTAGAAAAAAAAATAATGAAAAGAGTAAGAGTATAACAAGAAGAGTATAAGAGTATCTACTTAGTGGTTTGATGCAATTGAGCAAATCTTCTTTGTCTGTTTTCTTTAATTTTTCAGACTGTTTCAGTGTAGCCTCAGACAGAAGTAGGTGTGCTTTTACATGCTCTGGTGTTCACTATGGAGGTCTTTCATCAAAGCAATGCCTTCAGATGCTTTTCCACCTGATGTCCAAACCTCTTTTATGGACTGCAGTGGGATCTGTTTGGCTTGCTGTGGCTCCTGACTGGGCTGCCATAGCTTTGTGGGGATTGCTGCACCTTCTTGGTTGAGTCTGGTAAACACAAGGTCATTATACATGAAAGAAGCATGTTGGTAATGCATCCTCATTCACCCATTGCTCAGATCCTATCAGTAACACCCTCATACTCTTATTTTGTGCAAATAAACCATGGCACTCCAATGTCAGGGGTTCTCTGACCCTGGAACTGAATTCAATAGCCTGGCCACAGGCACAACTTGTAGTCTCTTTTACCCTGCAGTACAGAAAAGTCACCTCCTTGTGTAATCACCAAGGGTCCATTTCACAGAATTTCTGTAAAGGTTCAAGGTAAAATCCAAAAAGAACATTATGCAAAGAAGAAGAATCACACAGCCATGAATCCTGGCTATGCTGACTTCTGAATCATGTCTGCAACATGACAGCTGGATCAGGCCAAAGGTGTGCTCAGCACGACTTCAGCTGCATGGAAATTATGGGTAGGGCTTGACAGTTTTCTGCTGTGGCAGTTTTACACTTATTAAGCCAGATTCAGCCAAAGAATCCATAGAAAAGGAATCAACATTTTGAGCTCCACAGAGTGTCACTCATGTTCTCAGACAAGAATAGGAGTCTCGCAGTTTATCAAGGGGCTTAACATTTTTTCCTCTGGTTCTCATTCAATTACAATATATATTTATTTAAAATTCCTTCATCTGGAACCTTAGGAAAAGATAACTTCTTTCCATTTCAGTTTTACAAAGAGGTTACAATAACAGCTGAAACTTGTGGAATATTTGACCCAGACGTGTCCCGTTAATAGCTTTCTTGCTGATTCAAACAAGCGATGCCATCAATGCTGCATTCAGGATTTCCTTACTGAAAAGAACAAAACAGGTCTGAATGTAAAGTTACGGTACACTGCTCTGTCAGGTTGAACAGCTCAAAGGTAGACAAGGATACCTGCAACTCTGTTCAGCTGAGCTTGAATTCCACCCTGATGCATGCTGAGAGTTAGCATTATATGCTTTACTCTCAGCGGTGACTGCCAGCCGTGTAACTCTTCAAGCATATCCTGCCATTTGTTCTATCCAGCAGAAACAGGTTTGCTTCCAAAGGAGCTCTTCCAAATACTTCAAGGAATGGTGTGCAAGGAGGGTGAGTTTGGGCAAATAATAAAAAAGAAAGACAGTAGTGTTATATGAAGGGAAACAAAATCCATCCTGTTTCCCTGTGAAAAGGGTTAAGATTAAAAAAAAAAAAAAAAAAAAAAAAAATTGAAGCCATATTTTTTGTGAAAAGATGAAGAAAGGTCCAGGACATTAATTTCCATAAGTTTCAGATCTTACCTAAGCCTTAATCACAATTCCAGATGCCTCTTCTTGTAGCCTGTGAGAGCCAACTACCTTAATCATTTAGATACCCATGTGAGACTTGCTTGTGCTCAGCTGTTTACTGGGACAGTGTCCTGGATGGGATCCCACAACTCTGTTGGAATAATTTTTATCTCATTGAACCCTGAATTGCGTTAGAAGAGTGGGAATTAGATATGTGGATGGGGAGCAGGAGGCATGGTGTATCCCAGCAGATCCACACCATGCAAGTTTTAGGTAGCTACAGAGGTGTTAATGAGAGGCTTGACTTTCCAACCTGTAGCTAACAGATGTGGCTGCTTTTATTTACTGCATTTAAACTTCTGGTTTTGTTTGCTTTAGTTATTATTCTTTGATTGCTTCCTCAGTGCAGGAGAATCTGACTGGAGCCCCTGTTTATTTCTTGTGATGTGCCTTTTCCATCAAATGACAGACATCAACTGAGAAAATTTTATTTCTAGTCTTGAGACCTTCACACTCATGAGAGTGGCCTAGAGGAACACAGCTGTCTCCTTGTGCAGTGAACAGAGAATTATCCTCGGATGCATCCTGCTCAGCAAAGCCTTAAATATTATGGCCAGGTTCTTGAACTGGCATTGAAAGTAAATGGAGAACCTATGGAAAATATGAGTTCTTGATATGACAGGTTGAGGTGGCTTGTCCTCTTAAAATTCTCTTATGTAATGTACATATTGTGCTTGTGTCCCTGTCTGTTTTCTGCATAATGCTAAGTACAACGGTATGAGCAAGACAAGATTATCACACTGATGATTGCTATCCCATCCGACATTAAAAAAAAGGACAATGTTTATTGAGGTAAAAAGAAGGAATTTCAGTTCCTTTCTCTGTATGTCTGATGAGATCTTGAGATTTTGTAGTACTTGAGTAAGCACAGGGTATATAATTTAAGGAAACGGAAAATATTCCCTAACATAAAGATATTCAGAATGTTCTTTTTTTCCTTCAGCATCACATCCTTCTTCATCTGGCTGACCTTGAATCAGCTGTTCTTTACCCTTTAGATTTTGTGACAGTTTTGTGACAGCACTACTTCAGAAGATGTAAGGCTGGGGTCTATGAGTTTGTGGCCTATAGCAGCTCCACTTTCACAGTCTTTGTAATGAGTGTGGGCAAGCTTGCAACTTGTGGTCTCAGGAAGGATCATTCCTAGAAGGGCATTGATGTGTTCAAAAGAAGAAGGGAACTTCTAACATTAAAAGGAGCAATAAAAATACAAGTGACTGTCTATAAGTATTAGCTCGGGATGAGCAAGGATGGGATCTCTCATAGTCCCTCCAATATTAGAAAGTTACTTTCACAATTTTATGTGGTTTAAATCAGTTAAACAATCCTGGTTCCATACAGTACATTTTCCATTCTCTAGATGAGAATTTTAAAGGACAGAAGACTTGTGATTCTTCAGCAAGTTGGTTCAGGAAGGTGAACTAATTTTTTTGTAAAATGTTATTTTAGGCACTTGAACCTACTCACTGTAAAATTGAAACAGGGTAGAAACAAAGAGTAGATTCCAGCTAGGAATGATCTGGCTTAGTTTTGCATACTGTGGAACTACAGCCTAAAGAAAGGAGAAGCGTGCTTCAATCGGAAGGTAGCTCTTCACACCCTTTGAATAATTATTTCTGCTACATGTAGGCAAGATGTTGCAAGATAATCTCCAACTAATTACATTATCTGCAATTTTGATTTTTTTTAATCTTTTCCATTTAAGCTACTTGTTTGGCAAACAGAATGAATGAATGATCATTCTGTGTATCCAAAAAGCATAGGCCTAAAAGTTTAAGCAGTAGATTAAATTTTCAAGTTACCAAGCCAGATATACAGCAAGATGGAAACTATCATTGTGTAAAGGATGAGACAAAACTCTTAATATGAATGTGCATGTATTACTTTGCATTTAAAAGTACATATTTTATTTACAAAATGTATTTACAGATAAGATCTTAGAAATTTCACTCTTATTCATTATGTAGTGATTTATGTTTGTTTTACAGACCTAACCAGACTACAAGTTCCATTTTGCTAGTAAATACCCAAAAATTCATCATTATGGGCTGAGAAAGTAGTGCAGACTTCTGCTCAGTTTCTACTTTTTTTAGAGTTATGACTTTCTATTCTACTATTTAAAATTATTAGAGGGATATCAAGCAATAATGGATTTTTCTTGCAAACTGTAAATGGCAACTGTGAAAAAATTAATTTCCCAACAGAAAATTCAGATTTATACTACAAACAAACAAATTAGAAAAATTTTAAATATTCCTAAATCTAGAAAATAATTTTTTACAAATGAAATACACATGGCATTGCAAGGCCCCTAGTCATATGTCTTAAAAATCTGAAGTTCATAATAGCAAAATTATTTTTATTTAATTAGCCTAGAGAAAGTAGACATTCCACTCCTAAAGGTGCAAGATGGAAATTTTCTCCTTAGTAGAACAAAAAGAAAAAAAAACAGGCATGAAGACTGCCAGTACTTACATGTGTTTAAATTCTTACCACATCTCCAGTTGATTGACATCTTCAATAAGCTGTTAATGACCCACTCCATTTGCTTTAAATGAGCCTTAGATTTTTAGATCTAGTGAGTTTTGTAGAATGTTGAATTAAGTAGATTTAATTGCCTTTTATTTCGGTTTTTGTTTTCATTTTAGTAATTCATCATTCAAAGGAACAGTACGCTTTGCCATCATAATAAAGCTTCTCAGTAACCTTTCCTTTGATTTGAGTTCTAGATGCAAAACGGAGTACTAGCCATAATGAAACAGTATTCTTCCCTGAGCTAGGCTGTGTGTATTAGGTAGCAGTTATTCATAAAATAAGAGCTTTTCTCATGCTGGCTTCCAGTGTTTTAAAGTAGTAATTTAGCAGCTGTCTTGGAAAGAGCTGTGAGCATGTTGGAAATCAAAGGTGTCTCTGGTTCTGTTCATGAGATGGGTTGGTACTGCATTTTTACTAGCATATTTTCTTTCCTTCTACTTTGATACTTTCAGTCCTTGGGGCACAGAGCTGAGAAACATAGATTGTAGCTATCATGCCAGATAAGGAAAACAACGTAAGTGATGATGCAAAATGTATTTTCTCTGACAGTGAACAAGCAGAGACTGGCTTGTGTAAAACAAATTTTTACCATCCGACTGTGATGGGCTATTCTCACCACAGTGATACCTGCTGTGGAGCAGTGTTATATTTAGTTGCATTGTAATAGCATTTCTTTCAACAAGTGAATTACATATCGTAGAGATGTGGTGGCACAGGCAACCATAGCTATTAGTACACAATCAGAATTTTATATTCAGACATGAAAATCTGTATTGGTGCCAGGCACTAACCTGTGATTGTGATAGAAGAAAATATTGGCGAGAGGGCTGGGAAGTGGGGAGCTAGATATCAAACTGTCTATGAATATAAGACTTTCTTGCAGCAAAACAAATAGAACCCTAAATCTCTTCAGCAGGAATGAATAAAAACTTAGAAGACATGATAATTAGTGAGTTCTCCTGCTTCCATTCATGTTGGACATTCATATGGGCAAAACTTCACCATACAAAATCTGAACTCAGTCCTGATGAAGACTTGCACACCAGTCAGCTTTCCACAAATGCTTAGGTAGCTCACGTCTGCATAAGGTGGAGTGTGTACAACTGCAGCTACATGTACATCATGGAGGATGGAAGTCCATGTGAACTTGAGCAGAGGACACTCCCTGTGCCTCTTTGGACAAATTCTGCACTCTGTACTTCCTTTCAGAAGGAGGATGGCCAAGGACTGCACTTACCTGGTAGCCACTGCAATTTGGAGAAAAGGGAGTATGCCATTAGCTGAGTTAAAATGAAATACAATATGCGGTTTAAAGTAGTCACTGGGCTCTCTGTGACCTCATCCCTGCGAGGCTGCAGCTAATCAGTGTTATCTGGTGGGGCTGTATTATGTCCCCTCTCCTACAATTCCTATCTGATCAGCAAATGACATAGGATCTTTCATCCATCTTTGTGTCTCCAATAAGCATAAAATCTGTTGGGGGAGTGGGGAAGGGGCAGAAGGAGAAGCAGACTAACCTTTGCAGCTCAATTACAGAGAGAACAATTTGTTTTTGTAATTAGAGCTCAGCAGTGATCTCTGTTTCACTGATACTCAGCTCGGTGTAAACAGAACTCAGTTTTGACAACTGCTTAGCTCACGGCACAGTTTTAAAGTATTAAAGGATAATGGAAGACTTATTAGATTAGCTTTTGCCATGATCTTTTAGTGTCCCAGATAATTATTATTTGTGATACAGCTGAATGGTTTAGGTTTGTGTTATTATTATGCATGCATTTCTGCATAATACTTTATCTGCTATTGATGGGCACTAAAATATGTATTAGGAAGTATACATTTAGTCAGATTGCACAGATATTAGTGGTATTTTCAAGTGGATCAAACTGTTATTTTTGTGATTTTTATTTTGTTTCCATCATAACAGTTCTTAGTTCCTGACTTATTTTTTAAAATATCTGAACAGTTGCCTTCATCATTATACTTATTCACACTTGTGTGACTTTTACCACAATCCTTTGATTAAATCATGACATTACATTTCTCTTCCAGCATTTTAACATTCCCTCTGTTTCATGTGTTTTGGTGTTGCATAACTTTTTCTTACAGTATCACCCTTTCTATCTTTCTTGTTTAGTATTTTAAATCATTCCTGATAGTCACATACTGTTTTTCACCTTGTTATTTGACTTTTCCTCTAATTACCTTTTAATTAGGCAAAGAGGTTGTTTCTACCTCTGATCTTATAATTAGCATTTTTCCTTTTGATCACCTTTTGTCTCATTTTGCATAAAGTATGCATTTTTAATCTTTTCACCACTTTTCCTTACACAGTTTTACCTTTCTTATTTTTTTTTTTCCTGGCTAACCTCATTCCATTAGTTTGACTCCCTATCCTGGTTTTGGCTTGGAAAGAGTTCATTATCTCCCTAGTAGCTGGCACAATGCCGTGTTTTGTTTTTAGTATGAGGCTAGTGTTGATAACACACTGACTGTTAAGTCGTGGTTACCCAAAACCAAGGACTTTTCAGCTTCTCACAAAGGAGAAGGCTGGAGGGATACAAGAAGCTGGGCAGGGTCACAGCTGAGGACAGGTGACCCAAACTGGCCATGGGGATATTCCATACTGTATGGAGGAATGCTCAGCACATGAACTGGAGGGAAAGCTAGCCAGGGGCCGCTGCTCAGGAACTGGCTGGACACCAGTCATTGAATGGTGACGAGCTGCATTACTCATCAATTTATTTTCATTTTCTGACCCATTAAGCTGCTTTTATCTCAACCCACATGTTTTCTCACTTTCTTTTTTTCCAATTATCTCCATCATCTTGCTGCAGTGGGAAGTGACTGAGCAAAGCTGAGTGGTGCTTAGTTGCCATGTGGGGTTAAACCATGACACTCCCCTCTGATCAGAAACATTACTTCTAATCTTTTTTTTTTTTTTTTATTTCCAGTAAGTATTTTGCATACTGTATTGTCCTTGTTTATAGCATTGTGATTTTCTTTTTTTAGAAGTCTAAGTTTGCAACTTCTTGGCAGTTCTGTATAGATTAGGGCAATACACTTGAAGGTGATTACATGATCACCCTGGAAACAGCCTTGACACTGGCTGGTATAGAATCCTAGCTAGCTCTGATGTCTGGCTTGTGCCAAATGCTGTTCCTGAGCCCTCCTGTGGTCTTGGGAACCGGTGCAGAACAAGGCTGTTCCTCTATGGCTGCAGATGTTGTAGTGTCAAGGTTCTGAAGGAAGAATTTAGAGAAGGCTCCCTCTCGTTCAGTTTCTCAGGTTTATTGTCCCAAGTTGGGGTGAACAAGAAAGAGAGTGAGAGGGCGTGAAACCGTTAAGAGGTAGGGGCACCCAAGTCCTTGTGATTGAGGCTGTGAGGCACGCCGGGCCTGGGGCTTCTCAGAGTCGGGTTGCTTGGGAATGCAGCCCAAAGCGGGTGGTAAACTCCATCTAAGGCTAAATACCGGCACGAGACCGATAGCCAACAAGTACCGTGAGGGAAAGTTAAAAAGAACAAGGAGAGAGAGAGTGAGACAAGCGCCCGCACTTACATTTAAACCTGGCGGGAGTTACAATTCTTTGGCCAATGTGAGTGAGGAGAGACCCGTGATCTAACACCCTATAGGAAGGGCGTGGGGAGTGGGAAGGGTCACATGGACCAACTGGACCTCCAGGTATAGGGAATTCTCTAGAACTGGAGGTAGGAATCAGCGGAGATTGACATTATGTAAATAAAGTAACAGGTGTGTCCAGGTAGTGACTGACAGCAGGATTAGGGAGGGGAGGACCTAGAGTAAAGCCAAACTATTGGGGGTTAACAGGAGCAAACAATGGGGAGAAAGACCCACCACTACACAGCCTAAATTGCTGGAATACATGAGTTAAAAAAAAAAGAAATCTATAGTGTTTTCACATTTGAATAATTGCACTCTCTCTTAAGTTTCATCAGGAAAGCAAGTCTGTGTCAGTGACTAAGTGGGTGCATTTAACAAAACATGAGTACTAGTCCATGAGTGAAATGTAGTTGTATTTCCATCTCAGTCTCCAAATGAATACTGGTGGCTCACGTTATGAAAGCACAAAGACTGCTTAGGGCAAAGACAGCTCTGTCAAGGTTAATGGCCCTAAATCCTTCCTGCCCTAACCATCTCTAATGTTTTGGGTTTGTTTTTGGTTTTTGGTGGTTTTGGTTTTTTGGGGGTTTTTTTGCAGATTACTTCTTAAATTTACTCTTCAAAACAAGAGTCCAACAAGAAAAAAGTGTAACAGTTATTGCACCCTGTAATCCACCTCACTCTTTATCTTTTATATAATAATCTTCATGTTGTGCTCATTCCAGTGTGCTGCCATCCAGCAGGATGGTTTGTTGCTTTGGTTCATGTTAGTTATTTCATGCTCATGATTAGTATTCTTGTTTGTTCTTGCAAAATGTAGGAACTTAAAAGCATCCAGGCCTTTCAGCCATATTTTCTATTTAGAAGTGAAAGGCATGTATCTATTTCTGAGAAATCATGCTTGTCAAATGGGCATAGAGCAAAAGAGGAGATTGCTATAATCATTGTGTAGTAGGAAAAAAGGATTGTAAATAAATAAATATGCACACCTTGCACATATACTGCCATGTTATCATGAAAAGAGCAGGTAGTTCTCTGAAAGTCAACCTTTTCCTACACTGCTTCTATTATATATTAGATATTTCTGTTCATTTTGTTGATACTCATCACAGCAGTCTCTGAGTACCTCCCAGCAGTGTATTAAGCTCTTGACTTAAGTTCTCTCATTTTCTCTCTAGAAGGAGAAAACAACTGAGTGCACCATTAAATTAAGGCATTTTTGGTAGCCTATGTCCTAAAAAATCCAATTCTAGTTCAAATTTGTAGTTCTAGTTGAACTATGGCATCTCAAATAGTAAACTGAAGACTGGACCAAGGGCCTACCACTTTCTGCGTGGCTAAGACAGTTTTGCAGCCAAGGGTATATAGGATGTTCTTTGTGACAACTTCATACTAATAAAGAACATAAAAGTTAAGATACATAACACATGTAGTCAGAGAATCATAGAATGGTGTGGCTAGGAAGTGACATTTATAGATCATCTAGTCTAACCTCTCTAACAAAAGCAGGACTCAGCTCCCTCATTGTGAAAAAATACTTCCTTGCATCTAATCTGAACGTATCTTCTTTCAGTTTAAAACCATTGGACCGTGGTTCTGCCACCGCAGGCCCTGGTAAAAAGTCTTTCTCCATCTCTCTTATAAACCCCCGTATAAATACTGATCTGTTGCTGTAAGGTGTCACCAGAGCCTTCTGTTCTCCAGGCTGAATAGACCCAACTCCCTCAGCCTGTCCTCACAGGAGAGGTGCTCTAGCCCCCTGACTTTTTTTTTACTCACCTCTAAACCCTCTCTAACAGGTCCATGTATTTCTTGTGCTAAGAATAACAGAGCTGGACACAGCACTCCAGGTGGGGTCTCATGACAGTGGCGTAGAGGGACAGAATCCCCTCCCTTGTCCTGCTGGCCACAGGCTACCAGGATGCAGCCCAGGAAAGCCCATTGGCTTTCTGGGCTGTGAGTGCACATTGCTGGGTCACGTCCACTTTTTCATCCACCAGAAACTCCAAATCCTTCTCAGGACAGGAGGGCTGTTCTCAATCCATGCATCTCCCAGTATTGAGGCATTGCATTTTGCCTTTTTGAAGTTCATGAGGTTAAAGATTCTTGTTCCTAAGTTTTGGTAGCCAAAGGAAAAAAAGAAAAAAAAAAGAGAGAGCTTACTTAAATAGTGTTTTTATTTCTGTATTAAGAATTTAAACTGAAATTCTCTCTGATAGAGCCTTTCTTTTTCCACAGACTAGGTACGGAGCATAAAACGGCCAACTTCTTGATTTACATGTCTAAGCAATGTAGCCCTCCCAGAACACAGACTATTTTATTCTTTATACTGGTAAAATTTAAGCCCAGGAGACTAGAATATAGTTGTGAGAGTTTCACAATACCTTTGTAAGCCTTTGAGGACCATTTGCTCTGCTGAACTAGTAAATATGCCTTCATAAGCTGATGTTTTCCAAGTATCTCCCTGGTGAAGGTAGCATCATTTTCTTGAGATAAAGAGAGAAAAAGCTGCCGGCCAATGCAAGCTGTTCACTTTTCAGTCCATATTGTGTGAATTATATCATGTAATATACATGATATGTGATCTAAGGATATTTAGGTAAGACCTGAAGGTACACTGATAATTATACTGTTAACTGCAAGTGTGGGTCTTAGTTAGGTACTACTGTTGATCATTTCTGACATAAAGGTATAGCACCTAGATCTAAGAAGCTAGACAGATTGCAGGGTTGACAGTATTTAACAACACTGAAGTAGAGAAGTGTAAGAATAATGAATGTCTTATCTTTCTCTTTAGATCAACACCCAGTGTACTGCCAAGTCTAGTCCATGACCCAAGTCCAGACTGAGTTTTCAAGAATATTAAACTTGCATAGATTTTTTTTTAAGTAATTAACATCTTCCTGAGCTTACTCAGGATTTAGATAACTGGATAGAGGATGTCAGTTGGTGAATCTCAGCATTTTTTAGAATAATAATTTCGCAAATAAAAGAGAGATTACTTATTTGAATGTCTGTTCCAGCTAGGATTGGAACCAGCCACCTTCCAGTCAACATTGTTTGTCTTCCTGAGCTGCAAAGGGCATAATTCAGATTTTTTGGATTAACGTTTTCTTAGGGATTAATTTCTTGGTGTTTTTGTGAATAGCTATACTGAAGTTTGAAATTTTTGGTAGATACATACCTTGCATGAATTATAATCAATATATCAATTACCTTATTTTTCTATTAGTTATTAAAAGATTCATAAACAGGTACTACTAATTTAAATTACCATACCAGAACAGCTTGTTCTGTATATAAATACATATTTTATAATATTAACATTGAAAAAGCAGCATTGTGCAGAATGTTATATTTACAAGACTAGAGATTCAAGCTGCAGACACCACATAAAACTTTTTTCCTGAGAATTTGACAATAATGTCAGAAAACTCCAAAGTGGTGAAATCTGGGGGTAAGAAAACAAATCATGTCTTGTGAGGAAGAAAATCATCAGAATACATAGAACAGTACAAATATTGAAAATTGAAAACAATTTAAATGAAATATCAGCAAACCCTAACTGAGGATTGTCAACTTTGTAAAAAAGCATATTTTAAAATCAGGAAAAATTCCCTCCACAAAGATAGGAAGGCATTATTCTGCGAGCTATTATGTTTTGGTAGAATCTTGCCATGATCTTGTGTATATATACTAATTATATCTTTACTGTTGTACGTGAAACATTACTTAGCAGCAATTAAAAAATCTCTGTTGTTGGTGAATACTAGGAAAAAATCTTGAATTTCATGTATTGAAAGAGAAGGAAAATAAAAGAACAGACAAATTAAACCTGTGTAAAATATACTTTTCACAATATCATAGAGTGGTTTAGGATGGCTCTTACAAATCATAAAACTTGCAACTCCCCTGCCATGGGCAGGGACATCTGCCACTAAACTAGGTTTCTCAGAGCCCCATCCAACCTGTCCTTGAGCACTTCCAGGGTTGGGGCATCCACAACTTCTCTGGGTAGCCTGTGCCAGTGCCTCACCACCCTCACAGTGAAGATTTTCTTCCTAATATTTTATGTACAGCTACTCTCTTTCAGTTTGAAGAAAGTCCTCCTTCCTGTCATCACATGCTTTTGTAAATAGTCTCTCTCCATCTTTCTTGTAGGCTCCCTTCAGGTATGATGGTGGTGTGCAGAAAAACTCTACCATAAACCATAGCACAGCCTTGTCAATCCCATATAAAAGAGCTCTTTGTGTTTGTATTGAAGATGCTGCTATATGTTTTTTTTTCTCTTTCTCACTTTTCTTCCTTCCCCACCCCCCAATTAATCTAATAGACTTCATTAAATTGCAGTCTGGATGGATTAATTCCAAGAATCCCAATTTTCTGGGCATGCATGAGAGCACCGTAAGTTTCAACACACTCCATGGCAGGTAGTTCTAAGCAGATTTCCAAGGCAATTTCGGGATATACTGGATGCAAGATGTCTTTCAGTTTCTTCCCACATACTTCTGCTTCCAGTCTTCCTCTTCTGCTTTGATTCCTTTGCTGGGGGCAGGTGAGGACAATGTGGAACAACAAGAGTTTTCTGCAACTTCGATAATTTAAAAGTGCAACTATCAAGATAGGCCTTTCAAGTATACTGAAGAACTCCTTCATGACAATAATATTTTTTCACAAAGTAATATTTTGCATTACAAAAGAATTTTTCTGTTTTGTATGCACATATTTATGGCTAACTTGACTGGGCACATTACAAAAGCTATCCATGTAATCTTTCATTATTAAAGCAGCTTCTAGCATTAGATAACTGTTAAAAAATATCAAATGTTTTTTCTTACCTTTTTAAAAAGGGGCTTTTGAAATTGGAGTTTGGTTTTGGTTGGTTTTTTTTTTTTTCTAGGTTTGATCTTTTTTTCTTTGGGGTCTCTTTTTAAGTTGAAAATGACTGTTAACTTTCCGCCTTAGAGACAAACTAGCCATCTTTCAGAGAAACAAAGAAAAATAAATAATTTAACAATCTGTACCTTTCCTAAATGTAATTTTGCCCCCCAAAAAGATAGCAATGTTTCAGATTTCTTTAAAACTCATATTTAGGTAAGAAACATCCTTTTATTTATTTTTGTCAAACTTACTTTACTAGGTATGCTATTATTCAATGGCAGATTCTTTCTTTTACTTTAAAACAACAGTTTAGAAGGTGCAGGTTTCTGACCCTCTTAAGGAATAAATGTTTCACAGATAAACTAAGAATTTACACGTGTCTTCTGTGCCAATTTTTAACTATTAATCATGTCTTGTGAGAAAAATGAAAGCAAATACTATTGTTCCTTCAGCAGCAGCCATCAGATTATGTGATGTCTCAGTAACAAAGGGTAGTATCTCATCCATATTGTATATAATACATTAAATATGGAGTGCAAATAAAAGTAAAAAAATTCATGCAGCAGATAGGCTTAAAAATGTTAAAATCAACATTTTTGCACAAGCATCCTGAATATATGGAAAATATTCAGTAGTTTTCTGCCATACCAAGAATATAGAACTAAATCGGTGTCAGTATGAACAAAAATCCCAAGTTGTCCAGTCCTCAGTTTTCAAACAGGAAGAGTTACACATTATTAAACCCATAGGGAAAACTTTTACCCTTACCAGGCTCACTAGGATTCATCTCATAAAACTCATTCAATATTGAAGGAATAATTCTAATTACGGTATTTATGTGAACCTGAAGATAGAATCCTCTAATTACAGTAGGTTGTACATTCAATTACACTCACTATGTTTTGTTTACATGTACCACATAGGATGAAATCCATTCTATTTCTGCATAGTATTGCCTTCTGTAATTTATATCTTGGTTTTTTTTTCTTTGTGTGAACTGAAGATCTCCTAGAATTTTAGTAGTTTTTCCAAAGTTAGCCTCAATTAGTTTAAACATTTTTTTTTTATTCCAGATGAATTAGAATCCTTTATTTATTGTAATAAGAATATCCTTTGGAAATTAAAGGGAAAACAGAATCTTGTATCTGTTCCTCTGTATGGAGGAACCCTTATATTTTAGTGGCCATTTTGAACATCTGGCAGCATAAGATTTTGCTATCTCTTTTAAGCTAGATGCCAAGTTCTAATTCCTGAAATGAAGTATTTGTAAAATGAGGAATAATTATCATGGAGCTATGACTACTATTGAGATAAGTTTATGTGAAATAAAAAGCAAAGTGAACTTGTAAAAAGAATACATATACATAGATATGTACCGAAAGACTACAAACCTTTATAGAGAATATTTTTAAAAGGTCTGGAAGTTTTTCTTGTTGTGGCAGACTACCGATCTCAGTCAAATTCCTTCAACATTATCCGGACAAACTCCATTCCCACTAAATGTGCTACATATCCAATAAAAGCCTTATAAACATGTGCATTTTCCAGACTTACTTTCAGGTGCTTCCATATGTTATGAGAGTATATTCAAGATCAGGATAGAAATGTATACAAATTAGATGAGAAGCCAAAGGAAAAAAAGAAAAAGAAGGAAACATCTGCAGTGCATCAATTGGAAAAAAATGTTTAAGCTGCCTGTTATTAACTGCTCAACCTGTTTTATGCTGGATTTCTGCATAATTATGTTACAGAGGAGGGGAGAAAACAGATGTTGAATAAAGATTGAAAATAAGAAAATGAGACTGTTAGAAAAAAAATAGTTGTGGTTGCTCACAGCTAGACATTTTTTGGCAAGACTTGTAGACAGCAATCTATTTCTCAAATTCATTGCCCATTTCTGCAAGATTAATGTAAAACAAAATGTTTCTTTTTAAGTCTGATCAGTTGAACAATTATACAACTCCAATAATCCCCAAGTCAGTCTTTCAAGCAAGCAGCTGAATGTTTCCTCAAGCAGTTTCATAAATTAGATTAAATGAATATCATATCAGGTCAGAAACCCTATAAGCTTTTTTTCATGGGAAGTTGTTGATAGCTTATGTAATTAGCTGCTTTTTTCATCCTTTGCAAATATCCAAATAATCTGTACAAGATACATTTTTCACAATCTTTACAGAATAAATGCCATCAAACTATACTTGTATGTTTTCTATGTTTCTCACACTTGTTTCATGTTTTAAAGCCAACAGAACTATAATTTTTTAAGAATGTCTCAATTTTTTTTCTCCACTTAGTTGATATTTTCTGGCACTGGGACTGAATGCATTAAGAAATTTCTGGATAGAGCTATCTAAAAAAAGGGGGCCAAAACCACATGTAGGCACTACACTAAATAATTTTCATCACTGCTACACTGTATGCTCCATTTTACCCTGATTATTTACCTGAGTAAGGGTTATTCCTGAATATACTCTGCAGTGGCCCTTGACTGAAAAATCGTGTGCTTTATAGCAACTGCTACCACAATTTTACAGACATGGCTACTCACAGGATTAAGATTAAATCAGAGACCATTTTGGAAGAGGGATTCAGATGTGAAATGAATCCTTTCTCCAAAGTTTAATTTTCTTCTTTTTAACTAAAAATATTTTATTTTTCAAGCATTCCCGACTTTGCTTTCCTTTGCTATCCTCACCCTACATACCATCACAAGTAGACTTCAGTCTGTTGATCTGCTTCTTTCAGGTGAGCAAATACTTCATCTGTTAGCCATCTTCTCTTGTGATCCAAAATTTACATGTGAGATTATAAAGATGTGTAGGGTTTGTTTTTATGAAAAGTTGCAGCTTAAAAAATCACATATCAGCACTTGATAGAGTTGTTTCTTGAAGACCTTAGAAATTTGGTGAAGAAACTGCATATTTTGATTAATTTTTTATTTAAGAGATTCAGACATAAAAAACCTGTTCAAAATGATATCACTGTCTTTGTTTTGGGCCTCATAGGGGGTCTGAAAGAAAGCATGCTATTTGAAAGAAGTAAAAATGTGTAAAAAAGACCGGGTGAACCCGTATTACTTTGGGTGTGCTGTGTGCATGTGCCTTCTCTAAATACATTCTTATTACAGATTGCAAGTGAACAGCAGTAGCTTGATGTCACATTATGTTTAAAATCCCAGCTACACCATTAGCACCAATCTCTGCAGGAATGCATGGCTGGTTCATGGGTACTGGTGCGTTGATGGATCTGTCTGTAGAATCAGAACAAATCTTTCTTATGATTCATTTTTTGCCACAGATAAGCCATAAGACAAAGACAGCAGATTGATGGAGGTTTAGTTTTTCTGCTCTTGTTTTAAATAGTAGATGTAGAACAGGTTCTTCTGTTTTATAGCCTGAGGCTGAACTGTCAACATAAAAGATGTACGGACTTAATACCTGAGAGCAGGGCAGAAGAATGACTTCCCACTTTTTAAGAACAGATTAAACCCTGAACAATATAGCTCATTACTACCTAGTCTAAATTTATTGAAAAGGCAGTTTTTGCTAAAACATGAAATATTTTGTCTTTTTATTACCTACTTTACTGAGAGACACAAAATTCAGCTGAGAATGAGAAAGTTTTTAATTTACAACCTGCCTGTTCATGCTGGGAGAAATTCTATACCTGACCAAAACCATAAAGTTTGAAACAGTATTACTGCTTTTTGCTTGTGTGAGTGAATGTGACTGACTCTCATTTGGTGACATGTAGCTGTAGTCAGTGTACAATTATGAGTTTATTAAATCTGTACTTCATGAGGGAAACCCCCAGAATTCATTAAAATATTCAAACTAAAATAACCAAAGGTGGTAACCATTCAGGTTTTTGTTCAGATTTGGAGATTTATTCTATGGTTTATTTTTAGTTCTGGATATTTTTTTCAATGAAAAAATAAAATTGTGGTGACTTCAGAAAACCATATGCTAGCTCTCTAAATAGTATTGATAGAACATTACACATTTTGCAGATGGAACAGAATAAGAGAAACATGGGCAAAAAAACAGAAGGTCAAGATAAGAAACAAAAGACTGAAGAATAAAATATGAATAAACAAAATTAGTTATTAATAACATATTTCTTTTACATATTTGGCAATAGCTTATCTTTCATTAAAGCAAACATGCTTTGCAGAAGGTATTTCTCCTGTTCATCACCACAGATATCGAAATTTATTCATAAAAAGAGATCCTCTAGACGTGCATAGGATAAAAAGTCCTGCTGTGTTCATTTCAACTCACCTCCTTTTGACTAAAACTCTGGATGTGTAGAATAACTTCAGTTTGACCTTAGCCAGAGTCCACTTTTGGACATCGTTTAAAATTTACCTTTTTTTTTTTTTTCCTACCAAGAAGAATTAATCCTTTACTTGAGACGATGGAAGGGATTACAGCCATGTAATTTTGCTATATATTTATGACAGAACCAGTGTTGGTAAAACAGTCTTCAAGTTAAAATGTGCTGAAATGCAGTCTTGTGTAGAGCTTATTAGACAAAGAACATTTTATTTTCTAGTTTGGTTTAATATCAGTTGGGGGAAAAAATCCAAAACAATTAAACTAAGCCATACCTAACACAGCTAAGCTTAACCAGCACTATTTAAATAAAGTAAAATTTTAGTTAAAATGTTTTATGAGGCAGACTATAAGATTTTTATGATCACAGATTCCTTTTTTATTTTATTTTGGTTTTAATAGGATGTTGCCTTTAGACAAAGCAGGTATATACCCCACATTCCCTTTACTGCATGCTTGCCATCACATATTATGTACATATAAAATTTTGCTTGTGCTTTGAATTCTTTGTATTGACCCATTGACAAATTCTTTATTTTAAAAGATTTTTTTTCTACTCATGTAGAAAATGACATGCTTAAGCTTGCTAGGTTTAAAGATTGTTGGCCTGAAAATTTATATTAATAAACTTGCCTTCCTTGTGTAAACTGATCTTGGATGCTACTTAATTAAAATTGTATCCAATAAGTGATATTTATTGTTGACTGGAGGTCTATAATAGTTCACTCTGGAGGATGGAATTGCTTCTTAGCAGAAGTATTTCTTCAGGTTTTGTTTTTTTCTTCCCCTTAATATTTATGTTTTGCTCTGATAGAAATATGATAGAAATATGTTGGCCTCTTGTGTTTGAGTTTTGTCCTATTATCTCTTGAAACTTCTTTCTTGTCCTTTTCTCCAAGTGGGAGTACAGAAGCTAATCTGCTTCATTTTTAAAAGTAGCACTAGATTTTTTTTTTTTNCCAATTTGACCCGTATTCATACACCTAATTAGGGATTTAGATCAGCTGTAAATATCCACATTAACATGTACACGATGTTGATTCTCTCAAGTAGGACTCCATATGCTAGAGTGCGAAGTTGGTCACCTATCTCACACAAGGACACCTTCCTTGGGGGCATGCAAGGAGCAGAATCTGGTGCTATGTCCCTCTGACATTCCTTGTCGGGGTGTAAATGTGTGTACCTGTAAACAACACAGAGCAGTCCTGCACATCGAGTGGAAGTGTCTGAGTTAGTTCAGTATCAGAGTCAACCTGGACATATTAGTGAATTGTTTCAAGATAATCTGATAACTAGTGATTTTCTTCAGGATAGTCAGGATAATCTGCTTCTCCATGAGCAGTCATTTAAACATATTTTACATTAATTTGCTTATAAAGCCATATTTGAAAAACTTGACCAATAAGTAGTTTATGGTACCATTATGATCTCCTAAGTCTGTTCCAGATATTCAAGGAAAAAAAGAAATCCTGTGTAGGGAAATCAGTCTTTCAACGACAGTTATGTAAAGAATAACCTGATTTTCTTTAGATATATTTTCAGGGTTTTTCAGTAATAAATCCATGAAATTACATTCTGTATCTACACATTTCCCTGATTACCCACAACTTCTGAACCAGTATCTGTCCAAGGACACAGGACTCAAAAGTAAGTTACCACAAATTTTGTGGATATAGACAGCTGTAATGGACTCTATAAGTGCCCAATATCAGTGGAAAACTGATGTCACAGATTATTAGATGCTGAAGACTCTTGACTGAAGAGAGTCATTAACAAAGCCTCGGTTACTTCAAAAGCTTCAAGCAGACTGTGCCTTCCAAGACACCTTAATCAATACAAAAAGTTTCAGAAAAGAAGCTTTAATTAGTTCCACTGTTGGTGACACTATGTGTTATTGTAACCATGTTATCTTTGTAGACAGTGCAACAGAAACCCCTCTAGTGAACAGAACCAAGCACAGGGACACTGACAACCCCTTGGAGCAGCTCAAGGAGGACAGAACTGTCATGAATAGGAATATTAGCGGGACAAAGATCATAGAATCAGGGAATCATAGAATAAATTGTGCTGGAAGGGATCTTAAAGATCCACCTACTTTCAACTCCCCTGCCATGGACAGAGAAACGTTGCATTAGACCAGGTTGCTCAAAGCCCCACCTAACCTTGCAAAAAATATTTAAAATTTTGAAAAAGTTTTATTTTCCTTTGGTGACAGATGGAAAATCAAAAGATGTGGGCCACTAAGATTTTCTCAGTTTGTTCAGAGCATGGTGCTAATAATGCAAAGGTTTTGAGTTCAATCCCTGTACAGGCCATTCACTTAAGAGTTGGACTCAAAGATCCTTGTGGGTCCCTTCCAACTCAGAATATTCTGTGAAATCTGTAATCATCAGTGAAATGACTCTCCAAAAATCAAGGACAAGCAAACTTACTTCTGAGGTTCTCTGAAGGCTGGAAATACATTTTATTTGCATATATTGAAAGAATATACATGAATTTAATTCAGGGGGCTGTTGTCTCTCTCTTTCCCTTCTCATAAAATGAGAAAATTTCTATTTAGAAAAAAAAAATTAGGGATACTAATAGCTCCTCAGCTTCTCCTGATCAGCTCCCAGGTCCACTTTACTGAATGATGGATTCTGTACTTCTCTAGGAGGTCTCCATAAGAGGGTGATAAATAAAAGAGTCTCCATAATAGGGACATAAATAAAAAGAGAGATAAATAAAAAATAAATAATGGTCCACATAAAAGGGACAATGCAAACAACACAGCATATGTTGAGACTGCTTTGCTTTGTGCATAAGAGACAAGCTGTTGGTTCTTGGTATAATTACTAATTACTCACAATTATCACTAGTTGTATTCATGGGACAGGATTCACTTTTATCATTGACTAAGTTTACAGTGTATGTTCTTTCTGATGCCTTGTAGCATCTTATTATCTTCTATTTGTGATTCTTTACCTGCTTTTTCTCAAATATCTCTAAAGCTACTTGATAAGAGAAAGCATTTTAACAGATATCCTTGAACTCTGAAATGGATTTATTATGTATATAGAATTGTATTCACACTTCTCAGAATCATCTCTTTTCACCTCTTCATGCAGTGATTTCCTCCAGGTTGCTGTAACTGCAATTGGTTGAAGCATAGGAGGTTAACAGGTGCAAAATTAGTCTCGTCTCTTGTTCTGCCATGCAAGCCTTGAAAGATTTACTCACACTTTCAATTTTAACATGGCTTTTTTTCTACTTTTAAACGTATTTTTATAATTGTTAGTAGAGTAATTAAGTACTTGTCATACATTTCTCGACAAGCATATGACAAGGTAGGTATTGTAGAAAAAGCTTTGTCTTTATGATATAAATCCAACAACATCCTTTTGAGCATTATTGCTCATGTATATAAAGTTATCTCTTGCAAAATGTCAGTGGGATACAATAAATTGACTTTGGTCCTTAACTTTTTCAGACTCACACACACCCAATCCACTAGTCTCTTTTACCAGGATTTATTCCATAATTCCACACCAATATTTATATGGAAGTGACATAAATAAAAAATAAAAATAAATTTTCAGATAATTATATTGCAAAATTTTAGGCAAGGCTGAACTTTCACAGATGAAATTATTGTCTAGGCTAGTAGCAGCTTTTCCGTCACTATTATATGCTCAAGTTCATGCAGATGATGCATTCATCTTTGATTTTAGTCATGTGTGGTCTCACTGAAGATGAGGGAAGTTGTATAGTCTTTCTGAAAGCCTTTAAAAACTGAATGATTAAAATTTATGCTGTAAACAGTTGAGCAACAAATTTGACACAACTTACCCTAGTGACCACCTAGCACACCTGAAGACACTGAAAGGGGACACAGAATAGATGTTTTAAAATAATTTTGTCTTTTTTCCTGTTCCAAACACTTGACTTTTCCCATAATTTTGGTGGGTAGAGAGAGGCTTTAGACAGGCAAAAGAAATCTAAAATTCAGGTGTGTTTTAGCACCCAGGCTGTTTCCACATTTTAAGATAATCAGATGGCATGAGTTAAGGATTTTATCTATATTACAAATCTGTTCTCAGAAGGCTTTACATTCCCCATTGCAGCCTTTGATAATTCAATTAGTCTCTCAAAAAGTTGGGAGTAGCTGATAAATTCACTTTAATGTTAAATCAAGTACCCCAGCAGGTTTCTCTTAATATCCTAGCTTCTCAGGGAGCTTAACTCTAGACCTCCCAAATGCAACTTTCTGTGAGGAATATGAGGGCCTTTGGAGCAGATAAAAGAACTGTCTCTACCAACATAGCTTCTCACCATTAATAAAGTTGCTTCAGATCATGGCAGAGATCTCATTCACTCAGATGGCTGTCCATCTAGTTTAATTAATTTTACTTGGCAGCCTTAGGTCCCTCCATGGAACAGATTCCTTGAATATGATGAATTATCCCACAAACAGAGAATGGCATTACACAAGCTGAATTTAACCCTTCCCTTTAAACATTGTCTTTTGGGATTCCCAAATCCTATTGGCAGACACTGATTGCTGAATAATAAGTAGGAGAGGATTAGCTAGATCTGCATTGACTGTGTCTTTGGAGGCTGCTGACAAAAAAGCCAGTTCTATTTGTCTACTTCTAGTAAATGAATAAAGAATATGTTACATGCAAAAGATGAACAACAGGATTTAGTGTGGTAAATAGATGCATGTCCCTGCAGAAATCAGATAGCAAAGCAGAGAAAGAAATCCTAACAAGAAAATGCTGCTTTACTACTCACAAACAGTTGGCCTTAAAAGGCAGGTTGTCATTGACCTTCTGCACTGGATTTCAGTTTTGCTAGAAGGAAGCCTTGAATTTTAGATGTATTCATCCATGTCATCAAAGATGCATGTTGTCATCATAATTAGAGCAGGCTAACCAGGACACTGAAAGCTTATAGAAAATGCTGTATTTTTCTCTCCAAAGTCAGAAAATAAAAAGTGACTGAAATATACATATCCCTCTCTGTGAAATGTTTTATCCTGTATTTTTACCCCTCTTTGATTTCCTCTTCGAAATGTAACAGGCAATTACATTCCAGAACAACATTTGCTGATTGTTTTATAAAACAGATTTTCACAGTAAGCAAAATAAATATATTACTTTAGATATGACTTTTTCAAAGAAAGATTACAAACAAATTAATTTCTAATGTATTAGTCATAGGAAACTTTAGGGAAGATGGTTTACATAAACATTTAAGTTTAATATATTATTTCTTCTCTTTTGTTTTTTGTCTTGAAAATCAGACTTACATAAGACCTTCTTTTTATTCAGAGTGTTTAGCCTAACAAAGAATTGCCCTTTATTTTCCCATACTAGTTTTACTTTTTTTTTTAAATATAATTATTTTATTTTTAATAGCCCTTAGCTACCAAAAAAAACCCATGGTCTAAACCTGAAAATATCTACCCTGGCATATTCTTTCCCAATGTATCTTGTGAATATTAGCCTTACTTCTCTGTCCAGTAAAGGCCCTGAAAAACCTCTTGAAGTGCAGGTGCAATGAACTGCAAATGAACTCGTTGAAGACAGTTTGTAACATCAAGCTGGAATTGCATTTATTTCTATATAGAGAAGACCAATAGGCTGCAGTTCCTAAATGTAGCTGTGGTAAAATTTTGTGAGATTATTTGATAATACAGATCCACTTACAGGATTGCCATCATTGGCTTTCCACTTGATTATGTTTAAAGAAAAATTAACTGCTAAATAAGTGTATCAGCTTTTCAGAGGACTGTGACTGGTATTTTATGAACAAAGTTGTTGACAGTTGTTTATCATCATAGTCTGACTCTCTTGAGAAATACCAATTTAGCATTGTTGAATCAAAAAGCACATGCCAAATTTTAACTGAGAATTTATTTAAAGAGGGAATACTTGGGCTGATTTTGAAAGTGACAGATTTGATGAATGAAAGAACTAAGTCCTACTCAGCCTTTAAAATAAAAATTCTGAAATCAGATTTCTGAGAATGGAATCAGCGGCTGGTGGGAACTCTAAATATGCTGCTCTATATCTATAGATTTGCAAGGTGTGCAGTACACTGCTGTGTTTAGGATTCAGCTAGATCTGTGAGCCAGCAGATGCTGGGCTGCAAAAAGCAAGGTATGGCTGGACAGAAGATTTGTCTCTGCCCCCAGATTCCTTCAGGAGGCAGGATGATGTTCTGGTTAAGTTGGCAATATACTGGCTTGCTCTGGAGACAAAAACTTGATCATCTGATCTGGATTTCTCTTGCTAAATTTCTGGAATAAAAAAAAAAAAATGAAATGCCAGTACACACCATGTCAAATATCTTGGTTTTGTAATTGTGGAAGAATCTATACATCAGCAAAGTCACTCCCTGATATGCTTCTGATATGAACTTGGAGTCAGGGCTGCAGCTGCAAGAGGGTCTGGATCAGCTACAATTTTCCTCAATGAAGAACATCAGACCCCAATGTGTTCCTTCAGGCATTCAAAGTGCAGCAATTTGTCACAAGTCTTAATTCTGTAAAAAAATAGTAATAGCTTGTTATAAGCATGCTAGCACAGTATAATGGAAGAAGGAAATTTGTTTGCTTTTCCCTGAAAATAGCTCTGTGGAAAAATACCATGAAATTTGATCTGACAAATATTCTGTGGATTTCCCAGAAGTTATATGTGCATGGTATCTCTTAGCTATTAGTTTGCAAAGGGACTATTTTCTTACCAATGGTAGGACAATGTGCATTAGGAGTACATTGTGGAAAAGGGGACTCATGTTGCTGAGTTACACACCTCAATCCCACTTACATTACTTTAGGAAATATCGGGCTCTTAGACTCAAAGCAGACAATTTTCTGAGTGCTGAGAAGCTTAACTTAGCTTATAGGAAAAGGCAGACCAATTGATATATATCTCTAACACAGATGTAGACAACTACAGATAACTTCAGGACAACGTCAACCCCGTGCATGTGAAGATAGGTAGACCAACCTATGAAGTGTTTTAAGTGTGGAGCCTTTCAGTGACATTCTAAATGGCTCTCTGAATCCATCCCTCTCCATTGTCTCCAGAGATGTCATAAGAATTCTAGCCTAATTTGAATTGTCAAAAATTAGATTATGTGACTTTCTCTGTTTATTGAAAGAAATTCTTCTGTTTTATAGCTGCTATGTCACTGATGAAACTAATATTCAGCATCTGGATCTAAATCCTGTGGGCTTTTATTCAGTCCCTGGACTGACTAGAGCTCTCCCTTACACAGGAGTTTAAATGGAAGCTCTCTCTGGTTTGCTTCCCTGGTGCATGATAATCAAGCTTTAAGAGGAGGGGTGAAAAACCTATGTCTTTCCTTCTCCCTACAGTTTAATGCACATGGCAGGAGGAAGTCAGGCTCTTCAGAAAATCTCAGCTGTAGGATTAGCTTTATTCTGAGTCCTAAATAGACTTGGGCAGGTGTAGTTACATCAGGAAAGTCTATGCTTTATAGTCTTGCTCAAAGAAATAAATCTTAGAAGAAGGATATTGAGGATATTACCTTGAGGATATTTCATCTTTGCTATCATGACTAATTTCAGATGTCAAACCAGCAACTTTTTTGTTTGTCTTTTTTTTCTTCACCCTCTTATTTTAAAGGAAGAATTTATTTCTGTGTGTTTTCTTAATTAAAAACATTTTTTTACTTTACTGGGGGATTTTGAGATGAACATTGACACAAAAGTTAAAGTAACTTCAAAAGGCCTTCAATTTAGTATTAGTTCTATGCAGCTACCTCCATCTTTCAGAGTATTACTGTTCTGCATGGTCTGTCTAACCAAAGAACAAGATTTTCCATGCTCTTTGATCTTTTAAAAATATATTGAAATCTGAAATCAAATTCTTTGCCTGAGTCTTGTCTCTGCTGGCAACAGCGATCTGAATAATGTAATAGCATGTAGACTCCCCCTAATAACACCTAAAGAAAAAGAAATTACATATCTTCAGAATCAGTCCAGCTATGATTAAAAGCTGTGAAGTTTGATGTGGATAAAAGAGGGGTCATAAACAACCAATAAAGGAAAAAAAAAAAAAAAGAAAGAAGAATAAATAGGAAAAAAGAGTTCCAGTTAAAACAACCCCATTTGATTAAAAGATTGTACAAAGTGCAAATGTCATGCTAAGACAAGAACATAATCTCTACCCAAAGTTACACAGAAGGCACAGCTAAAATATTTTTATTATAGCTGTAGTACAGAGTTCATTGAATATCTTGCCAATAACGCAAACACAATGCCACAAAAAAAAAAATCATATAAATTCTTTCATTTATTTCTTTCATATTACACATCTAGGTTAGAGGGTTTCTACATAGTGATACTGGGGACAATTAAGTCTGTTTAACACAGAGACAGATGCCAGATGTATGCATGTAACAGTTACAGAGGAAGCATATGCATAGTATCAGCTCTACAAATAGTCAGGCTCCCTAGGCACTCAACAGTTTTGAAGCTAAGGGAGGGAATGTTTTTATGTTATAACATTTTCCCTTGGTGGTAGCAAATTAGCTGCCTTGTATCCATCTTCAGCTGGAACTGCAGAGAGTCACTAGAGAGCTTACAAATAAATTTAGAGCTCTGCTAGACTGTTTCTTAGGTACCTGAGAAGTGGTATACATATCGTGCCTGAGCACAGGCACCCATTTAACAGGTGGACACAACACAACAAAAAAAAAGTTTGATTCTTTTTCCCATAAGACAAATTTTTCTTACCTTAATTCCTTACAGAATTTGTTCAAGATCAGGTTGAGACTTACTTTCAGATACGGTGCTTTATTTTTGTCTCTTTGGGAATTAAAGCAATTCTTCTTCTTAAAGAAAAACAAAGCAAAGCTACATTTTTATTAGGAAACCCAGAGGCTGTTTTTGAAGAACCATGCAGTAGATATTGGGGCTCAGATTTCTCTGCTTTCCATTATCTGTGATAATCAGAATTCAAGCTAATAATAACTGTATGGGCCTTGTCTTTTTTTTTCCAATGCAACAATAAGCCTGGGAGGAGGGCGACCCATTAAAATCAAGTCATGTAGTAAAGCATATATGAAACCCTAAATCAAGTAAATATTATTGTGATAACTTCCAGTAAATTAAAAGATTGCTTTAAATACCCTGAGAAAATTGACAATGATCCATATCTAGAATAGGTTTTACTGCATCTTATAGCAGGTCTTCCCCATTTCTAGGGGTGTAGTATCTTCATCATCTCTACAGAGTAAAGATTTTCTTAAAGGATGTCAATAGATTGATGTTAACTGGCTTATTCTGAATCCTTCCATAGCTTTAAATTTAGCAGCTGCATCTTTTACTTGCTTTACCAGAACAGTGTTTAACTTATCTAATGCTTCACAGCTGATTTCCTTTGTAGGGTGTTCAGATAAGTAAGCTGAGGGCACAGCTAACAGAAATTACCCTGACTGCATCTTACTTGGAGGTGATATTTGTAATTAGCTTTTAAGTCTATCTTCAAGACTAAGATACATTTTTTATAAGAACATGTCTCAGATAGAGGTTGCCAGACACCAGAAAAATAGCTTCCAATAGTTACCAGGCTTAAAAAGTTAAGATATTAGTGAAAACAAAGAACGCATAATGACCACATCTTTGGCAATTGTTCTCCAAATTGACAATTTGTCTTAAAGTTATCTTTTGTCACATCAAAGTATTCTGATATCAGTTCAGAAATTGAAGGTATAACAAACGAAAAGATGACAAGTAAAAAGTTGAGTCTCAGTTGAGCAGCTGAACTGCTGCCCACCAAAGTAACTAGTAGGAGAGATTTTTCTGCATTAGTGGTGTTAATATCTATAATCTCCTCAATCCTTGAAATATAAGGTGATCTCTAACTTAGAGTTCTTGATGAAGGACCTAAGAAAAGGAAGATTTGAATATTCTGAAAGTATCCTTAGTAAGTGTCTTTCAGAAATTAATCCACTCTTCATGGAGAATCTGGAAATGTGGTATAGAATCTGTTTACATGTACAATTCTCTTTGCCAAGCTGGTTATATTTAGAGAGTCAGATTTGAAAAAGACATCCTTAATTATCCTTTCTGATTGATCTAATTGGAGCACTATCCAGACAGAAAGTTAAGTAGGATAGCATTATGAAACTTAAATTGCTAAGAGAATGTGGGTTCTTCATAAAGTGACACAAGGGTAATCCCATTCTGCAAATCTCTTTCGAAGGTGGCAACAACACACCAGCAATCTCCTATATAATAGTCTAAGGGACCCTCTAATCATATGACTATGAATATGTTACTTAGCATGGGGAATACTCTAGATGAAACTCTTAAAAATTTCTTCCTTTTATAAGAAGATATTTCTGCATCTCTATGTCCAAGTGAGAGCTCCTTAAGACGTCTAGACAACTTAAAGTTTTTTCTGAGAGCAGCATCATAAAAGTGTTCTTTCTCCTATTCTGTCAGATGCACTGTAAACCTCCCATGAAGTCCAAAGTATATGACCCACTTACAACATCAGCCTTTTGAAGCAGAGAATGATACCCAGTAGGGTTTTCCATCTATCAGTATAAAACTGACATGGTCTCATTATGGCTGTTGAAAGAGATTTTGAATATAAATCCAGGCATACAGGCAGGAATGTGGAGGAAAAATACTCTGTTTCACCAAAGTGGCCAGATTTTGAATGGTTCAGCATCCATGCAGCCTTTGTAATTATTTTTATGAGACTTTTCAAAGGAAAACAGGCAGCATTTTAAGATCATTACTGCACTGATTTTGTTTTGGGCAAAACCAGGCTCCTACACAGAGGCTGACAGACTTCCATTCAACAGTCTGCCTACAGTCAGGATGGAAACAGAGCCATCAAAAGGACATAGAGATTTCTTCAGAAACCTGTCATGTCTCTCTCCTCAGTGCCACCCTCCTCAGTCAATATCTGTAAACAACTTGTCATATCCAAATTTGAGGCAAGCTTGCAAAGTGAAAAGCTTGGTACCTTCTAATTAAAGATTTGTACACTGAGATAATTGGCAATCGGTAAGGAAGGTTCAGTGATGTAACATATAGCTCATCACTGGTGGCTTGATGGTCTGACAGATGGAGACAGCTCCTTTAAATTGTGGAGCTTTTATATTGGTATTTTTAGGAAATGTCAACAGCATGATTGTATTTTGATTAATATTGTTGGTTCTTCCCATTCATTGCTTTTGTTTGTCATAATCACTTGTTAACTTTTGTCTCTAACTATACAATCTGTTAATATTTGTATAGGCAGGCTCACAATAGTCCTGGTTAATGACTAGATTATAAGCATTGCCACACTACAATATGCAGCATTTACTAAGTGCTGCAAATTAGATATGGAAATCATTGATACTATAATTATGACTAGCTTAGAATAAGGTTAGTAAAAAGAATGTGAATATCATGCAAATTGTGCAAATGATTACACAAATTCAGTTAGGTTCCAGATTTAAGTGTTATTGCTTTTGTAGATGCTAGTCTTGAAACAATCCCACTGTAATATCTTTGGCACTGCCTTGATCAAGAGTGAAAATGTGCTATGTTAAAAATGTGCTTTCTAAAAGATCCACGAGGCTGTCCTCTCCTGTTAATTACTGCAGTTTAGTTTTCCTTCTTTCTCAGGAAACAGCTTGGGGCTCTACAACAAAGATTTACAGTTTAAAACCATCAATGTGTTTTAAACCATCGCTAAAGTTTCCCAGTACCTTCTCAGCTAAGTGCAGGGCTGGCAGAGCTAGCCTTTGTATATTTGCTACCTGCAGCCCTGGGCTAGGAAGACTTTCTTATGAGGGATGGGGAAGAGACCAAAATGAATGTTTCATGACTGCTGTATGGTCTTTTCGCTGCAAATTAGAGTCAGGGCCAGTCAACTCATGGGCAAACACTGTAAATCAAGACTGGGTGTCCATTTTCTTCTTTCTCCTGTATTAGGAAGAAATGAGACATGCTTTTTTGCTAGTTAGAAATTTTCAGTTCACTGCCAACTATAAAATTGTGTGTTTGTACCATTGAGAAAAATAGTGAAAAATTTCAAGGGCTGTGAGCTGTGTCTGGGCCACAGGTAGAAGTTGTTATTCTGCTGCAGAAGTTTTGACCTTGTTGTGAATTTTGGAAGCAGAGCCTATCCCTGTCTGTGACTCACAGGTCTGATTTGCCTCCAGAACAGCAAGGCAGAGGCCAAAGACCCATTGTTGGGATCTGTGGACCAGCCCGCTGTGAGGATGGAAAATTTTCAGGTAACACAAGTATTTTCTTTCTCTTATATTGTTTTTAAATAAAAATATGTGATCGTCATTAAACTGTAAACATTTAATTAAAGCATACTTCTGTAATAAATGTTTTAAATGTTCCATAGTGCTCCCTGTAATCCTGAAATATTCCTCCAATATTTATTTTCTGGGACAAGTGCAAACTAGAATTAAATACATAGGCCATCATATTTTTATGGCTTTTGAAGTGTTTTATGTCATAACAATATAAAATATATATTGTCTTTATCCTGTGTCCAGAAAACAAGCAAACAAAGCCAACTAAACAAAAACCCAACACCACCTGTGGGAAACTGTGTAAGGATTATAGACCTCAGAAACTTGTATTTATAATATCAGGAGAAAAGCATGAGATCCAAGAGGTTTAAAAATGTGGCAGTCCACTCTCATTTTACTGCCAGTCATTTTGCTAATCTGAGCTATATAATTGCTTTGCCTGACTGAAAGGAGCCTTTAAACAGACAAGCCAATATAAAAACTCAGGTAGGAGACAGCTCTGTTTAATAACAGCAAGAGAAGTATAGAAGTATTTGTTTATCTCTGCTCATTTATGCCAAAATCAATTGTAATTAAACAGAAATCCAACCACAGAGGTAGTGCTTTAGCTGATTGTTCTCAATAGAAATGTCATATAGACCCCGTGTTTAGGACATGCCAAAGCACACCTTATTTGTCTCCTGTAATAAATATCTACTTAATCTACTTATAGCCTTTCCAGTTTCTTAGTAAAAAAAAAAAAGAAAGAAGGTAAGCCACCATTTCATGTAAGTTCTGTGACGTTTTCTGGTCATATTTTAGGAATTACTGAAGTTCTGAAAAACAGAGTTAATTACATTCTCTGTTAGATATTATGTGGCATTTATTGTCCATCTGCTTACACATATGTACAGAAAATACAGATCTTTCATATCTAAGGTATTAAAAATATGAAGCATAACATTATTTTATTAGTCTAAAACACATACTGGTGTTGGTGGAGATCTTTTAAATAAAATCATAGAATGGTTTGAGTTGGAAGGGATCTTAAAGATCATCTAGTTCCAACTGTTCTGTCATGGGCAGGGACACCTTCCACTAAACCAGGTTGCTCAAAGCCCCATCCAGTCTGGCCTTGAACACTTCCAGGAATGGGACAACCTGTTCCAGTGCCTCACCACCCTCATGGTAAAGAATACTGTGTTTGTGGTTAGACCAGAGAAATATAAGCTGCACAGAATTTTGTACTTTGTTTCATAGCTGAGTAAATTCTAAATGGAAATATTTTCAATAATGAACACAAATTCACAACATCAATGGAATCGATCTCCTACACAAGCCAGTGTGAACTCTATTCATAGCATGCATTCACAGACAGATCTTTGTCATGTGAAAAAGGGTCATCAAAGATGTGCTTTGCTATTCTCTGTAACGCAAGGAAGAATAGAGCATTTCAAGAGTGAAGGTATTGCAAAACTGCTTGCTTTCAAAAAGAAGGTGGCATATATTTTTAAATGGGTCCTCTGGTTTATTTTTTTTTTTTTTGGACCTGTTAGTTGATAGTCATTTCAGACAATGGAATCAACCTGCGAAGCATCTCTGACAAGTAAGGCTTATTTTTAGCTTCCACATCTATAGAAAGGAATTTTAAAAATAGTCAGTTAGAAGAAGGTCTTTATGCAATAGTGAAAACTAAACATCCCCTGTTGAAAGAGAAAAAAGGATAACTGAAAGATAGGCTTTCCTAGGACAATTGAAAATAACAAAAGCTACTGGTGTTTTAAAATATTTAGTGTTATTCATGTACTTTTTCTAGCCATATTCTTATTTAGTCTTTATCGATGAACAAATGGCAATAAAAACCTACATTTTTAAATATTTTGTGAGTAAGAAGTTCTTAGTAAAGAATGAACTTGAATGACTCTCAGTTCAAATCTTATAAATTATAATGATCTTAACTCTGTCTGCCTTGTTTAGCTCCAAATAAAATTTGATAAAATAATTTACATGTTTTGTGAGGAATAGGATGGCATAGATCTAGCTGGTCTAGTAGGTCTATGCCTATGCCTATTTATATATCCAGGCCTGTGTATAGTGGTAATCAAACTTTAAATATATGCAGATTCATTTATTTACATAAATATATATAAAAGCATTTGTGTATATGTGTATATACATATATTTATAGTCTGATTTCCCATATATGGGAATCTTGACATTTAGTATAAAATTGTATGGAGTACTTCAATACAGACTGTAGTGTTCTTCATCCTATAAGTATAGTACATAAAATATTTATTGGAATTGTTTGCATGCTGATGTTTACCTTACATTTGTTTTTCTGCCTTGTATGTATGTATAATTTAAATAATTAGGGACCAGTTAAATTGCAGAAAACCTTATATTTATTGACTTGATTTTTCCACCAAGTCAGTGTTTAAAAAAATAATAACTCTTGAGCTTCTCCTTTGTTATCATTATGCAAATTTAATGTAATTAGTGAGTCAAAATAAGATATCTTTTTTTGCCATTGAAAGGAACTATCTACCTAAAGCATTAATTAACTTCATAGTGTAATATATTTAAGGTGAAATCAGTACTTATAATTAATTTTGTTTACAATATTTTTAAATAAAGTGTAGGAAATTGTAGATACCACAATAAAAGAATCTTTTTGTTTTAGCTTGCTATGGAAAGCAGATATTAAATATAACTTCTCTGGTAATAGAATAAAATATGTAAGATAGGTCTTCTGCTATGCCAGAATATATACCTTGCATTGCAGTTTATATGTTGCCAGTACAACTTTCATCCTACACCATCTTTAAATTTCCATCCAGAATACGTTTCCTATCTAGGCAACTGTTGTTTACAGATATCTTGTTTCCTTTTCTTTCCACAGCTGATAATTTAGCTGTTCTATTTTAGTGTATGTTCTCCACTAAGCGCATAAAGCACTTCTGACTGTTTACCCTTAAAGCTCCAGAGAGTTAGGAAAACCTCTAGACTGCTTCTGTTTATTGTACACACATGCACTGTTAAAGGTTTATTTTCAACAGGAGGGAGACAAGCACAGAGATAAAGACCGATGGTGCATATCACTCTACCAGCACATCTTGCTGTACAGCACAGCATAAAACCTATTTTACATATATATATTTATATATTTACCTTTAAATTGATTCTATTTTCTCATGTGTACTAATTTGGCCCTTTGTGATGATAGTTCACTGTGTTTGTTGTTTCTGCTGCTAGTACAAAAATCTCTATTAGGTTTTCTTCACTGTGTGCTAGCTGTAGCAGTCAAAATGACAGGCTAATGGTGAGACAAGCAGCTGATAATGTATGATAATCAATACTCAAAATCCATTCCCTATGATGTGACATAAAAGAGTGAAACGAAAAGACAGATTTTCAGGGCTAAAGCACCAAAGCTCATGCAATGCAAGTGGGTTTTAATTTAAGGTCATTCTGTGTATTTTTTGTTGTTTTTGGCTTCATATTTAATTCAGTTACTGCTACCATGTCCAAGAAGCAGAAATGAGAAGTTAGTCAATACAGTTAATAGGAATGCAAGTATAAAAATTGCTTTAACAAATACGGGAAATGAGAAGGGGAAAGATAGAGCATGCAATATATGCATAACATATATATGCTATATGATATATGTCTCTTTTACTCAGAGATTGCCAGCAAACTTTGTATTTTTGTTGGCAGTAATGAATAAAATAAACACTGTGTAAGGCCCTTCCTTATAGCATTGTATGTGCATGCACGTGTGTGAGAGCTAAAAATATAACTCTTCAAACATAACTTGGTTGTAATGAATTAACCTAATGAGTGTTGAAAATCTCAAAGCATAGTTTTTGGCACAGTACTGAATAGCTACTGAATAAGTTTTCAGTACTTATTTCCAGTGACTGAGAACTTCTCTGATCTTTACCTTTCATCTGTTTCAATCTTAGTTCAGGAAATATTTATTTTTTTAAAGAAATACAGTTCAGTCGAGTTTTAGAAAAAGAGTCAGTGTCAAAATAGAATTTCTTAGTTCTATATTTCATATATATATGTATATATACGTATGTGTTGTCAATGTACATAGCAGAGAATTAAATATATATGAATATATTTATATTTAATGCATTTTAAGGTAGTATGACATAGAACTACTACCTGAAAGACAGAAAGAGTTTTCCTTCTACAGATGGCCTTTTTGTGCTATAATGAAACAGACTGTAATGTTTGAGAAGAGGGATTTGCTTTGATAGAGTAATTGAAAAGAAAGGAGCAGAGAAAAGTACTGGTCCATTGATTGAGCAATTCTGAGCATTTTATGGTAACTAACATGCAGCAGGGTTTTATTTTTGTCTTTTGTTATAAAGCAACAAAATTGTTTACAAATATCCATACAAAGGATAGTTAAGCTTACAACATAAAAGTTAGTTGGAAAGCTGATTAGTTGTTTAGGTAAACTTTTAAAAGTGCCAGAAAGCTTTTACTCAGAAATGTCATAAAATCCATATAAGATAAAAATAACTTTAGAAATTGTTCGGGAAAAATCCTGAAGAAAACACCTATTTCTCCTATTTCTGTAAGTCCACTTTTAAAGTTAGAGGCTGAACTTGCCACAAATCTACTCTGAAGGATCAGGAAGATGAGGATGTTTTTAAAATTATATTGATTTGGTTTGTTTTGTGGAGTTTTATATTTCTGAGTGGGATTTTTTTTTTTTTTAGGAGGAGGTGGTTGGTTTTTTGGGGATTGTTTTTTTTTTTTTTAGAGAGAGAGAGAGAGCGAGTGAGAGTAGCAGTTTCCCTTGGCTGTTTTAAAGCAGCAGCTGTTTGATGCTGTAGAAACTCCGGAAAACTGGATACGGAGAACTTTAGTGGAGGTGAACTAATGGGTGGAATGAGGTGTATAGCTATGTCCTTCATTTGTATGGCTCCCATTTCATTAAGCAATTGCCACACATATGTTGTCTCGGTGGTTATGCATACCAATGCCATCTCATTCAAGTGAAGTAAAATCTAACACAACAAACCTAAATTTCTTCCTTAAAATATTTTCAGTTCTGCCACTTTGTTACAGTCTTAAGGTTGGGGTTATTTTACTCCTGCTTTTCATCACGATAATTTTAGCTTTTATTTGGATACTAAAACCAGCCTGTGGGTTAGTTTTCCTTGGAGATCATAGAATCATGTAATGGTTTGAAAGGGTCAGAAAGGACCTTTAAATATCTACCATGGTCAGGAATGTCCATCACTAGATCACGTTGCTCAAGGTCCTGTCCAACCTGACTTTGAACCCTTCCAGTGATGGGACATCCACAATTTTTCTGGGAAATCTGTTGCAGTGCTATTTTAATATCAAAGAGCTTCTACCTCATGTGCAATCTAAATCTGCGTTCTTTCGGTTTATGCAGCCCAGGACACAATTGGCCATCTGGGCTGTGAGCACACACTGCTGGCTCATGTACAACTTTTCATCCAGCAGAATCCCCAATCCTCCTCACCAAGTCTGCTCTCAATCTGTCCATCCTCCAGTCTGTATTGATACTGGTGACTCCTCCAACCCAGGTGCAGGACCTTGCAATTGGACTTGTTGAACTTCATGATGTTCACATGGCCCCCACCTCTCAAGCCTCTCGCAGTCCCTCTGGATGGCATCCCTTCCCTCCAGCAAACCACTCAGCTTATTGTGATCATAGGGTGCACTCAGTTCCATTGTCTATCTCATTAATGCAGATAATAAATAATGTTGGGCCCAATGTGTACCCTGAAGGGACATCTCTCATTATGGTTTCCACTTGGACATTGAGCCATTGACTGCAACTGTTTGCATGTGACCATCCAGCCACTACCTTATTGATCTGACAGTCCATCATCAAATCCATCGATCTCCAATTTAGCACCAAGAATATTGTGGCCATATCAAAGGCCTTACAAAAGACTTTGCCTTGTCCACTGATGCATTCACTCCTTTGTAGAAAGCCACCAGATTAGTCAGACACAATCTGTCCTCAATGAAGCCTTGTTGTCTGTGTCTAATCACCTTCCCATCTTCCATATGTTTTGATACATCTTCCAGGAAGATCTGTTCCATGATTTTACCAGGTACACAGCTAAGGCTGATGCACCTCTATGAATTTTATGTCTAAAGCCTTTATGTTACATCCTTTTCCTCAACAATCACTTTGTTCTGCTGTTCCTGTACCTAATTCTCTCTTGCTTTTGGTATTTTTTCAGGGTTTACGCCAGACTTAGATTTTAAAGTCTTCAAGGAAGAGAGCACATATACAGAATGATATTTTTTCACACTACTGTATCATTAACAAGTATCAGTTCTGAGCAAATTATGCAGTTTAACATCACTGTGACATAATACAGTTTGAGTTTAATTTAAGTCCTATTTATTCATACCTTTTTAGAAATGTGAAAAACTGTTTACACTCTTGGATTCCCATAGATCACCTTTGGTGTTTCTTTTCTCAGGCTTGTGCAGTGCAATCATCCATTTATCAGGTGGTAATATAAGATTACTAGGAATTTGTTTTCTGATTAAGAAAGATGACGATGGCTTAAATTCTCCCCATCTTTGGGTCAACATATTTGTTCTGCTTTTCTGAAGACTTGTTCTGCATGTCTCTGTATGTGTGTTTCATCCTTGTATTTAAAGGTATTACAGTTTTTTTGTCTAACTGGAATTCCATTCATTTTTTAAATTCCTAAAAAAAAGAGTATTGAACCCATCTGCCCATTTTGTGAAAGAAGAATTATTAATTGCTAAAGATCAATGTATAGTTAACTGAAAACTAGAGATGATAAAAGGATTTAGTCTATTTATTATTTTTCTTATTCCTGATACTTGGTTAGAGTTGTGAGCACAATTATAAGACAGTAAATATTGCCCCAAATGTAACCTATTTAATGTAAATGACACACAAGCTAAGGTTTTTAAAACAAAAAGTTTTCTTTGAATTGTAGACCAGGAAGCACCAAAACTTATGTTCTAAAAGTGTAGCAAAGGAATCTCATTTAGCAATATTCTTTGAAAGAAATAAGGATATAGAAATCCTATCTGAAAACATCATCAGTTCAAATAGTGTGTCACCATTTGTCATTCTTCCAAATTGTATGTATTGAGCAAATCCATTTTCACTTAGTTGCACCAAAACAAAAAAGGGGAAAACTGATTACATGATCCATACTCATGTCTAATAAAATTGCAATATGCGCTTTTTGACAAGCTTATATTTAATGCATACTGATGGAAGATTCTAGTTCTCTGTTCTCAGCAGGAAAAGTAGGCTTTTCAAGAAAACCTTTTCATTTTGTGACTGTCACACAACATAACAATTACAAATGAAATGGAGGTGACAAAAAAAGAAAAAACAGCTTGCTGATTTTTATGAAGTGTTTGTATTTTCAGAAAGGCAGTCACTGCTCAGTTATTTGATTTGAAAAATTAATCCTTATAATTCCTTTTGAGTTCCCTAAGTACTGTTCACTCTTTTCTAGTATGAGTTTTACAGAACAAAGCCTAAAAGATTTCTACAGCAGATTAGTTTACAGATGAAGCTCAATTCCACTGAGAATGAGTCTCTAATGACCCCTTTATACTTCCATTGGGCTGTGTGAATGCTTTAATATGCGGAGAACAGAGTTAAATAAATCTATTGTCTCAACTAACAGGTTTGTGCAAACCTTCTGAAATATTTTAATTATAGCTTCTTCTTTTTCTCCATAATTAAGAAACCAGATGTCAAGTAAGCCCATCACGTGATGATCATAGCCTATCCATTAGCCTAAATAAATCCACTTATAATTAGAGTTTTTTTTCTTTCTCCTTTGTTTTGCAGAACAAGAAGAATGTGTTAACTGCACAGATGAATGCAGAGTGCTTGGTCATTCTGACAGGTGTTGGATGCCACAGTTCCCTGCAGCCAGTCAGGCTGAGAATGCAGATTATCGCACAAATCTCTTTGTACCCACAGTTGAAGCTAATGTTGAGACTGAGACATATGAAACTGTGAATCCCACTGGGAAAAAGACTTTTTGTACATTTGGGAAAGACAAGAGAGAGCACACTATTCTCATTGCCAATGTTAAACCTTACTTAAAAGCCAAACGTGCCCTGAGTCCTCTGCTTCAGGAGGTTCCCTCAGCATCGAGCAGCCCAACCAAGACATGCATTGAGCCTTGCACCTCAACAAAAGGACCACTGGATGGTTGTGAAGTGAAATCAGGAGCCTTGGCTGAACCAAGCAGCCAGTACTTGTCAACTGACAGTCAGTATCTATCGCCCAGTAAACAGTCAAAGGATGCTTCCTTCATTGCATCAGAGCAGATGGCTAGGGCCTTTGCAGACGTGCATTCCCGAGTGAGCCGAGACTCGAGTGAGATGGACTCTGTTCTGGAGCAGTTAGACCGTTCCGCCCGGGATCTAGGCAGGGAGTCGGTGGATGCCGAGGAAGTTGTGAGAGAAATAGACAAGCTCTTGCAGGACTGTCGGGGAAGCGACCCTGTGGCCATCAGAAAGTGAGGGGGAAAATAAGGACAGGCTGGCAGTTGCATTCCTCTTCTGCTGATTGAAAGTAAACAAATAAATAAATTCCCTGGTTGTAACAGAATTACAGAAATGAAGGAAGACCAATGCTGCTTTAAGGCTTTTAGTGAACATCTGAAGTGCCCACAAGTATGTTCTTTTCACTGCTCTTTCTTTTTGACAGATAACACTGGTTTCATTTTGACCAAACTTTCATTAGGACAGAGTCAAGTACACCAAGAACAAAATGAAAGAAGGAAAGACAGTGCCATTTTGACAATCTGATAGGAAGGTGTGAGAAAGCTGGAATGGAAATACGTCTGATACTTTAAGACTGTCCTCAATAGCTGATGCTGACTTTACTGTTTACGTATAAACCCCAAGAAAAACAGGGTTGAATAATGCTGATCTGTGGTGAATTTCCAGCAGCCACCACAGGCTTCTACTGAAAGTCCTATAAAGAGTTCTTGTAGTAGTCCAAGTGACGCCAAACATTAACATTCATTTGTGGTAAACATTTATGTACAAAGTTATCTGCCACAAATACGAAAAAAAAAAAGAACAATAAAACAAAAAGAACCATTCCAGATCATTATTCAAGAAAACATATCCTCATCATTAATGAAACACTACATATCATATTAAGGTTAAATGTAAAATTATATAGTCCATCTTGTCCTGCACACACATAAGCTAATTCACTTGATAAAATGAAAAAAAAAAATATTTTAATATCTATTTAGCGTTTTAGTGTCCAACAAAGCTATAAATAGTTAGTGATAACTTTAAAAAAAAGAAAAGGAAGTGAAATAAAGTTTTGGGAAAAAAGAGTTACCTTAAGGGTAATACAGAAAAGGAATTAACATTATTAACACTTTTTTATTCATTTGTGGACACTAAAATAGCTCAGGAAAGTGAAAATGTCAGACATCCACAAAAATCACATGGTCATTTAAATGTGCAAATGTAAGAAGATTCAGTGTGTTTACATCAAATGACATATTTTTATTGATTTATTGCAGATTCAGTGCATATGAGCCAAATTGTTGAGTGTATAAGAGCTATATTGTGTATTTTATTAAATTAATATATAGTTGTGTTGCAAAAATATTTGGGCTTATATTGTAAATGGCAAGTGTTGCCTCAGTAGCTGTCGAACTCTATGAGTTTTGTTTTTTCCTGCTTCCTTTTCCCCATGGAATATGGGAAGCAGCGCCTCAGAGCAAAGTCTCTTGTTTAATGTATGGTCTACGAAGTACTGCAGTACATAATCTGTTCAAAATATGTTTGAGTGAGCTGATGGAGCTAATTGAACAACCTACAAATACATCCATCAGTCACGGTTATGTGCAAGTCCTTGTAGAAGCTTCTATTGCAAACCCATGTTTAATAACAAAAATTACACTCGAACCAACATCTGGAACCTCCTTGTTTTTTGCTTTTTTTGCCAACACATGCAGCCAGCCTGTTCAATGTAGGATATTTGATTGAATTCTTCAGAGATGCCACCATTTTAAAAGTTTTGGTATTAAGTTTATAGAGCTGAAAAATAAGTCAGTGCCAATGTGGCATGAGCAGTATTTTGTCTGATTCTTCAGAATGTGCAATAGCTTGCTGCAGTTCTAGATAAATACTGCTTATTCTGGGGGGTGTTTTTAGTCAGGTTTTCACTTGATCTGAATAATATTTGCAGAATAACTTAGAATAACTTGGGATATAGTTTCTACTTTTTATTATTGTTTCCTAAGAGCGTTTTTATTGCATTTGAAAAATTCAAAATTACTTTCAGATGAAACTTGGAAAAGAACAAATGAACTTCCACAGTACAAGAAGAAGCAGAAGAATAAAATGTTTAGCTCAGGATTTGTCCCTTATATACTTTAGATACTCTGCTGGAAATACCACTATGGCACACTGTTTAAAAACTATGTATTTGGTCTCTTAAATTTAATCTGTACTATAAAAACATTTGTAAAAGTCGTTGGCAATCTGAAATACCACAAGCCATAGTTTTTTATCAGTTCAAGAACAAAAGTTGACCTAACAGCCTATTTTGGTTTTGGGATTGCATTTAAACGGTGATTTTAGCTAGTCAGTCCTACAATGAATTGTCTTTGGGAGACACCAATTTTGACAGTTTGCTTTTAGCTCCTGTTAAAAAATGTCTACTATTACACGCAAAAGGAAGGATCTTGTACATGTCTTATCGAGCTACTCTCCATGTTTTGGACAATTTATGTATCTAAAACGTGGTGTTGTCTGTGTTATATAATTTTTTTTTTTTTGGCCAGGAGACCCAAGATTGGTTTTGCTTGATAGCTTGATAGCTTGAAATTCCATAGTGGAGAGGATTCTTATTGTTTGATCAGTCTTTTCTACGTATTTCTGTGGTGCCCATCACTTCAGTGTCTGTGCACCAAGTCTTTAGCTCTGCCAGTGAGATCCATTATTCAGCAAAATCTAAGCCAGTATGTAAATGCAGTCAAGTGATGGAGATTTGTGTATTTTATAAATGATTTTAACACTGAGTAACCAATTGTACAATTCATTGTATGTTTCTGAAGACATAAAACCACAACATTCTGAGAAAGGGCTGTGCCAATGTAAGAGGAATTTACCTTAAGGCTCTCTGTCACTAGTGATTTACTAGCTTTAGCTGTTTAACACATTATCTGTATTTCGTAGTGATTATTTATTTACCACTCTGAGGTAATTCAGAATTCATGACTCACAGCTTTATAGAAGAATTTAGGAAATCTTGCTTTTCTTTAATTTGTCTTTCAACTGCCTTGTTTTGTAGAACTCTGGCGTACTGCTTCCCAGTATAAGATTATCCCAGATTAAAAAATTTATTGCACAATTTAGAATGGATACATAATGAACCAATAAACCAGCAGAGCTTATACAATGTGAGATTTGCTGGTTCAGTCAAAATTAACATGATTGTGTGTGAAGGACATACTGCACACAAAAGAATTTAAATTGTTTTTTCTCCTTGGTATCTCTACCATCACCATTGGAGAAAGAGGCAGCAATGAAAGATAAAGTTTATGAGTTATTTCTGTCATTTTTCACACATGTGCTTTGTAAGACTAAAAGGAAATACCTGTCACAAGATTATAAAAGGAAAGTTGGAGTTAAGGGAGGCAAGTAAAGCAACTAATACATTTGTACTGTACACTGTGAATAGCAAATAAGGCATTCTGTATGTTTTTTTAATTAAAAAAAAGCCAGCAACTGGGAGTTCCTTATACAATTGGCCAATCAAATCAGAAAAAGTCAGACTTTTCTTTTTCCACTTTTTTTTTTTTTTAATTGGCATATTTATGAGGAACCAGATTCTCCTGAACTGTGATTTGCCACTTAAGAATAGAGGTTTCCCAATCCAAGTTCCCCCTAGAAGTCAAACTTTTTTCATAGTGGAGCAAGATACACCATTCAAACAAGCTTTCATGTTGCTTGCTGTCAAATTGACGGGAAATTGCTGAGGTCAGGGAGGAGTCTGAAGCCTAGCATAACATACACCCACTCATTATTGTTTAATTGCTTTCTTTTGACATCAGGCAGCATTTATAATTGCATTAATTTAAATGGGAGTTTTGGCTATCGAGATTTGTTGACTTGAAGTGTAATTGAATGAAATCTGATTAAGGTTTTGACTTCTCTGTCCCAATTGTGATACAGGTTGGCATTCTCATTTATCAGCCCCTGTCTCCCCATATGGCTCAAAGTTGCACCAATGACTGGTGAATGACACAAAAAAACCCCAAACAAAAGCAGCATACATTGTATGGATTTTTTCAACCGCTATTGTTTAATGGCTGTGTTTAATGTGACCTATCTGGAAAATGAGGACTACGAATAAAAAGCGATTACTAATAGTGGTGTTGCCTGCTTTTGCATTCATTAACACGGAAGAAATGTGTTAAACACTGCATACCACAGGGAGCCTGATGGTAATTACTTTGGAAAAGCAACTTGTGGCAATGCGGCTGTTACAGCTAGTTATCAGTTTGCCAAAAAAATGACAGTTCCTGCTTCATTTATTAGAAATGTGTAACCGTTTTCTCTCAACAGGAAAGTGGAGAAGAGTTTTCATCAAGCTGGGTAGGTTTATCTTTTAAGCAGCTGATGCACTGAATCCCTACAGGCTGTTATTTGCTCATAGAAACATGGAGCTGAATAAAGGATACTTTGGTTTAGTACACTGGTGTGAGTTCACCAGAAACATTATAAATGGGATGGGGCTGTAAATTCTTAAAGACTGTCAGGCTAGCAGGAGAGATCAAAACACTGCTTGAGTATACAAGTGGAGAAGGACAACCTGAAGAATGCAAGGAATTGGTTTTTTTCTTTTTTACTTTTTTTATTGTGTCTTTCTTAAGAGCGTGAGTAATTTTATTCGTGTTGCTGTAAACAATATGACAAATTGCTGGGAATAATATTTCTAAGTCCTATGTCTTTTTTTTTTGAGTTTGTTGTTATTTAAATTTAACACTTTCCTTAACCTCTTTTGTTTGGTTGGGTTTTGATGAATTTGAGCATTATGATCAATCCCTCAGAATGTGTGGCCCTCTCTGTCTGCTCCTGGGTGATTGTAGCAATGATATACCGAATAGTGTAAATCCTGTAAACCAGAATTTTTAGGGGGTTTTTTTGGTTTTTTTTTTTTTTTTTTTTTTCCAGTGGGGAGTTTTTTGACTTTTGTTTGTTTGGGTTTTTTAAAAAGTAATTAAGTATATAGGCATTGCTTTTGACAGCTAAATAGAATTTCAGTTTGTTCAGAATACTACAGGTATTACAAAGGTGTGTGTTATTCCTGCAGACAGAATTACCTTTTACCCATTACATTTTTTCTGCAAGTCTCCTTGCCAGAATCAAAACCAGCCTGCATCTAGTTAGCTGCCATCTTAGGTACCGAAACCCAACAATGTTATCTCCCCTTTTTCCCACTACATATATCTATCTTTCTACAGGCTGATTTCCAAAATCTAGCAAGCCACTGTCTGTGCAGAGTCCTGACAGAATGTACCTTGTGCTGCTGATGACCTCACTGGACATGGGATGTTACTTTTACTGTCTTCAACTGTGTGTGATTCAGAGCTTGGCTGGATCCACGGTGTATGTAGAACAAGTCATAAACCATCCTGGCTTTTCTTTACCCAGAATACAGAGTCATTGATTTCTCATTTGGAAAGTGGCCAGTCCATCAAACAGAGATTCTTAGATCTCCTTTAAGCCAACCACGTATTACTGCTTCAGGGTGTTCACTCATGGGATAAATACGCTATCCTTATCCTTTATTGAGTCTAGACATGAAAGCAGCTGAAAGCTTATTTCTTAAGTTAGTAATGTTTCCTTAAAAATGAAATTTCTCCAGTAGAAAGGACAACTGTCTGCTGTACGCCTAGTTTGATTTGTGAAAGGTCACCTTAGTTTCAGTAGTGCATGAAGAAATGGATCAGGGAATTAATGAGCCATCTAAGAATTTTCTGAGATGTGTATTCCATAATGCATATGTTATGATTCAGGGAAAAGAGCAGAGCATCTTGGTCTATTTATTGTTGATGATTCCCAATAATGCCTGTCTTATGAAAATATTTAGTTTAAATTTTGGGGAAACATTTTTCTGTGGCTGGGAGAAAAATTATTTTTAATATTTTTAAGAAGATTTTTTTTTTCTAAATACATACTAGTCAAATCTTGGGCCCTTTTTTACTTTGTGAAAATGGTGTTCTGACATGGTTTCCCCCTCTAGGTTCTTTATATTAGAGATAATACCTTTGATTCAGGCAAGACTCCAAAATGTCTGTAAACATTCTGAAATTTATCTTGGTAAGAGTTAATTGTATAAGACTAGCTTGAAACATAGATGACTGGAGAGCACATTCAGATGTTGACCTACTGAGGAAAGGAATAATGAAAATTCTATTTCTGTAAACATATTTTATTTAATACTTTGAACACTAACTCTGTGGAAATTTTATTATAGTGCACCTGCTGAACTGCTACCAGGGAACTAGGAGTAGAATTGGCCAGTAATCCTCAATGTTTTCCAAATTAAAAGCAACACTGAGGTTGTATCTGGAAATCAATTGATTGCTGTAGCAGTATAGAAATGTCTGCAACAAGAAATACTCCTTAACAAATTTGCCATTACATTTTGAAATACCTGTACATTTTCCATCTTTTTAAGGGCAATCACACACAAAAGTCTTTTCAATGGTTTGATTTGAGAGCGATAAAAATGGATCACTAGGCTGGCATCAGCATTGAAATAAAAAACACCATACGTGTCTGACCATCAGGAAATGACATCTATTTCTGTTATTACTGTCTGTAGTAAAATGTTCCATGCATATATTTTTTAAGCCTTTTACAACAGGCATCAATCACGATGTTGCATGCTGTAATGATTTCTACAAGTGACCCTATTAGTCACCACTCCTTTCTTTTTATATGTCAATTTAAAATTCTTTTACACTAAAAATTTATCTAATGTAGAGAAATTAGATTTCTTATTCATCTTCATGCTTCTTATTATATAATAAAAAATATTCATCATAATATTTGTAGATAAGACCTCAATTTGTTTCTTGAAATTCTTTGGTTTAAAATTTTATTAAAGCTACTGAATTATATAAAAAAAAAAAATTTATTTTCCTATTAAAATACTTATATTTTTGTGAACAAATTCTTCATTCACTATTGTGAGTTGAATGGGGAATCTTATTATAAGTATTGCAATAAACTAGTCAGCTCTAAGAAAATAAGAATAATAAAATAAGAATATTTTCTTGATAACTAAACATATAGCCATTTCATCTTCAGTGAAAATTATTTATTTTGGAATTTTTTGTACTGAAATTCTGAGAAAAAAATAATCTGATACATGTATTCTGGATAACTAATACATTTAACATCCTCTAACTATAATGCAGTTCAATGTAGTGGTATTTCATTATGAGTATATGTTTAGGGACTGTCTTAGACCAGATGAGAAATTGTATTTACTCTGAATACCCTTTGAGTCTCTATGCTTGAAGATGCATTGGCTATATGAATGATTCTGTATTCCCTTGTGCCTCATTTTAAACTGAGAACAAAAGTAATATAAGCACTCCTATTTCATTTAATAAGGATTTGTAGAATACCATGTGAATATAGTAAATACAGCAGAGAAGAATACATGTGAAACTATTTTAACTACATTATAGTACCGTTGTATTATAAGAGATTTAGAACAGAGATTAGCAACAGTTAATAAGCCTTTATCTTTGACCACAAGATAAGCTTCTTAAAAGCACTGTGGCTTTGCCTCAGTTTAAGGGTTGTAGTACTAGTGGAGAGCACCAGAATAAGGGTCCTGTTCAGTCTCTAGGTTTCTTTTGTGCTGTCTTCTTCTGGAAGAAACTCCAGAGTATTTCCTTCCATAATAATTTTTGCACCTCCATCAGCCAGTGGAAGTGAGCCAAGCTCCCTGGTATATACCAGCTCACTGCCACACTGCCACTCAGCGTTCTGATGTTACCTTAGCAGAGTAACATGAGTGTTTAGGTGACTCATTCAGGGATCCAATATGGACAGATTTGATAGTACATCGTTTTGGATGTCAAAGTAAGACAGACCAATCCTTCTAAAGGAAAAGAACGCCCACTTTTTGAAAAAAGTAACAGTTTTTGAAAAGTAGTCTCCAGAACCCATTCCCCACTGTCCCCACCAAAAAACCAAACCAAACCAAACCAAACCAACAAAAAAAAAAAAAAAAAAAAAAAAAAAAAAAAAAACACAAAAAAAAAAAAAGAAAAAACTAAAAAAAAAACAAACCAGAAAATACTTGACATAAAACAAAAAGAATCAATTACTTTTTATTGTGATTCACACCTACAGGGTAATTACTATTACTCACTGCNAAAAAAAAAAAAACCAAAAAAAAAAACAGGAAAAATGCTAAATATAGCCTTGATTGTAGACAGTTTTCCCTCCACAATGCAGTCGAGTAACATTGTTGATGAGTATAAATCCACCACCATTCTTCTCTAAATAAACCTGTTCCAGTGAACTAAAACAGTAGAGTATAATGGAAGTTTTAGAAACCCAGGTAAAGCCTGTATAACAATAGCAAGCACAGTCAGTCCTTTAATTTCCAAATGAATCATCTTTTTTAAAAGATTCCTACTTCTGCACTTATTAATAACCTTCTGTGAACTCCTAAATTGTAAAACCATTGCAGCTGCAGTGTTAATGTGGCTGCTAGTAGAAAACAAGATAGAGAAGGAAAAGGAATACTATGCTTTAGGCAGACTTCCAGTTCCTATTACATCTTATCCCTTTAGCAGAGGTGAAATGTCAGGGGCCCATCATATTATGGCAACAGTAGGAGAAGTACAAACAATTGGAGGACGTCTGATTCAAGCACTCTTGTTCAAAAAGCTTTCATGGAGATTTGCCAAGTTTACTGTGGGATCAAGAATGTAAACCTGAGACAGCTCTGCTGATAACCAGTAATTCCTGTAGTCTAAGGTGATGTTCACATCACCTCCTGCCTGGAAAAATTTCAAGCTTCTATGGGCAATGACAACACGCAACTGCAAGGAGCCACCAGGTGCAGCTGCCAAATCTTGAATCCCATAGCTTCTTATAAGTGCATGCCAGCTCCCCTCATTCACTTTATTTCCTTCATCCTGAGTGTTTATAAGGCATGCTAGCAAATGCTAGTTGACACTTCCAAGCCTTGAAGGGTGGTCTGGAGAAAGACCAATCCTGGTTCAATGCCTGTGTTTGTTAGCACAGAATGCTTTCTTGCAGACAGATAAAAATTGAGTTCTATTTGAAGAACCACCTGTTTACTCAGTTTGGGAATTTCTTTAGTTATTATTTTTGTTGCATTTTATAAATAATCCAGAAAATCTTCAGCATCAGTGAAGCTAAATGCATGCTCATTTTTAACAGCAGCATAAATATTAATCACAATAACCAGTCAAGACTGAGGATTTTATTTGGCATAACATGTACAACCATGCAACAATTATGTAAAAATGGAAGTTATTATGAGCTGTAATTAATATACTGTGTTACCAGCTGACTCAAAGCACTTTGCTCAGCATCCTTGGTTTTAAAGACTGCATCTGAGTGGTGGTAAAATGTATACTAAATTCAGTAAAGCACATCAACAGCCCTAGGCTTTCTCCTCTAGTGGTGACTACCACTGAATTTTATTTCTGCTGGAATCTTGCTATTAAAAAAAAAAAAAAGAAAAAGAAAAGCAGTATAATTGCTGATTTACCACCACTGCTTAATCTAATTCTGTTCTTAGTGGTCCATTAGCATAACGGAATTTGCATTTTATTTCACAGAAAATGTTATGACTCCACCTGCCTTAGTTCAGAAAGCATATCAGAAACAGGAAAAATGGTACAAACAAAGAAATGACAAACCACTTACATTTACTAAAACAACTTAAATATAAAAGGGGAAAGTGAAATGGTACATGTAGAGTATACCATCTTTACAAGTGAACTATAAGTGTACCAACCCCCTCACATTATTCAGTTCCATCACTCAGTTTCCATTTTATTGGGTTTCCAAAACTCAGAAGTAATTTTCAAATGTGCTGCTATCACATGCCACTATCCTTGTAAAATTTTATTTATTGTGAACACTGTGGCAGAAAATGTGCAAAGACATATGCAGGGATATAGTGCTTTATCAAACTATAACATTACTAAACATAACTGCTTTCTTATTGACTTGGACCTAATCCAGACACTAGAGATCACAGAAAAATTACAAGTTATCACACCCTTCCCAGAGTGAGGTGATCAAAATAATAACAAATTAAGGATATTTTGAGTGACAGTTTATATGTATTTCATTATATTTCTGCACTTCCTTTGAGGCTCAAATCCTAAGGGTAACAGCTGTCATTTTAAAGGTGACTTATTACATTCCTTTACAGAGTCCCCTAACAGATGGAAAGGTCTTTGTTTCCCAGGGAACACTGATAAGTTATGATTTCCAGAGCTTTTAATCATTTTAGCAACACTTATACACATCTGTCAATTACTCTATTGAGTGATGTTAATAATATAGCAATCTGAGAATGACAAAGAACACTCTTCTTTTCTTGAAAACACAACTTTTCCATCAAGACTGGAAACACAGAAGGAAAACACTTTTGAAGAGTTCTTTTCTCCATAGAAATCAGTGTAACTGCCTGGGTATTTGGCCTGGCTGAGATGCAGTTCATTTTCCCCACATCAGCCCTCACAGTGCTGTGCTCTGCACTGGTAGCTGGGAAGGTGCTGATAACACACCAGTGTTTTAGCTGCTGCTGAGCAGGGCTGGCACAGCATCAGTGCTCTCTCCCCAACATTTCACCCTCACTCCCATCCCCAACAGACCCCTGGAGATGGGAAAGACCTTGGCACAGGACAAAGCCAGGACAATTGACCAAAGGGGTAGTCTATATGATATCTTCTCAGACATGAAAGCTAAGAGAAAAGAGGAGGCAGGAGGGATTCATTATTTATGACATTTGTCTTCTGGAGCAACTGCTACATGCACTGCAGTCCTACTTCCCAGAAAAGGACTGGACATCACCTGCTGATGGGAAGTAGAAAATGAATCTTTTGTTTTCCTTTGCTAATGCACATGGTCTTGCTTTTGCTGTATTAAACTACCCTTATCTTTTCCCATGAGGGTTTTTTGCATCTTATTTTCTCCCTCTCCTGTCCTCCTGGGGAGGGGACTGTTAGGGCAGTTTGGTGGGCACCTGGAATCCAGCTAAGGTCAACCCACCACAACCAGCATTTATAGTAACAGTGAAATGTTATTTTCATAATGCATGTCCACAGAGCTTTTCTTCTCCTCTCCTGAGCTACAGTGAAGCTATAAATCATTAAAACATACAACCGATAAAACATGACAAGCTGGCATCACACAAATAATTAAAATCAAAGTCACTGTGCAGAAGTGATAATTTTGGTCAGGTACAGAGTAATGGCCTTCACTGTGGTGCTTTTTCTGGTCGTGATACCGAGCATTTGAAGCTCCCAAGGCTTCAGAATAGAGGCAGCAGATGTGTGTGTACCAGTAGATGTGGCAGCTCTACCTCATGACTAATATGCAGTTCATTCATTCATTATAGAACTGAGGCTGCAGCCCCCTTATGTAAACCAGGTATGTTTTTGCAGTGATGTTACAAAGTATCCACATAGAAGTTACACAGCTTTTACAGAGCAATGACACTGGGATGTTTTGGAGGGGTTTTTTTGATATCTATGTTATGTTCAATATGAACAGAAACCTGAGCATCTAAATAAAGACTTCTTATAATAATATAGAAAACTTTTTCGTAAAAATATTTTTACAGCGTCTTATATATATATATGTGTATATATATTATATTTTTTTTTTAAATTGCAGGAAATTTTATTCTGATACCTACTACGAAAAGGAATTATAGCCCTAATGTTCTGCAGTGTAACAACTTAACTGTACCTTAGTAACAAAACCCTTTCAGCTTTCAAACTTTATTTTTAAGAAGTCTCAATTGGAGATTTTTGTGTCATCAGGCAGTACTTAGTACTATTTAATATGTATTTGAATAGCATTTGAAGACCCTAGAGAAGGAGTCACAGCTTCTTTTTAAGCACTACTGATAAGCAGTGAAATGTTTCATATTAAAAAAGTATTACAGAAGCAAATCAAAATAAAACAAAACAAAATATTTCAGATAAAGAAAATCTTATCTCCAGACCAGTCACGACTGGAGGAACATGACAGAATTTATAGGTTATGGTCTGCACAGACAATGTGTACTGGAGCCAGGAATTTAACTTGCATTTCTCTATTATTCTAATCCAGACCTCGAACTAGTGCAACCACCTTTTTACATCCTTCAGGAAGATCAGATAGGTTATAGATCAAAAAGGCAGTTCCTAGAATTTAAAACTGTTACACAGCAGTTTAACCCGAGCCTTTAAAGTCTTCTCTGTACATACTGTACAAACTCTGCTATTCTTCCAGCACCCAAAATTGTCAGGAAGGGTGTTTACCACCATTTTCTCAAGAGCCTTAGACCCCTCAGGTCCTTGACATCTCTGTATATATTGTCTTGAAAAAAGTATGGAGTATTCAAATGCTCTTCTGTAACGTAAAGTAAGTAGCAGTTGGCACCATACAGTTCTGTTATAATGAAAACATGAGGTGGTTGCCATTACCCAGTCCTGCACTAATGAGAACAGTAGGAGTCTAGCATTACAATGGTCTAATGAAAACAGGAAATGGCTGGCATTAGATTGGTATAATGAAAACAGGAGGTGGCTGGCATTATGCTTATACAATAAATAAATTAAGATTTCTGGCCCTACCAATCTCATCTACATTATATATGATTCCAGTGTGCAAGAGAAAAACTTATGCAAAATCAGGGACAGTGAGAGTAAAGATCATTCTTTGTTACATCACCTCAGAAGCAGAGTTGTGTCCTTTTCCTTTCAACTGTTTATTTCTTCTTTGGTGGTTATACACGAGCAAAACAGGCACATGGTTTTAAAAATTAGCACGTAGCCTATACAGACTCTTTTATTTTAAAATAGCCAAAAGTAGCTTGTTTTCTCGTGCCTGTCATGCTTTAATGTGAAGGTTAAAATAGCTTATCCAGAAGTAAAAATTGATATGACTGGACTTTTTAAAATGAGTCTCACACTTAGCTCTCCCAATCTGGGCTAAGTATGCAATTGATAATACTTTGGGGTGTTTAATGCAATACAGAGAATGAGATCAATACTTGCTGAGAAATAAAGAAACAAAAAAGAAGAAAAAATTTAAGCACAAAATCAATCATTTAGCTAATGTGCTTTCTTCTAAGAACAGAAGGGTCAGGTGGTTTCCTTCCTTGTTTTTCAAACAAACTTTTCTAGTTGAATCTTTTTATTATTACACAAGAGGGTCTTCAGTGTAGGTCTTAGACAATGAATGGACCACCATTTTCCATTTTATTGCAACTTTTAGAGCCATCTGAAACTGATTGATTCTCACTGTCCTTAATCTGGCTGAATTCACCATGAGGTTTGTACAGTTCAAGGCCAGTACATTAAGGCACTGCATCAATCCACTCATACGGTACCTTTCAGCCACTCAGTCTCCCATTTCTCATCTTCAAGCTCAACTGCATTGTTTCTGGACATTTTCCACTGAAGCCAAGAGAGTAAATGAAGCAAGAAAATGTTTGGAGTATGATTTTCAAAGCAACAATTAGTGTGCTGGAATGTTCCAGCATAAAACACTGTGCTTCCTGCAGCCTGTTATTCTGCTGATAGCTTTGGTTTCCACACTCAGATTGCAGTGAAAATATTCCAGTCAGGTAGCTCAGAGTGAAACAGCAGTGTGATGCAAATAAGGAACAGATAATCAAATCAAACTTTCTAATCGAGTTTTGCTATGCTGACTCTCTTATTTCTCTCTACCCCGCAGTTTGCATGTTTTACAACACTGCAGAATTAGCTTAAAGAGTAAATATTTGTGAGTTTATAGAATCCTGTCATGTCTCACATATACCGAAGAACAAATGAAGGAAAATAATCTTCCTGTGCTGCTTCTATTATTACTTCAATTTCTTTGCATCTTTGGTGTGGTTCTGATTGAATCCTTCTGAAGGAGGGGAATAGAAGATGAAGAAGTCAGAGGGGTAAAACAGGGTGAGTACTGTTAATAAATTTTTGCTTTCTTTTTCTTTTGTGTTTTATTTCTTCATCAAACAACTGAAGGGAAAAAAGTCCAACAAAATACTCATACCTTATGGACTGGATTTTAAACTAAAACGTATGGCACTGGAAGCAGCATATGCCTAGGAAAATCTGCTGTTATGTGCTGTGTGTGCAAGCTGCAGACGTGGCTTAATCGAGATAGGAGGCGACACGTGCCGTGCATCTGAGATTAGTGTCTGGACCTCAGCCATTAATGCTGGCATCCCAGGAACTGACTCATTCCTCTGCCAAACTTCTGCTGGGATTTGGGTTCACTGAATCCAACTCACAGTCTTTAATCCCTGCAAGCAGTATCTCTTTGAATTGTGGAGCTTGCAAAACATCCAGGTGGTGGTCCAGCCACGACGGCATCTGCGTAAACTCAAGAGACAACCTGCTCTCTTTAAGGCTTCTACTATTCAGTAAGTTTCTAGCCCCCTACCATGCAAGTCTGAACGTCAAAACTCCATTTTCTTTGGTTCCTTATACTGAGTAGGCAATAGTCATATTGCCCTTCCAATCTCTTTGAAATATTTGAGATCTTACAAACGTCGTATGCTATAAATCTACTTGATGGGTCTCATCATTCTGTAAGCAATATTTTTCATTAGCTTTGCAATAAAATGGCATTTTGCCCTATTTTCAAACTAACAAATTTTGTCAGGGTTGGCATCTCTATTACATTACCAAATATATCAGTCAATACCACCTGGTGTAATTGAGTCTTGTTATATGATTCAGATAGTTGCTTAAACTATGGATTTTTCAAAGTCAAATTTTCTGGCAGGAAGAATATTGTTTTAATAAAATTTTAGATAAATAGGTAGTATATCACTGTAACTACTAGTCTTGATTTAAGATAATTAATTGACCTCCGTGTATAATATTCAAGATCATTTATAATTTTGTTGCACACAAAAATCTGTATAAAACCATTTGATTATGCTTGATTTCTATCTCAAGCTGCATACCAAAACTAGCATCTGACACTCACAGTAGAACATGAATGAGTGTGACAGTAAAATCCCTATGAGAGCCAAGGTTTTTGTTTTAAACAATATTAGGAAATATGTTCTCTTCTGTCTTTCTAAGTAACTAAGGAAACTGGCATCATGAGAAAGGTTCCTATCTTTTAATGGAATGTGAAAATTAAAATTTAAAATCTAGCAACACACACGCACTGAAGGAGAAGAACCACATGAAGGTAAAAGATTTAAAACTGAGTACTACAGATTCAGTTAAATTACATTCTGAGCCAAACCTTTTTCATAGATGTATTCATGTATAACAAAGGACAAATTTCATACTACTACATGGTTTACTAATCAAAAGTTTGTTATTCTCATCTGGGCATCTTTTAAATTACAAATATTGAAATGGCATCTAGACATTATTTATTTCCCTGTGAATGTTTTTTGCTTGTATTTTCATAGTGAAGAAATATTTTTGAAATCTAGATAAATATTTAAAATGCCCTGATCGTAACACAATAAAAAGTCTGGATTATAATACTCATTTCAGTAAAATAGAGCTATTTGTTTCCATCCACATTACTAATCCAAATTATTTTGTAAATTTTTCTCACACATTATATTTTTATTACTCCTTTAAGGCACCATAATTTCTTTGATGACAGACACTGAGATTTTTAGAGTATATATGACCATGAGAGATTTACATCTTAGCTACAGTCTGAATTTTCAGTGTACGTAAAAGATATTTTACTACATGATATAGTTGTGCCAGATCCAATCAACTAAGTGGAGCTCACTCTAACCAATTCTTGGGCCATCTCCAAGGAAAACAGAGAGCTCTGCTAAGTAAACTAGACTGTTTACCAGGCGATACTGTCCTTTTCTTCCATATCAACATTAAACTAATCAATGTTAGTCAAAACTATTCCACTCAGTAAGTTCCCTTCCTTTTCAGAGCTTACAGTGGAACCCCTCATTCTCCTCTTTCTTATACTAAGATGAACTGAAAATTATGTTCTAAGTTTATGTGGACTCCTTCCAAATGTTCTACCAACTGTGGTGTTCCACAGCCTTGAGCACCATTACATGGCTGCCAGAAGTAGAAGAAACTGTTACTGCTGCTCCAAGTGGGTTTATCCAAAGCCACATTTCTACTGCCATCCTGGTTTGGAGAAGAATGGAGAGCTTGTCTTGCCTTGAGCTGCCTCTTTTTGGATGGGAAGTAAAACAACATGTCATTGATTATTAATGGCTCAAAGGCAGTTTTTGTAGATAAAGTATGTTTACTTCTGTGGATTTTTGGACCAGATTTCAATTTGAATTATTATATTAGCCAAAAAAGATTTCCCATCTTCAGGAATAAGGTGAAGCTCTTCAGGAAAATTACTGTTTCTGTTCATGCAGGTAGTTTCATTATAATAAATGTTTGTACAGTTACTATGTGAATGAAAATTATTTACAGAATATTAGAAAGGAGTTACACAAAAAAGTTATAATGCACACACTGCCCTGTGTGACCACACTGCTTTGTGTGAGATGTAATTGGTAGGTAAAAAAAACTTCCTTGTACTTGGTCATGAAATGTATCTCTTGGAACTCTGGTAATAGAGAATAACAGTAGTTTATAACCATGTAAAATTTTGTCTCTCATTAACCATGCATTCTTATTACATGCAATGTAATTATACTAGCCAGGGAAAGATTTCATATCCTCAGGGAAATGTTAAAGCTCTCCAGGAATGGTGTATTTATGCTTCTAGCATCTCCCCTAATGCAAGTGTTGGCTGGAATGACCAGGGATAGTGCTCTACTCACAAATAGGGAAGACCTGCTGGCAGTCTCAGATGTGGCTTGAATTGCAGTGTCTCCAAAATTATTAAGTTAAGGACCTGGAGGTGAAATGGGAAGGCAAGCAGCACATTTTGGATTCTGAGCTTTAGAACTGCATATTTCTTCTAATTCAGTATGTTGCTTGGGAAGTTTTTGGGAAGCTGCCATGAAGGAGAAGGATGTCAAGGAAAGCTAGGTGATTTTTAAAGAGAGCCTAAAGACAGCTTGGGAGTTAATCACAGAATCAAAGAAACTTTGGCTGGTCTCAGTCCCTGGGAAGATCAAGAAACACATGCTCTTGGAATTCAAGTAAGTGAAAGACAAGAAGAGTAATCAGGAATACTCAACATGGATTTTTCAAGAGTAAAGTGTGCATAAAAAAATCTTCTATCAGTGTGCAATTTAATGACTGGGTATATGACAAGACAAAATGGCATATGAAACTTTTCTTGACTTCAGTGAGTTTTTTGTCATTCTCCACAGATGAGGAAGTATGTGCTGAGAAAATAAGTGGATTTGTTTTGAGGTTTGAATATTAACTGGACTCAGCCACAGCAATGCCTAATGGTTAAACGTGTTTCTGGGTATCAGAGAGAAGTTCAGTACCATAGAAGTCCACGGCTGGACCTGTAAAGTTCAACATTTTCAGTGACCTTGATAGTAGCACAAACTGCACTTAGAACACTTGCAGACAAAATAAACTGGAAAGAGTAACTGTGGCCACGAAAAATGTCATGACTACCCAAAGAGATTGCAATAAACTTCAGCACCAGAGCAAAAGAAATCTCTTGAAGTTCTATAAGAACATGCAAAATGATCTGAACCAAGGGAGAAAGGATACCACACATTAATAGAGGTTGGGAAGGGACTAGGTGAGTTAAAGCCCTTCTGAAGAGAGCTTGAGGTTTATGGTGTACATGGCATTGGAGACTATTACTCTTTCTGAATAAGACAAATTACATACTGAGTATGCAACTGTTATATATACTGATAAGAAATGGCCACAGGATCAAGAGAAGTTTTTCTTCCCTTCTACTTAGCACCAGTGAGCTTGCTTATAAAATACTACATCCAGTTTAGGACTACTCAGTTTAAGAGAGAGAAAAATGGAATTGGAGAGGATCACATGGAGGGGTGAGCTATAGCCCATGGGAAGAACTCCCACTGGAGAAGTTTGTGGAGGACTGTCTCCTATGGGAAGAATGCCATGCTTGAGAAAGGGGAAGGGCTCTTCTCGTTGAGGACAACGCAGCAGCAAAAACAGCATGTGATGAATTGATTGCAACCCCCATTGCCCATCTCAGGAGCACCCACTGAAGGCAGCTGAGGGGAAGAAGATAAAGAGTCCAGAATAAAGCTAAGTCTGGGAAGGTGCTTTCAAGTTTTACTTCTCATTATCATACACTGGTAACAAATTCAATTCATTTCTCAAAGTTGGGTCTGTTTTGACCCTGATGGTAATTGTGAGTGATCTCTCCCTGTCCTTGACACAGGAGCCTTTCATTGTTTTCTCTCCCCTGTCCACTTGAGGAGTGGTAGAGCAGCTTTCTTGGGCACCCAGCATTTAGCCAGACCAAACCACCACAACTGGGCACAACAGCACTTTAGTATCATTGTCAACAAGGAAAGAGAGAGAATAACTGAGAGCAGAAACTTCCTGAACTTTCCAATTCCTCAACAAAATCAAACTCAGACAAAAAGTAGACAAGGATTTATTCTAAACCTGAAATGACTAAACAAACTATTTCTGTTTTACATTCAGACATTGCTTTCAAGAATTTATTCATTATACCAAGTATATGATTAGCATGTCTGAATTTAATTTTTTTATCACTTAGCTGTATTTTTCAGGAAATCCAAGGTGCCTTTGTTAAGGCAGAACTCTGAGCATACACTCTGGTTTCTGTTAATAGGTCTCACTGAATGCAGTTAACATCTAGAAACCTGTGAATTTAATTAAATATGCATAAGTATACAGAACTATCTCAGATTTCCTGTACCGTCATCTCATTGTTAACTTTTTCTCTGTCAGTTTTTTCTCACAGCATGACATTCATCAGTTTTTTTAAGACAAGAGGAAGAATGATGGGAAGTTCCAGGGGGAGACAATACCGGATTTCCTTACCCAAAATCATGTTGTGGTTATATTGCTGCCTGGTATTTTGTTTCAATAGCTTCAGAATTCAGCCAACTTAATAATTTACCGAACCATGTCAGCTGCAAAGAGAAGAAACAAGATATGTGGGAGGCCTTGGATTTTTATCTTTATAGGACAAAACCTTTCAAAAATTTTTCTAAAGCTGTTTGTCTTCTTTGCTGAGAGAATAAAAGGGGAAGCAATTTCCACTCAGAATATCTCAAAGTGGATCTCTGTGTCTATTATGCTTTCTCAAGGTTTATCTAAGTCACCTGATAATATATGGCCACACTCAAGAAGGACCTGCGCATCTTAGAAATGCAATTTGCATTCAGTGTAGCATACACATTTTTAAAATACCATTTTATTCTAATGCTTCCTGTATAACGTCTTCAATAATTATTGTTATCTACTTCCTAGCCCATTCAGCTGGAGCCACCTACAACAGAAAAGTTAGAGAGAGGAATCATCAGAAGACAAAAAAAAAACACACCAAAACTTTCTATAAGAACAAGAGTTTTTAGAAACAGGATATATCCTTTTTCATTCTTAATGTTCCATGGACAATAAAGAAGGAACAGGAGGCTCTTCATGGCCTCCAGGGTCTGGAAGGAGGATGAAAGGTGGTGGCAGTCTTTTGTCCCTCTCACTCCCAGACTGACCTGAACCCCCGTGTGCCCAGAGTACCCTTGAGGAAGACAAGTTGCTGTGGGCAGTGCTGCCTGAGGCACTGGATTGGGCCAAACCCATGGGAAGTAGATGAAGGGGCAAGCAAAGATGGGGCCCTGACATGTCCTGGGTCTCCTGTTGTCATCTTCTGGCATGATAGATCAAGTTCTTCCCATATTGGTTACCACACAGGTAAGATGCACCTTTGATCCCTTGGAACTCTGCTGGCCAAAATCATCTGGTTCCAGGCATAGTGGAATACCAGCAAAGCTAACACAAAGGAGCAACACGCAATTAATTTATCATGTGATTAAGCTGATATCTTTATTATGGCAAGAGGAGATCAAGTAGGTTTTACAAATTGAATGATAACTGAATTTTTCAAGACCAAGCAATGGAATTTCCAGCTAGAGGATACTCCAAAAATTGTGTCTTGCTAATATGTTCTGTTAAAGCCAAAGGCAAACTTTTTCAGCTCCGTGAATTGCATAGCATAAGGGTGGAACTGTGAAAAAAAAAGTGTCAAAAGCAGACAGTTGTTCTATGATGTTGTTTCTACCAGCTCTATAGCATATGTGTATGTTGACAAATTAAGCAACAGCTGCTTTATTTGCAATATTCAATGTTAAGTTATTGATGCTGTGCCTTGCTGAGGGAAGTTTTTTTGTAGGAAAGTGCTGCTAAATGCAGGATTTTATCCTGCCTGAACCGCAAAGTAAATGAAGCAGCTATCCATGCCACCTTTTAAATTATCAAACTGGAATACAAGTGCACTATATATTAGAGGTTTTAGCACAAATATCCATCCAAGAAAATATATTTTCACTTAACTTCTTTTGTTTGTTTGTTTGTTTGTTTAAAAAAATCTAGGAGAGGTGTCTCAAAAAATCACTGGGTTCCTCCAGCACAAAAGCACTCATAGCACCTTCTGTATGTAATTGTGCATTCTTCCAGCTCGGCAACATTCCTAACAAGGGTGTATGAAGAGTCATGAAGTGCCTTGTTCTCACCTTGTGAGCACTTAAAATGTAATTTATTGTTGCTCTCAATTATTGTAGATTCCACAAGTGTTTATTATATCTGGAATCCTGGAACCTCACAGCCACATAATGATGAATTAATGTAATGATCTGATCTATTTTAACAGGAATATGGTGGCAAGGCAAAATAAGATATTTAGGCTAATTTGCATGACTACCTCTTGAAACTTTTATGAACTGTCCAAAAGATGTTCTAATATTATGGTGAAAAAAGATACTCCAGAATGACATTTTTTTCAGCCTGGGAATAAGCAATTTCTACAAAAAACAAAAAGAAAGCAGGAAAAAAAAAAGAGAGAGAGAGAGAAGGATAAAGTAAAATATGTGTTATTTGTATTTATTCTGTAGAAGGTCCTCTGTAGTCATGCAATTACATTCCCATTTAGCACCCAAAGAAGGGGTTCAAGTGCTTAGAATTTGACAACTGCTGTCTGCCTTTCTCACTACATCAATTTTATTTCTTCTGTAGACAAAAACTAAAAAACCTTCAGCAACTTTTTATCAACCTTTCAGATGTTTTATCAATTTTTTCCTTCCTCTTCTTCCATCCACCTATGGTTTGCTTTTTGGTCATTAAAGCAAGCAGATTCTTCCTTTCCTTAGTCCCTTTCCTGCATATTAAATTATTTCCAGGCTAGTACTAGATCTAGAATGTGGCTAAAAATGCATGTCAGAGGTTTTTGCTGGGTAATATTTGATCCTGATGCAAATCCTTTGTATGGAACAATATGGGCCCCAACATGCCACATGGGATGAACAGAACACTTATTTCCTTTAACGTTGTACTACAGAAAGAAATGAACTGTGAACAAAATAAATTTATTACTCAAGAACACAAGGTGCATTTTCATTTTGTATAAAGCTTTCAGAGCATATCCTGTGAGCAAATGAGGAATGATTTTTCAGCATTGGCTTTATCAGAAACAGACTGCCTTTTGGCCTTTCAGACTTCTGACACAGCTCTTAGAGCCATATAGGATTTTTTCACCTTATTTCAGGAAGTAATCTTTATTTCTGGCAGATGGCATTGTAGACTGCTGGAATAGGGTCTTTTAAGATAATTTTGGGAAGATGGATTAGCTTCTGGAAATTTTCTGTGCAGAAATGTAAATGACACAGATTTCCCTAAATAAATACCTTCTAGTCTTGCAAAATAATCAGTCACTTTTGAAAAATTTTGTTCATAATGTGCATTCAGTGGAAACAATCAGTGAACATTAAGCAGACAGCACTGAAATTATAATTTAAAATAATAATGACATGATTATTCAACCATACCAACAAATGTTCCTTAAAAACAAAATAATAATAAGAAAAAGAAACTACAGTCAACTCCAACAAAAGAGTTTAACTCATTTACTTAGATAAAGAACATTTTGCTTTCTACTAAATAGGATCAAAAATACAAAAATCTGGTGATTTTGTTATGCTATTTATTGACTTGATAGAAAGATTAGAGAAAAAGTCTCTGCACTATGCAGAAGGTCAGACTAGATGGTTTAAACTAATGCTTTCCAGCCTCAGCACTGAGGAATCTATTGTATCCACATACCTTGGAACATGCTGCTATTTCCAAATTATAACAGGCAAGAGGAAAACTCTTTAATGAGCAGCTTATTCAGTAACTTTTCACTCTAGGGAACTACTGCTACTTCCACTGAAACATTTGGCACTGGACATGTCAGAATAGAACATCATGTTGAACAGACTTCTGCTCTGATCCAGAAAGTCAGGAGGTTCACAGATTCATATAATGAGTGCTATGTGGAAAGCTTCTTGACACTTTTTTTGTTTTAAACAAAGATTCTGGATGGGCTTATTTACTCCGTTCATAAATATTTGACCACTATATTTGCTTATGCAACACAAATACATCATTATTTAAAATAATCTTAGGGATCTTTTTTGGTGTTTTGGGGTTTGTTTTTTTTTTTTTTCAGTTATGCTTTCTATAGTATGCTGCTCTGCATAATTTAGGTTTTGAATGTCTGGTATCACCAGCAGTTTAAGCCTGTACAGAGTATATAAACACACAGATGTCAAAGAAAATGTTTCGGCATTTTGTGGGTGTTTTGGTTTTTTTTCTATTAATTTCATTTTAAAATTACCTTAAAAAGAAATCATCTTTCCTTATGTGGTAGGGCATAGCATCATACAGTGGCTAAAGGATTCCATTTGAGGCTACTGCCATCTACTATTACAGAAAGCTTGTTCCTCTCTAAATTCACTTGTCTGTATTTCCCTACCCACATCACGTACTCTATGTCAATACTGCTAAGTATGATGGGACTGAGGTATGTGCTGCACCCTAAGGGACAGGTTGGCTCATATTTGTATTTTTCATAGGTAGCCATGTCCTTCAAGAATATACTGGTCTCATGGGACACAAACCCCTCAGCCCCAGGTCTCCCCTGCAATCTGTGTGATGCCCTTTGGATCCCACAATACTGCTAGCTAGTCTTTGCCTATGGAAGGGGCGGGGTAAGTGCGGGGAGAGTCTCTTAATAGAAAATGGTTGAAGTAATATCTTCAGGGGACACCCCATGCTGGAAGTACAAGAATAGCATTTTTGAATCCAGGCTGATAAGGAGTAAGAGGATCATTGGGACAAGATACTTCACAGAAACCAGAAGGAACATGATTTATAGAACAAACAACTTCAGTGTTTCAAAGGGGTATTTGTTAAGGATTGTACTATATCCTTTCAAGCTACCATGCTCTATTTCACCTTGAGAATAGTCTTATGCCTGATGCTACCTGAAGTGGTCATGCTGTCAGTCAGGTTACTCTTCTTAAGCAATACTGACAGTAAATGTCTTGACCATCTATGACAAAATTTATCAGAGGGGTTCTTTTCTGGAGATTTAAGAGAAGACATTCTCCATCCCTACCTCATGGAAGTCTTTGATCTGTCTGCTAAAAGTGCTCATTAGTGATGATGGACATGGGATTACAAGAAATTTAGCCATCATTTCTTTCCTTTCATGATGGAGAAAGTACAGATAACTATTTTTATTTTAAAACATTCATTTCTGTAAAACATTTATCTCACTTTAACAACCACAAAGGTCTTGAAGAGGTAAACTGTATTTCAGGATACCCAGAAGACTCTGGGAAAAACTCTGAAACCACAAAATCTAGGGGAGCTTCAAGCTCCAGCACAGCTATATTTACTGAGTCTCAGAAGAAAGTCTGTAACTGAGAACTGCAGCCTTGAGTGTGTGAGCGGTGATCTGAAAAGAGAACCAGTGCCCAGATTCTTCAGGGTCAGAAAAGTGATGGGAAACTGATCCTCTGAGTTCCTGTGATTGTTATGCTATGCTGTCTCAAGATAGCAAGCAGCTGTCTTGAGGGACGTAGTTCAGATCAGATCAAAGTTCAGCTCCTGTAGATACCTGTTGTAGGATATCTCCCTCAGATTTTGAAATTTAAGATTTATAACTGCCCCTCGAAAAGAGAGTGTGGAAAGCATCATCTACAGCAATTGTAAATTAATGGGTATCCAGAAAAGCTGATTTAGGAAAAGAAGACAAACAGTCAAACACACATACAAAAAGAATATGCTAAAATAATAAAAAAATATATAGTAAATGAATAGAGGACTTTATTTTCAATTGTTCATAACTCAAGATCTAACCAGCACCTCAGCAGAAAAAGAAACAGTAGCTTTATAAAGGTAAAAAATATTTTATAAAGTATTTTTTCATAAAGTATGTAATTAAAAAGTGAATTTTATTTTCCTAGGAACTTGATACATCTCATAAAGCGCCAAAAATGTTCAGAAATTGAAGTTCCTTCTGTACTTACTAAAGACAGAGGTTGGAGTGAAACTTTCAATTCTAGAAGCCCTAGACAGTTGATACATGGAACAGGAAAGCAAGACCAGAGAAAATGTCACTTATCCTTGTCTTGTTCGTCATCTTCATCTAATCATTCACTGCAGCCTATGGGATGTTGGTCTAAATTAAGTCATCTGTTGTTTTCTGCTATGGGCACACTAATGTTCTTGGGAGACCTGTAGGATTTTCACATATGCCACCTTATAGACTGAATTCAGTACTGAACTTAATTATCTCCCACTTGAGATGGATTCATTCATTCAAGAAATATAAACTAATAAACTACGTACTCTCCCACAGTGCCCATGCAAATTGCTTGAATGCAAACCACCTTTTCTGATGGCGTGAGTTATGGGTTTTATATAAATAAATATATACAGATTTACTTTTATGATGCATACTTCTTTCCCTATAAAACTCAAGAATTGTTCTATCCTAAGTTGAACACAATGAACTTTTCTTTTTTTCACTTAATGCATTAAATTTGACTTAGGGTGTTTTCTATCAGCCTAGCCCAGATGATATTAAGATAGCAGTAGCTACACACTGCAAGGGAGTGATCCCTGTTCTCCAAGGCCAAGTACAGTGACTTGTGTCCAAACTGTTCAGAGTTAGTCCTTTCTACATATTATTTGCCTTATCCTTATGTATGGCCCCCAAAAAGTCGCTCAAAGAGCCTCTTAAAGGGCTTGTGTTGTTTTTATGCACTCTGACTTAACTTCATGGAAGAGATACCAACAAGAAATTCTCAAGGGGCAAAACAAAAAAAAACTTTACTGGTGACTTCAGAAAATCAGACAACTTTGGCAAAAGCTTAGAGCATCATTCAATCAACATACAACAGATCTGAAAGCATTACCTCTGCCCATACAATTTCACAAACTCCAAGCCTGTCCAATTTTAAGTTAAATTCTGCATAGAGAGAATTAGGAAAAGAAGAAAGAGATTAAGACAGAAAAGATATGGAAAGAACAAACATAGCTATCACTCCTGGTTCCAGTGGTGTTCAGCTGACACAACTTCTAAGAGGAGGCAGGGTCAAGACTTGTACTTCTCTCATGCTTCAGTTCAAATAGCCTTTGGCCTTCCTGGGCCCTTCCCCCAGGTGGGAGTTCCTCTCTGGTGGCCACTCTGGGGTTGGGTTGGGCTTCCAGGGATGAGCATGGAGCATTGCCTCCAGTGTGCTAGTGAATGAGGATATGCCTCTGGTGTGTAGGTTCATTTTCAGATTTTGGGATTGGTGAGATTTTGAAGGACTGGGACAGGAACTCTGACTAGTTCAATATTATCTGTACCACATTATTAGAGAAGGTTTTGCCCAAACCCAATTTGAGTTTTTGGATAAGGTAAACTGATTCAGACACTCAGAAAGAGTTTCAAATAAATGAAAGATTTTTGATGGAACAAGTAAGAAAATAATTTGTCTTTCTCTATGAGTTAAAGCATAGACCTTGTTGTTTGTAATGCCTTGTTGTTTTTCCCAACTAATTTCAGTCAAACTGAGTGTACTGTAGTCAGCATAGTAAAGCGAAGGTGAGCGGTTGAATCCTGCCAGTCTGTTGATAACTGGAGTGATACCCAAAGAGATTTGTTGCCCACTCTACATGGTAATGAGCACTCAAAGATGCAGCTTTTAAAAGCAGGAACTTAACCTTAAAACCTGCAATTAAGATTTCCACAGAGACAGCTGTGAAAGATGCAATGGTGTTGCAAAATAAACAAGTTGTAGAGTGTCAGATACATAAAGTTGCCTGAAAGTAAAAGAAAAAGCCAGAAATAAACAAGATATGAATTGTTTTCTACACTGTAACTCCTCATATGACCTTAATGTTTTGCTATAAATGTGAGAAATTCAGAAAGAGAGACCATGGAGGATCATATTTACAAGAAGTGTTACATTTCATCAAGAGATAAGCATATGAAGCCAGAAAAGAAAAGAGTATATAATGCATTATGTGATGGATATTAGAAATGGCTGGGATTCTTCCTTACTGTACAATAATAGGAAGAAAAATCCATTTCACATTTTAGGATATAATTCAGGATGTTGACAGATGATGGTTCGTCTGCATATTGAATATATTGTAGGAAAAAAAATGTATCTGAAAGGTAATCATGAAGGATGCAAAAATCAAACAATACAAAGTTGCAAAATGATAGTAATGAGGTTGCTTTAAATCAGTTTTATGTTTAGATGTCTACACATAGGTGGAACCAATCTCTCCCTGAATGTTCTCGAGGACACTCAATTTCTCCATTTAAAAAACACTCATTTCAAGAGAACAGAATCACTAAACACCCAAAGCTAAGGCACAAGCTCTATCTATCATTTACAGCAACTGGAACTGCTCCTATGGCACTGTCTTCATTGACATAATCAACCGTGTCACTCATTTAATACAAAGTTGGGGATGATGCTCATTGACTATTGTCCTTATTCAAAATGAGTCATGTAAAGCCTTGTTTAGCACACACTTTTCAGACTCTGCTCTGAACACTGAGTTATTCGTTTTACCAGAGACTCTTTCTTCTCTAGAGTCTCAAGTGCTAACCAACCAACAAGCCTTCACCCCTGCCAGCCTGTGTTACTGCGGTGCTATTTTATGAGTGAAGTCCACCAGAACAAATGGGTTTAGGTGAACAGTATCTAGATGATCAGGTCAGCCAAGACAATGGCACTTCCAGATGTTTTCCGTAACAGGACTAATGTGAATAAGGCTATTTTCTAGACTAAACAAGGAGTCCCAGACTAATTTTGCTGTTTTAAAGATAGACATCTAAAAATTCACTTCCCAGATGAATAAGGAATGGCAGCAGCAGGCAGCTTCCTGAAGTAACACCAGCAGGGAGCCGTGGTGCCCCTCGAGAAGGTAGTGCTCTCTCTATGGGATGCAGTCCTACAGGGCCTAAGCACGGTGGGCAGAGCTACAGGCTGATAGCAATGTCCATCATTAGCTCCCAGCATGGCAATCCATCCAACAGCTCCAGAATACACCCACAGGGTGCCATCAGGGGCAGCAAGACACAGGACACAGACAGGCTCTGAGGCAAGACAGAGAGTACATCTAAGGGATCCATCCATGAGACAACTACCCATAGTAGAAGGTCAATCCAGGCAGCAGGGCTGGAGACAGGAACCCCTATAATGTAGCCCAGGCAGTGTTTGGAGGCCCAAGGCTGGGCTGGACTTTGGCTCCCAGGCCATGTGGTCAAAGTGGCACTGGAGCAGCCAGGTGAGATTGCTCCAGGCCATTAAAACCTATTAGTGCATTCATGACACAAATTTAATATGCAAGCTAATTCTCTGCTCATTTTAGGTATTGTCCTCCCTCTGCAAAATTTACTTTTTTTTTAGATTTTTTTCTGAATTCTGGTGATTGCTGCCTTTCTTCTACATGCTTTAATTCCCAAATAATCTTTCTAATTTGTACAACACTTTCTAGAATTAAGACCACAATACTGATTTATGGAAAGATTTCTTAGCTTTTACCACATTAATTATTATCATGCTATTACTCCAAATAACTCAGTGATATTTTTGATACAAGTATTTCACTGACTTATTTACAGACTTTCCTAGGTCTGAAGAGTTCCTGTGTTCCAGCTGGGACACAAACAGATCCCAAGCCATAGAAATGCACTACAGCACATTCTTCCTACTTCCTCCAGTGTAGGCAATTGATTTCAGTAGTTTTGAAGCAATTATCATCTGTGAAACCAGGAAGCCTAAAACTGGATATCAGGTGTTTTTTTCTTTGCTAATGATTTTTGCAGTACCTTCTGGTCTTGACTGACAACTTTTTGTCATCTTTCTACCTCACAGCACAATCTTCTCTTTCAGATCATTAAGAAAGTGTATTAAAAAGCATGGAATTTAATGTGAAACCTTGGAGCACCTCTCCGTTAATATGCTGGTGGTTTTTTAATCCTCACATTTTCTATTTCTTAACCAATTTTGTCAGTTTTATGTCCCTTAGTCTATCTTTAATATTAAAAATAATTTGTGCTATACCTATCACCAACAATTTTCAAATTTGTTCATTTTTTCTCTTTAAAACATCTCTCACCTGGTTTAACAGCCTACAATAGTCTAGATGCTGATATTGATCTAATCAATAAAAAGATGCTAAGCAGTCTCATATTACTGGTGCCTCATGTTGGAAAAAATTGTATCACAAGATGTGGTGTAAGTGTAAGTGACATATAATAAATACTGTCAGTGCCAATGAATCTTGAATTTCTTCCTGATCAGTGTTGACAGTAAGAATGTCTGTACCAATATTTCGGAAAGACTATATCCCATTAGTTAAAGGCCTTGGGTTGGTTCATGACAGAATTGTGATAGAAAGTTACCAGACTTGAAAGAATTTCAGCTTATGTGTCCTGTTTTTTAGGGAAAGGAGGGATACTACTATTTAGCCAATTATAAACAAAGGATCAGGCTCCGACTCTATCTTTTGGGATGAAACCAATCCTAATGGGATGTGTTACACACACTCTGTGGAAATCTTCTGAATTGAACCATTAATATGAACATAATAGGAAAGACATCTGACATCTGAATACCAGTTCTGAGGTGTGATGAATTTTCCAGCCACATTAAAACTGATCTCTTTTAGCGCAGAGAATCTAAAGCTTAGGATTCTGACTTGTTTTCTATGGGTATCTATATGTCACCAGTTTTTAAAGAGGATAACTCTTTAAAGGTGGTTAGGTGCCTAATTTTCATGTTGATGTAGGAAGGATGAACCTGTCCCTAGACAAAATGGAGAGTTGATCATCTAACAGTGGAATATCTGTGGATTTTGGGTCACCTATGAGATCACATACAAGCTGAACTGTGATTACATTTTTAGTATCTAAACTTTGTTGGCATCCTACTTTAAGCACTTAGGTTCTCATTTGGATATGGCCAGTTGAGGGTGTAGAAAACCTCATCTGAAGTCAGTGGTACACTGTAGTGGATAATCCCACTGGTAATCCCAGTTCTTTCAGGAAATAAAAGCTCAAGGTATCCCCTTCACAAACAGCTGCACATCAAAAATGTCCTAGATATAGACAGGCAAATTCAGTTTTCATGTTAACCTTGATGTAGTGAGGGATGCTTACAGAGGCTCCCACTGTTCTGAATCCTTTCCCTTCAGCTCCTTCAATTATTCTGCAAGGTCTCCCTCCAGTATTGATTTGCAAATGACCTCCCTTTCTGACATGGAAATTATGTATTTCAGGACATAAATGAATACATTTCTAACAGGTCTTAAAAGGCATTTTTAGCAAGATTCTAAAGCCTAGGAATCCTACTTCCTTGTCTGTGGTATGCTCCATTTGTTGTGACCTATGAGGGACTCCCAGACTGCTTGGTGCCTTCAAGACAGTGAGTTTGTTTCTCTTGATTATATCATTCTTCATTCAAAGGCTCAGAAGTTCACTGGCACATCAGTTCTTTTCATATTTTGCAAAAGATCCTAAGCAGCTTATTAGAAAAGCAATAATAGTATAGATTAATCATTATGAGGCTGTCTATATTACAAAGCTGTAGAATTTATAAAAAGCTATTATTTTTGTGTAAATTCACATGTGCAGTCTTTATTTATTAACAGTTTTGACTAACTGTAATGAGTGTCACTATTTGTCTTTCTTATCCCTGACTTATTCATAGCCTTACACACTTGGTTTTATCTCAGTCTGAGAGTGACTTAACATTAAGTGACCCAGCCTCAGGCTCTGGAGACTGGTTGCATTGTCTACTTGAGTACTTGCCAGCTGCATATCTGGCCAAAGGTATTTAAGAAGGGGAAAAAAAACAAACCTGAGAAAAAAGGAGAAAAAAGAACAGCATAGTATGATCTAATCTTATTCCTTTACTGTCAACAGAAGAAGCTAACTGAAATTGGAGATTAAATTAATTTTGTTGTTCTCTCAAAACATTATGTTTTTTTAACTTGATTGTACAGATTACATTGTAGTATCTGTAATAGTCCTCAGAATCTGTTTTTTATTAGATTAAAAGCCCGTATGCTTTTGACACTTGAGCCATAATCTCTTCTAACACTTCTTTTTTCTTGGATCAAAAAAACCCCAGTAAAAGTTGTAAATAGCATTTTTAATGTCTCTAGATTTTTACACTTTCTTTTCTTTTTTTTTTTTCTTTTTTTTTTTTTTTTTTTCATAAAAATTTTTTTTTTTTTTCCATAGAAATGCTTTTGTCTCTGCCTAGGCACATAAAGACTACTTACAGGATTTAGCAGGCTCAAAAGTTGTTAGCAGTTTGTCAATGCAATAGGTTAAGGTGAAAATGCTTTAGGTAGAAATACACATAACACCATAGCAGAAGTGGATGACAGCAATGGATTTGCCTACATATTATAGAGTATTAAAGGTCCTATTGCTGCTTGTTCATGGTTTTTCCTTTCATAATGGTGTTATAAATATTTCATCACTGAGATAATTTTGTTTTCTCCATTGTAAAAACCAATTTCACATTCACTGAATCTGTAGAAAGATTCATTTCCTGTCTTTCTACCTCACAAATAAAACCAAACCAAATCTTACCATTTTTTAAAGTTATGTAACTTATGAATATTGCTTTCTGATGTCATAATTATCATGTCTTCTTGTAGCCCAGGTTATTTAAATCAGGAGACGGAGGAAAAGAATACATACAGTTGTGTCCAATGAAGGAGTAATAGCTATGAAAGGTACATGTTCAAACCCAACCTCTTAGCTATGTTATCTTCTCATTTGTAGTGTTAGCATGGAGAGACCAGGAAATGTCCATAACTACACTTAAACAGAAAAAAAGAAATCAGATTACTTGTGAAAGTGATTTTGATGCTGTTATATAAATTGAGATTTCTTTTTTTAGTGGATTTTTACAGTGAACATAACTGTTTCTTTAACTATCTTAGTTCAGTATTATGATTTACTCTGACAGCTGTTTTATTGATAACTTTGCAGAATTAATTATTAATGTATTTTATTTTATTTTATTTTATTTTAGTCATGCAACTGACTGAAATTCTGCACCAGTCATTTGGGCAAGGTCTGAACACTAGAAAAAGATCTGCTCTGAATTAAGGAAACATTACAGTAAACAATCTGTGTGTTTCCATTTAACTAAATCTAGAATTCAAAGCAAGCAAAGACATCAGCCCAACTCATAATTCTCTTGAAGCCAGTTCTTTGCTATGTGAAGATTTGAGATTGTCATTTTTAAATAATAAGTTGGAAAAAAAAATATGTCAAATACTCGAAGGCCATAAACTGTAAAGACTAAAGCTTGTATCTAATTTATGAAGTTTGGCAAGGGTTGTATTTTTATGGTCATTTTCTGTCCTTTTTTTTTTTAAAGTTAAAATGTCAAATGGAGTTCTGTAAAGCATAACACATGTTCTTTCCATTCTCTGGTGTGGATATATTCTGCTTTTTAGGCATTCTTTCACTGTCGATACTTACATCTGTTGTTTAAAATGCTATTCCTGATACAATTGTTTTTTAAATGCAAACCCATATGTGTGATCTCCAGAGAAACTGGTAAATTTTACCAAATGGGCATCCTTAAATTGCATGCCATCTGCAGCTAGTGATGAGAGGACTAAACCCAGTCAGCTGTGATCTTCCACCACTGCATCTATCATTTTGATTGGCTCTAGGGAAATCAACAGCTTTTGGCTTGAACTTTTCTCACCCCAACAGGTTATTATGGACTTGTTGAGATGTACTGGCTAAAGAAAGATTTCTTCTACCCATAAATAGGCCTCCAACTGTTTTCTTGTGGAAACCAGCAGAAAAACTCCAAATTTCAGTAAAGCAAAAGCAGGTGCATACTCTAGCTCTGATTCAGACTTTATGAGGTGTAAGTGTGCAGGCTTACTAACTCAGAAAGGCTGTTAAAATAGGTAAAGCGTGGAAGAATTTAAGAAACATTATTATTGCCTATGTAATTGTAAATTAATATTATTAGGAAAAAAGTTAACTTCTCAGAACAGCATGTTCACATTCTGAAAGCATAATTGTCAAAGTGGGAATTAATGTGTAATAGCATATGGGACTTTAGGATCATCTGAGAAAAAGAGAGAGAGAGAGGAAAAAAAATTGGGAAAATAATACATAGATGCCACCTCACTGAGGAAAAAGGCCTCTGAAATCCCATAGATCTTCCACTATTATGTTGTCCCTCTACCCCACCATTCATTTCTACCTCATGACATACACCTTTAAATTAATAAAAGTTATTGTGAGCTAATTAAAACTGGAGTTAAAAAAAAAATTAACTGGAAATATACTGAGATACACCTTGTTCTTACTGACAAAAGGCCTGGCAAATATAATTGCTTAAACTTCATGAGCCTAACTAAACACTTAATAATTTGTATTTATTTATTCCCTAAGTAGATGAACTAATAAAGTCAGAAAAGAAGACCTGAGAGCGAGCTCTGGGAAAAAAAGACAAGTAAATCCAATCACAAAACTGACCCTATCAGTGTTAAAATTAATCTTTGGTCTTCCAGCTATATTTGTTTTCAAGTTCTGTCCTCTGTACTAGAAGCTTAATATGCACATTTGTCTTGTTCCTAGAGCATCTATAAGATCAAATTCCCCATGGAATTTAAGGGAAAGAATGGATGGTGTCTCTAAATAGCTTTATTTAATGTCTAGGTGCTGTGTTACTCAAAAATGTTAGAGTGCCTAAAGTACATGTGTTACAATTCAGCTTCAGTTGCCTAGGAAGATTTCTTTAAAGGTCATAAAGTAAAGAATCATTGAAATATGGGAATTTCTAAGATATTCTGAGTGAGAGTCTTAAGGACAACGACTTGGGGATGATGATTTCTAAACTGTATGGTTTTTATTTGATTTTAGAAGCTTGAATTAGGTTTTTGGTCTATTAATTTTTTGCAGGGCATCTCAGGCCCCACCAAGAGCTCATTTATTGCTTGGTAACCGGTGAGACAACTCAAACAGGACAAGCTGTCTTACAGTGAGTTATTTCAGTGACATGGGGTTAACACTGGTCTGGCATCTCCCAATAAACTGCCAATAAACACCTCACTGCTGAAGTGAGATCTGGAAAGATAAGCTGGATTTCTGACCAACAGTCACCTCACTTGAAGACTACAGAAGCAACACCAAACTTCCACAAGGCAGAAATCTTCCCTGGAAATATATGGAGTTTCTCCTGTGGGTTGGGATACCTGCTTTGTGGGCACCACCCAGGCTTTAAGTGAAAGCACTCTGTGTGCGTTATTGTGGTTTTGGTGGTAAGTTACATTTGACTCCTAGTCAATATTATTTCTTTGGCTGGCTTTAATATAGGTACCTCAATGTCGTGCACTGTTTTATGTTGGGCTGTAATTGACGAGTAGTTCCTTTAGTTTTATACTATGTCGTGAGTAATTCTGATCAAGGTCTTTCTTCTGTTATCTCTTGACTGTTTAATACAAATTCATTTTTATAAATAGTCCTGATTTGCCATCATAAGAACTTGCAGGCCAGAGTGATTTTTTAAATTAAAACTGTTGCCAAAATCTGAGGCTAAGGCAGGGCTTGTCTGAAGCTCCCACTCCTCCCACGATATCATCAGATTCTCAGTGCTTTAGTTTTCCATGTGTGAAATGCAAAATATATCTTTTTCCCATAATAGAATGCTGTGAGAGAAAATAATTTAAAGATTGTCGAAATCTCAAATCCTATAGGAGTCTATTTGGTAGGATCCCTATTGAATACTTTGAGTTTGACATAAGAATTTGAAGATTATAAGATACATTATGAAAGGGAAAAAAACACAGAAGATGGAAAAAACAGGACAAATTAACTGGGAGATAAAGCACTGTAAAAATATTTTATGGTCCTCTTGTTCACTGATTTTTCTTAAAATCTTCTGCACAAAGACTTAAAGGTATTTCAACACCAATCTTTCCATTCCACTTGATTTCTTAGGAAATCAGATGCCTAAACCCTTTTAATATTTTTTTTTCTGCCGTAAGTGGCTAAAAAGTAAAAATTGAGGTGTTCTGAACTTGCATTTGTAAAATACTTTTCATAATATTTTCCTGCTGAAGGTAAGATTCGCTGAGAGTTGCCTCACTTTACCTCAGTGCTCAGTGGTGTAGCATCTGTCCCAGTTTCACCAATATGTTTTAACAAATGTGTAAATTTGAGGGACAAGGAAAAGTCAATTACAACCAAAATGATAAAAAACAAATAAAATTGTTTATTAGATAGACTAAATTACTGTGTAAACTTCTCACATTATTGTTGTTACAATTAAAACCAGGAAAAAAAAACAAAAATAGTGTGGGGCAATAGACAGCAGAGTCACTCACAGAGAGCAACAAATTCCTTTGTAGTAGTTTGCCATCACCAGTCTATTTTGCAAAAAATATGTGAACTGATGGCAGACTCTGACTGCAAAATCCATCAGACATTTGCTGTAAGTGCTTCAGCATGACTCTGCAAGCAGCGGAAAACAGGAAAAGGCCTTTGTATTTTGAAAACTTTGTTCAGAATAAGGTGTATTATTTTATATTCCCACTTGAAAAAGCCACAGGACCATCACACTGACTTTTCTAAATTATGTTCTTTCCCTTCAAAGTATTGCTCAGTTACATGTCTGAAGAAAGGTGAGACCTTTCTATTGATTTTTCAAGTGTTTTTTTGCTGGTGTGCATTCCTCAAGACTAATGTTAGCGCCCTCTCACAGCTTTGCACCATTACCTTTATTTATTACATTTACCAGAAACATTTCCTCTTTGATTTCCAGTACCCAAAATCATGAATAGCTGCAACAGCTGGAAAAAGATCAACACTCTACTGCTACCAACTAAAGCCTGGAAAAGGTGACATGAAATTATTCTCTAAGTCAATGCTAAGAAACATTTATTAGTATCTATTTTTATATAATGAGAGATGAATAGTAGAAATGTAAACTGAGTTTCATGCATTTTTGTATTTTCAAACAGCAAAAGCACACCCCTGTGATGTCAGCAAGGACTTTTGTTATTGACTTAGGTGAGGTTAGTGTACTTTTGCTTCATAAGAAGAGATAGAGGAAAAAGGATGAGGATGCAGGCTTTCAGTTACATTTTATTTGAACTCTCTGCAGTTGTAGAATCCACAAAACTTTTCTCCACATGCAAAAGATGAAGACTGATTCCTAACTAAACAGGAAATGACATCCAGTCTATAAGAGAAGATGGGTAGGATAGCAAACTTTAGCAAACTGAAAATCTTTTGCTTATAAGAAATTCCCTTGTTTCCCCAGTGTTCATAAAGAGAAGCCATGAGGTGTTGAGGTTTCATGTCAGAGTTCTGTAGCCCCATGCTACATGGAATTCAGCTGTACTTGAGAGGGATAATGGATGAATTGACACAGCAAGTACTTGAACAATTATCTTGAAGCAATCTGAGTATTTTAAACTCTCATTTATTGCATCACTTTTCTGCCTTACAAGACTGGCTGTACTTCGGGTAAGTATTTACCTTTCAGCTTCTATTTGAAGGCAATTCAACAAACCTACTTTTTTATTTAAAATTTATTTTGGAGGTAAATGCTAGCAACAACATGGTAATTGTACATTCAAGATTCTATGGAGATATACTTCTTGGCTGTACTACCCTTCCTATCCTGTTTCTGAGCTTTTTGTAGTGTTTTATTGTGACAGTTTAGAATGAAATCCTTCCTTTATCTGTATTTTTGAAAAGAGGTATTGAAGAAAAACAATAGTTTCTCTATATATCTGTTCCCTTTCCCTTCTAATTGTGAGTCTGCTAGAGAAGGTTTTAAATACAGAAAAGAAAGAGGACAGCTTTCACAAAAGTAAAAACTACAGTTTTGTTTTCTTAAATTTCTGAAACAACAGAGGATAGAAGTATATGATTTTACAAAAAACGTGACTGTGATTGTTTTTTTGTTTGAAGTTTTTTCTCTTTCCTTTGGTGGCGCATCAGGTAAAATCTAATTTGCATATTTTATTTTGTGTACATGAAAAATACATACACAACCTGCAGTTGTCTCCATGCTTGTGATGTGCTGCACTCAAGCTGCTCCTCTGAGACAAGGAAAGCCTGCCTTGTCTCCCTAGCCTACTGTCAAAGAGGACACAATTATGCAGATTCCATCGTACATTGATCTTTGTTTGGGGCACACACAGAAGTGATGCAGTGTGAGCTACAGAGCATGGAAATCCTTTTCCACTCTCTTCCATACAGAAGATGAACAATGGAGAACCTTTTAACAGAGTGGCTGAAGTGAAAAGCCATCAGGGTGAATACACAGCTCAGAAAACATAATAAAGGAAACTGCAGGAGGGGGCAAAAAAAAGAGACACTGCCTGCTGACTCCCACTGCTTTGTCTTCACCCTCCCAACTTTGTCCACTATAATCTGGATTTCGCTTTTGTTCTTGTCATTGAATATGCCCTTTGGAGTGACCCAAAAACAGTGACCCTTCTGGAGTTCACAAGCACAGCAGATGCCAGCTTGTGCTGCATAATAAAAGGGGGTGTTCTCATTGTTGCATTCCAAAGACACTCTCAAGCTGGTTTAAATAAAATGAGAACCAAACATAGTCTTCACCAATGCCTCTATCCAAATGAAATATTATTGTCACTGTTTGTTTATGTATAATTTTCCATAATGTATCCTGTTGTCTGATTTTTCTGGCTATCTGTACACATGAGTTCAGGGGCATTTGTAGACATTGCAGCTAAATAAATTGTGAATTGTTCCAAAAAACTGCTAGAGGGAGAAGACCAAACTCATGCCAGAGAATGTTCTAAAATTTAGTACCATAGACAATAATGACCAGCACCCAAATATGTTACCAGATAGGCACAAAATAGACATGGTCACTGGTTCCCCTTCTAACAGTTCTGATCTGTGATGAGAAGCTGCTTCACTGGAATAATATTTTCTTGCATGCTAGTATCATTTTTAAGTATGAAATTTATGATTTTTCACAGCCTAGATAGAATAGGGTGAGGAACCACATCAGCAAGATCTAAGACTAGAGGAATAGCTTTTTGGCTGAATTAACATTTGCCCATGAAACTCTTTATAGCTTCAAAATTTTTGCAGCAGGAATTATCTTTCCCAGCTTCTGACATTTATAATATGAATATGTACATGTGGGCTACTATTTGCAAATTGATTCAGTGACAAATGAGAGAACTAGACACTCATCAGGTGTGCTCCAACTGGCCAATTTTAGCTGTCTGCTCCAGGCTGACTGGACTCAAACCCTAGAAGTGCCTGCTTTTTTTCCCACTGACAATAGCCTATTTCAGACACAGCAGCAAGCTAAGATGCAACTTACTGATTGAAGAGACAGATACAGCTAAAGCACTGTCTGATTAACACTCTCTGCCTTCATGTTTGAACAAAAGATTTACTGAGAAATAAGAAACTAGCACAAGTGAAGAAATCTCCTTTTGGTCAGTTGAATTCTGTGCTCAGTAAGTCTTACTGACTTGGAATGTATAACTCCTCTTAAACACAAAGAAATAAAAAAACCTTAAAAAAATTCAAATGGTTTTTGTATTCTGAGTGAGTAAATTCCTTTCTACAGTGGTTTCACAGAGTTTATGCTGTGGGAATACCATGCTGATTTAGCTGTGATTGCACTTTCCACACTCACTGGAGCAGAATGAAGAGGGTTTTGTCCTTATTTAGTCCAAATTGTATTTGTTCATATAGTCCAGTCATGTTGTCCTTGTTTTCAAAAAGGTTTCAGCTCCGTCTGAAAATGTTTCTCCCATTATTTTGCAAGTCTCTTTAGAAATGTCTAGGGAATATTTCCAAGTCTTGGAGATCTGTTATGCTTCAGATGTTCTAATTCCTTGATCACCTGTTCTGGCTGAATGGTACCTCCTTCGATATTTTTTCTTCCTCTCCTGGGAAATTTATGTCTATTTCTGACATCCATCTGAAACCTTATGTGTGAACACAGAGGCAAAGAATTCATTTGATTGTGCTTTGGTTATGTCTGTCTCTTCAGTCAGTGAATTATCCAGGCTGGCTCTTAGAATTCTTCCAATGACCTCTTGTTCAATATGTTCTCAAAGAAAAAAAGCCCATTGTTACTTATCTTAACCTCTTCTGCAATTTTCCTTTCATTTCACATCTTTGCTACTCCTAGCAGATTGCTGTGTTTTCTACTGTGTTATGTCATCTCTTCAGTTATGCTCATTCTTTTAATACCTTTCATCAGCCTCTTTGTGGTCTTTGAATAACTTTTGTACTCATTCCTTCAATTTTGTTCAATGCTGTTGTCAGGTTTGAATACTGTGTGCAGTTCTGGGTCCTACAATTTCAGAGGATGTGAAGGTCCTTGGATGTGTCCAGAGAAGGGCAACAAGGCAAGTGAAAGGACTGGAAGGAATGTTCTGTGAGGAGCAGCTAAAAAATTTGGGCTTGTCTAGTTTGGAGAAAAGGAGGCTGAGAGTAACCTCCTTGCTCTCTACAGCTTTCTGAGGACAGAAAGGGGAGAGGAGGAGCTGATCCCTTCTCCCTGGTATCCAGTGATAAAATACATGAGAATGGTGTGAAGCTGCTCTAAGAGAGGTTCAGATGGAACATTAGGAAGCATTTCTTTACCAAGAGGGTAGTCAGACATGGTAACACAGTTCCTAGACAGGTGCTCAGTGCCCCAAGCCAGTTAAGTGTTTAAGGGGCATTTGGACAATGCCTTTAATAAAATATTTTCAATTTTGTTCAGCCCTGAACAAAAATTAAAATGTTTTTGGTCAGTCAGTTGGACTAGCTGATTCTTGTATGTTCCTTCTGACTGAAGAGTCCCATTCAGATCTATTCTATAATTTATTAATCAGCACTTTCCAATTCTGCATTGTTTTTTTGTTTGATTGTTTTTGGTTTTTTTTTATTTCATTTGATTACACAAAACACACACGCAATATTAAAATGTTCATGGTGGAATGTGAGTATCTGATAAGGTATAGTGAGGCTATTTCTTTCTTCACCAGTGATTTGCAGTGATCTTGGACAAAAATTCCATGGGCCGGACATAAGCCAGACTATACATCCATAAGTGGCAAAGTGGTAAAAGTGAGAGATTGGGCTGGCAGACCTTTGTCACATAAAAAGGTAGTTCATGGCAGTCATTGCACCTCATTCCCTCAGAGCCCAAGGATTAAGTGCTATAATAATCAGCCAAGAAACATACATAGCATGTTTTATAAAACTGCCTCACTTTTCTCAAGGATGCTCTGGAGGTATTTAGGGTGAGTCACTATAATCCTGCTGACTACTACCACTGATATCCAACTATATAAGGAATTTTTCTAATATCTTAAATAACTATCTTGAAGCTGTGCTCATGTGAAAGTGAAAAGTGGTTCTGAGTATGAAATAGTGACTACACACATGATTTATCACTTCTGTTCTTATGCAGCATAGTCAGGGATGGGCAAGGGCCTCCCAGAGGTTTATTCTGAGGGAGTAGAGAGCTTGGAGCACAACAGAAGATACAGTTTTAACACTAAGCACAGTCAGTTTGCAGGTATGACTTCACCAAAAATCTACAGCAACGTCTTTGAACCTAGAGGGTTTTTTTCAAGTCAGAAGTTTTTAGTCAGGAGGTTTTTGAGTTTTAATTTTTCAGCGAGAAGCCAACATTTTCCATGGGGAAAGAAACAAAATAACATAATCTTCTAACCAATTTTGGTTGTAAGAAATGTTATGTTTTTGTAAAGTGCTTTTAGACCATCAGATAAAGGTCGCTGGGGAAGTGGAAAATGTCATTAAGAAATTCACTGACTTGATTTTCCACAGGTTTAGGCCTCATTTGCCAGCTAAATACTACACTCCTTTGTCTACTGAGAAGTCTTAAAAGACTCAAAATTAAATTAGATTGCATATTCTAGTTCTCTGTTGGTATTAAGGTCACACCAAACTACATCTATAAATTACCCAGGCACAGTCAGTTCTTAATACAGCCCCTAAGGACACTCCAGTGCAGTGGTGTGAAGAGAGGATTTCTCTGGCTTAGCATTAGGCATAATCGTTCCAGGCCACGCTTTCCCCCGAGCAGTCTTACAATACCCCCAGAACCGAGGACAATCCACCTGATGCAATCCTTCCAAACTCCCGACTTGCAGCAGCTGTCACAACTTTTGTTAAACCCAGCCTGCTCCATGCTCTCCCTGTGACTGCGTTCAGGCTGTTTCTACCCACTTGATGCTCTGAAGCTGCTCTGAAAGAAGCCCTTTTACACTGCTTCTTCTCCGTATTGGAGATAAATCCACCTGCTGAATATGGGAGCTATAGATCACTAGGACCCACTAAGAAGTGAATGAGTTGAAAACATTTATTACTACATAATTTCTGGGGGTCCAGCGAGTAATTTCAATCTCCAATAAATCTGGAGGGATTGGGTTATAGGGAACATGCTCTCAGGGGTACCAGCTAAGTGAGACCTTCCAGAGAGAACTAAAATAGACTGGAGGGCACTCTGGCACTGACAAGTTAAAACATGAGGTTATTTTGCTATTGAAGTTGCCCTGAATAGTATAGTAAATGGATCCAGAAAGGCTGGATTTAGGAGTCAGGCACATAAATACTTCTTAAGAGCTTTTCTGAGAAACTCAGTGCTGATAATATATGAAGTAGAATAGGAATCCAAAACCCAAGCTAGTGCTGTAAATGCTGAGATATTCCACAAACAACTGATGTATTCTTTATGAATAGACCTTGATGCTGCAAGTCACATGTTCTTGCTTAATGTTCTGAACTAAAATACACTATCAGTTTCACAGTGAAAAAATCTTCCATTAGGAAATGCAAATTCATGAAACTCTTCCAGTGCAGGCAGGATTTTACAGTGAAAGAGAAACTCACCTTGACATTTCCAGTAATCAAAGGATCTGATTATTTATCTACAATGTGAGAAATAAAAGTTAAAGACATTTTTTCTGCATTTTTTTCCACAGCCCAGTGAACACCATAGCAGATTTTTACTAGCTGTGGGGGTAAGTAGCCTCTCTTCATTTATACTAGCTTGTTCTTTTCTGTATGGATAATTAAATAATCATTGGAATGGAAATACAGTTTGGGCAATACAGATATTTCAGAAATTTCACTGAAAAATTCCATACAGCTTTAATAAATAATCTTAAGTGTATTAAATTGGCAAACTCTTCCAGTTCAAATGTTAATATTGGCTAGGCTGAAGCCTCTTTTTTTGTTGGTCCTAGAAAATACTGGAGTAGATTGGAATCAGTTATTATCTTTGTATCACCTCTGGGATTTTTCTGATTACTTGATTTGTTCTACAGTACAGGAAATCTTTGTATTTTTATGATTTTTTACTTAATTCATCACTAGGATAATGAGTAGTAAATTTCCAACACCAGTTTTCTCCCTTCATTATCTTCAAAATATTTAATTGTAGGCAGATTAGATTTAACCCAGCTTCATCTCTCTTAAGGTCCTCTGTATCTATCTTTTCAGCAATGCTTGGGGAAAATGCCAAGCACACTTAACTACTGTGTTTGCTTGGAAATTGCTTCACTGGCACTTGTCTGGGAACACAGAAGAGGCATAACCTAATTGATCCATAAAGGTGAAAAGAAGAGCTGTGTAATGCAAAATATATTTTTATGGTAAAAGGAATTGGAAATGCAATACACATTAAAAATAGGAGGAAGATGTTTTTGCAAAGCTAAGGCTTTTATTTAAAGTCTAGAAAATAAGAAAAAAAAATCCGAATTATAGGTGGCAGACACTTGCCTGATGTCATTGAATCATATAATTGTAGAAGGATTTGGGTTGGAAGGGACCCTGAAGATCATTTAGTTCCAATACCCCTGCCGTGGGCAATGATATAACCACTGGATCAGGCTGCTCAAAGCCCCATCCAAGCTGGCCTTCATAAGGCCTTTTCCCTTAGATAAAGTCTTCAACTTATCCCAGGTGATTTGAAAGTTATAATAGCTGGAGTTTAGTAAGTGAAAGAGGTTAATTCTACTCTACTGTAAATAATTAATGTGCAACTTCTCTTACAAGGTCCAGAGAAACTGTCCTAATCCTTATTCCTCTGGTGTTGTGATTGCATTAAAATAGCAGTGCCTATTGCAAAAAGGAGGCAGAATTTACTTGCAAAAGCCAAATTTACTATTCTTGCTGATGAGTTTCTGATGACTGTTAGAGCACAGACCATGCAGTGGTTCTCTGGGATCCATACCCACCACCTAACACAAGCCAGAATGACATAGGACAGGGAGCACAATTCTGCCTAAAGCCCATTAAAGCTTGTAATAAGGAAAGGAATCCTTTTTATGAGGAATCAATGGTGTATTAGCACTGCACAAGAGACAAAAGAAATGGCATTACTAACAAGATGGAGTGAAAAAATACGTGAAATAACTCCAAACCTCTGGGCCTGTCAAATATTTACACTCAATTCACTATTTTAACTATCTTTGACAGTATAAGCTAAGCATCACTTTGTAACAACAAAGAAAATCCCCCCCCCCCAACCATTTTTTTCCATATATTTGTCTTTTCTTTTATTTCTTTTCTGTTAATTGTTTTTTTCCCACTATCTTATGGGTAACGGTTTTATCTGTTGGTGACAAAATTTTGGCAGCAAAGAGGCTGCAGGGGTGGCCTCTGTGAGGACAGATTGGGGCTCTCTGGTGCCAGACACAGGCAAGTCCAGCCAAGACCAGCAGAGCTACCACAGGGCATGGCTAAGCCCCTCAGCCAAGATTGTGCCACTTTGGAGGAAACACACTGAAGAAAGGGCAGCCCATGTCAACCCATCACAACAGGACAATGCACAACCTGCAATCATGTACTTTTTTTTTCTTTTTGCACTTTCAATGCTAAATACGTATCACCAAAAAATTTGAAGAGTTGAGGTGGCAATGTGATCCTGGAATCTTCAGTGCTGCTGGGACATGAGCCTACATCTTAGGATGTCACCAAATATAATACTGCTTTTGGAATTTGACTTAGTTTCATGAGATTTATGCCTGTTCCCAAGTACTCATTTTCTATTTGTGCTGATCTCTGGGTTTGATTTTTTTTTTTTTTTTTTTAAGAAAGGATACTAAAATGGTTCCAATTATATTTCAGTACCACAAAAAGTGATACTGATATTACTGAAAGAATAGCAAATAGCAGTGAGAAAACAGGAACAAGCTGCTGGAAGTGGGGAAATCTCAAGTCCACCTTTATGACAGCAGCAAATTAATGTGCAACAGGACATAGATCTGTGTGGCAACCTCAAGCTCCCTCATCTAATTATTGCAGGTTGACTCTGTAACAGCTTTCTGTGTAGTTTAAGTTTAAAATGAACATCAAATCTCTCCTCAGCCCACCAACCTGGAAGCTAATCTTGTGTGTGAAATAGGTGTATTCCTGCTTAAAAGCAGTGGCATCCTTCTTTATAAATTCTTACACAAATAGACAATATGAAATGTCAAGGGCTTCTTTATATTAGAAGAGAAATTCTTAACCAGATCCAAAGCCTGAAGGTAATGCTATACAAAATAATGGAAAAAAATTTGAAATCTAATCTTTTTGACAATTCCAACAGAGGTGTTTCAATTCTAAAATGCCTCTTTCAGTGAGTCTATAATGGAAAAACTTCAGTAACAGAAGCTTCTGTTCTCACCAGGAGAAGTAAGAAGATAGAGTAGCCCTTGTTTTTTGTCTGTGTGTGTGGTTGTTTGTTTGGTTTGGTTTGGTTTGGTTTTTGGTTTTTGGTTTTTTTTTGTTTTGTTTTGTTTTGGAGGTTTTTTGTGAAGTTTTTTTTGTTTTGTTTTGGTTTGGTTTTTGTCTTTTGTTATTGTTGTTGTTTTAGAGTTTTTTGGTTGGTTGGTTGGTTTTTGTATTGTTTTGTTTTATTTGTTTTTCCTAAAGGAAAAATATTTCTTTACCCATTCAAAAAACCCCAACCTTTTATAGGAAGAAAGGGTCATATAGTAAAACAAAATCAAATTTATAAAATATCAATAGAAATTAATAATAGTAAATACCTTAGTAAAAGGTATCACCTGTGATCTATCTTGACAATTAAATGGAGAGACAAAGGTACTCCAGGCTGATCTTTCTTGCTGGTGAGATCTTCCTTTCTTGAGTATCCAGGTTATGAGGATATTCAATTATTGTGTGTGCTCATCTATTCTCTCTATGAGAGCACCACCCAGAGGTTTGGCTCCCTCTCCTAGGAAAGGAAGTGTCTGTGGACTTATAAAGAGATCTGGTATTTTATGTAGATGGTGTTGATGCAGGGCCTGGTCTAGGCTCCTGGTTTTTGTTGTTTTTTCTCAAGTATCCATTGTCATAACTGCCTTCATACTGTATTCATTCTTGATCAGGTAACCAACTTATATTTTTCAACACTATTTCTTGTAACTACTGCACTGCAAGACACAGTTCTTTCACTCCTGTGTTTGTCTGACAGAAGTTTCCAAAATACACCTGAGAGAGGAATCACGATATACGGGGCCAGAAGTGAGTCCATATCACTAAAACTTTATGCCTTTATTCCTGAATAGAGATATATCTTATCTTTGCTTTTCCTCATCTGTGGATGCTAAAATGACATGGGTCACCATATTCTGAGAAGAGCACCACTCTGATATTTCAGGATGAATGTTTTGACCAAAATGTCACAAACTAGAAAGCATTGTACAACATTTAGGTAGATATGGCCTGGGACAGCTTAGTTTCCCTCACTTGTCAAAAGATGCTGATAGACTTTCCTTAGGAGCCCCTTTGTCTCCCTGGAGTTCTCAGAGAGTTTTGAACTGCTCTTATCCCTGTAGAGAATTCTCCCAAGGCTTGTTAAGTGACTGCTTTTGAAGAGGCTTGCACAGAATAAACTCAAAAGGTGAGATCTCCAACTCTTTTAGTTCTGGATCAAAAAACCAAATCCCTTTCTGAAAAAGAGTAGACAAATATAATTTTTATTATGTGTACAATAATAAATATATTAAATTCTCTGTGTTGCATAAGGATGAGAACCTAAATATTCTTCTAGACAAAATTCTCTTGATTTACGACAGTCTGTAAATTAGTCTGGAGAAAAGGAGGCTGATGGGAGACCTTAGCTCTCTCTACAACTACCTGAAAGGAGCTCAAAGTGAGGTGAGTGTCTCTGCTTCTCATCTGTTACTTCACAAGTAAGAAGTGATGAGACAAGAAAAAACTCAACTTGTGCCAGGGGTGGTTTAAATTCGATATTTGGAAAAATTTCTTCACCGAAAGGGTTGTCAAGCATCGGAACGGCTTCCCAGGAAAGTGGTTGAATCACCAACCCTGTTAAGTATTAAAAAAAAAATGTGTAGACATGGTGCCTAGGGCTTGAAAGTGTTAGTGGCTGGACCTGATGACCTTAAGGGTCTTTTTCATTCAAAATGTTTCTGTGATTATGTAGTTCTAAATCACACTTTCTATACATTCTCTCCACTTCATATAGTATTTTTTTAAAGTTTATAGTATTATAAAAAGTATTGTTTCAGTGGGAAATTACAGATGTGAATTTTCTTGTCTTGCACACCTGTACATCAAGGGGTGTACCTATAATAAGTTTTTAATTAGCATCCCTTCCTAGATACTGCAGCCCGTGCTTGATGGACAAGTCTGTGGAGTCACAGCTCTGTTGGATGCAATCACAATGCATGTGGCAGATTTCAGAGCCACCTCAGAGCCTTTGCTTCCACACAAAGTGAAGACAGCAAGAAGTAGGAATACTTTGTGACCAGCAACCACACAACTAACAAAAGGAAAAGGGAAAGGAAAGCCCTTTAAGGTAGAAGCCAAATTACATCTAATGCTCTGGATGTGATTAATAATGGCATTGATCACAATGACAAATACACCAGATGAAATTATTCTCTTATTTACCCATGACTGAAGTAGTCAGGACAAAATTTTGTCCAATACTGTTATGGAATATATTCTGCTGTATCTGGTTATGTATAACTAATTCCCAGAACACGGTATCATACTGTGTTACAAATGAGTGGGAAGAGTTACAAATGAGCTGGCATGAAGTGGCTATGGAAAAGTACTTTTCTTTGAATTAAAATTGTCAACAATTTATTGTTCCTTGTCTACTCACATAAAATTAAATTGATGAAAAAGCATGTTTTATATAAAAATATATTATTTTAATAGAGGTTTTAATACAAATGCAGCCTAATTATTCAATAAAAAGATTCTGTAAATATCAATCTATACATAGAAACTGTTTTAACATACTTTAATTTTTGATCTTTTATTGTCCATGAGATATACTTGACACCTTCTTTACAGTTTTTAAAGTCTTTTTGTTCACAGAAGGGGTGCAGCTCAGTGCTTGAGCTTGCAGGGACAGGCCCTGAGGCTAGAGTTTGCAGAGCCAGTGTGAAGAGGGTGCAGTGATGAAAATACATCAGGCCCTCTCTACAGGTATCACACAGCTGGGTTAGGCGTGCCTCAAGAAATTCTACATCATTCTCATCACAATTGTTTCAGTGCTCTGCCTGTTGCTTAGTATTCCTCTGCCATGGGTTTTCTGGATACCTTTTCTGCTTGGTTTAGATCTTTTTTAGTCATGATCACCCTCTGACAAATCCATAGCAAAACCATTGGGGGATTTCTTCTGAAGCAGAGCTCTGTACTGTGTTATGAAATCCTTTGTGCTCACCTCATTTTAATAGTCTGTGAGTCTATATGATAACCCTTTCCTTAGGATGGAAAAACTAACCTGTGGTACATCCCTCTGCTTTCATATTTTTGCTTTCATACTGTGCACAACCTATAGCTCCAGGGCCTGACCCATGAGCTTGTTCATGCCTTGGGCAGAACCTGTTCTGTGAACCTAGTGACTAGCTTAGAGAGCTACTCTGACCGGGCTCCCCAGGGTATCAGTGAGGAGAGATCATTTCCTCCAAAGCAGCTGAGATAGACTCCTGCTCTGATTTGAAGTCAGGAGAATCTCATTTTAAACTGTGAGAGAATCATTACTTTATTTACCTTGAATTACTTAGTTATATACTTGGAGCTACCATAGTACTTACCTATTGTCTGAAGACGCAGATAAAATCACTGAGAGTAACAAAAATGCAGGTTTGATGGCTTTGTTTCTTTAATAACCTAATAAATTATTTTTAAATTAACACTCAGAGAAAAAGCATTCTAAAGCATATTTATCCAGAGAACTGCACAGCAAGAAGGCCTCCTTTAAGCCTTTTTTCCTCCATCTATTTGAGTAGTTTATTTATGAGAAGCTCTGGCATAACACAGATGAAATAATAGAAGGGAGAAAAAAATATCTTTTTATTTCACTTCTGCAACTGGAGAGAAAAAACAGAAGACTCTAAGAATGAAAGGGAGACAGAGATTAGATGATGCAGATTCAGGATATGGAGAGTAGGGAAAGAGAAGGAAGTAGAGCAGATAGGAGTGAGAGATTAAATAATGAACAGAATCAGACAGTGTGGCTAACTGGTTCTATAAGGATAAAATGTGTATAGCTCAACTGCATATGAGCTTGGTTAACCGCTTTATCTTTAAGAAATTTGTTGTCCTAAGGCTGTAATTGATCACAGATAAGGAAAGTATCCATTAGACAATCACTTTCTGAATATATGGTCCACATGTAGAAAAAAGTTGAAGACCCTTGCTAGCGATAAAATAATGCACTTGGAAACTACACTACAGTGACCAAATAGGAAATAGCTGTAAATAAACAGCACAGATGGCTGTGCTGGAGATGGGGATGTCCACAAGATGAGTCTGTCACAAGGATGGGCAAGTCTCATTTTTTCTCTATCACAATTTTCTCAACACCTCCATCCTTTCCCAATCAATAGATCTTCAGGTTTAGTTTATCTGTCAGAAGTCATAACCTTTTTGTACTTAGCTGGCTCATCGTGAATACCCATATTTCAATGGTAAAGCATTTGTTGCAGTTGTACAGTTAGGATGTGATTTTGAGAGGATCTTTCCTTGGAGATGTAAGAAGGAAGTATGTGTATATGCAAGATGTCTGCAAGGTTAAGCTTAAGCCCAAATATAATAATTAAAATCTAAAAGTTTTCCAAACTGTTTGAAAACCAAAACTTAGACTGAAGAAAACAGTAGGATTTACAATGCTTAAATTTTTACTAGAAATGCAAATTCTCTGTGACCTGAAGCTCTTATATGAAGGAAAAAATAAATCAGAATCAGATGGGGGATAATTGGTGAATCTCTCTTCGAGTAAGGGATCCCTTTGACATCAGAAGTAGGCCCCTGGTAATGCTTTTTAATCCATAACATTGAGAAAGAGTTCACAATGGGGCCATGGACTGCCAAGTCTACCATCAAAAGCAAAGGCCAAACAAGCCAACTGAATTTAACACCTCATTCCACATAATGATACATTTGGGGTTTTTTATTTTATTTCTATGAAGACCTACTATTTTTATCTTTGTCAGAATCATCTATTCTTTATTTTTAAAATGTTTACTGGTGTGACTGGATAACTGATTTCCTTTTTTTTGCCAGTCAAATTACCAGCATGAAAGTGGTGCTGACAGGATGAAATTTCTTCCCAAGAATTTTTAAATGTAGAATACAAACAAAACTCTAGGCAAAAGCAGCTTTAAATGAGAAGAGGGGGTGAGGGTTAAGAGAAACATTTTCAGTTCTGTATCTTTGTACCTTTTTGGGAAGTGCTCATGATAATTTGCCTATTGAAGATAAGTATATACAAGAAATTTCCAACTGGTTACATTTTTCTACTGTTATATTGTTAATCCCCATTTGTAAAATAAATATTTGCAAGTTCTAGCAGTGATCCTCTACCTAAGCCATTGTGATTTTGAATGCAGTATTGGCTCTGTTAGACTGTTTCTCAACCTACAAAAATCTACGATATTGAGAAAAAATTTGTAGAAGTTAGTGGTGATTATGACAATCTATAAAGATAAGCATACACCCAAATCCTCAAAATTGATTTCTAGTTGTCTAAGAGTTGGTAACCAGGTAAGAGAAAACCCAGTTAACAGGCATGAAGGATCACAGTTAGAGTTTCTGCAGAAACTTCTGTTCTTTGTTTCCAGTGTATTTAACTTTTGGTCATCCAGTTGCAATGAGGCTGAAAAGAATAAAGACTAAAAAAAATAGTAGGAAATGAAGCTGGTTTTGTCCCCATCAGTTTTCAGGGCACTGATGTGCATATATGAAACAGAAAATTTGGGGTAATTTGAGGGGCAGAACTGAGAATAATAGCTTCAGACATTTCTAAAATCTAGAATGATTTGTTGTTGTGCAAATGCTTGAACATTTAACTCAAAAAATTTTTCAAGCCTCTCTGAACACAAAAAAGAATTGTCTCCTGCTCTGGTACATTTGACTCAACATGCATTCTCAATTTTGCTGCTGTTGTTATATAAACAGCTTCCATTTTGTTTTGATGTCTCTGTGGCTTTGCATAACACATTTACTTTAGCTTGGGTTTTTATGGCAAGCTATTAAAAAATAAACTAACATAAAAGCATTACAATAAAATCTTAAGAAAAACTTTGTTTCTGTCAGGGTGTGTCACCCACTTTTCAGACAAGCTGCCACCAGTTGAAATGCAAGGATCTCAACCCATCATTCGCTTCTATTTTTATTGCATCTTCAGTTTAGCTTCATCTGCTCTTCAGCTTTTGCTACTGCATCTATATATGATAAAGTGGTGATGGCAATACAATAGGGCAGTAGAGCCAAGACAAAATGGATTTATACTACTGGCTCAAAACTCTGGTTCAGTTTAAAACATCTTTGAATGAAGTACTTCAATCTGCCAAGAACTTTATTTTTTTTTTTTTTGGATAAAATATTTGTATTGTTTTATTATAAAAATAAAAGTTTTCAGCTCCATATTTAATCTAGCACATTTCTGGGTCACATCTGAGTTGTAAGAGGCCAGGCTGCTTACTGCATATACAGAACTCTTCTGCTTTAGGGACCCAATTTGGCATTACTGTCACCTGCAACTCTGCACTCTGTGGACTATGGGACATTGAAAGCTGTTTAGGAATTATCTGCATTGCACTCAGTTGCATATGCCAGATATTGATACAAAGTAGTACAGTAGTACAAAGTTTTCCCTCTAATGCAGATGTGTGAATCTTAAACAGAACTACACCGTTTTCCCTATTGCATTATGCCATCAACAGTTGGACAGCATTGTCTACTAAGCATCAAGGTAAAGTATCTATGAATTTTAGTCTTTCCAGTGCCTTTAGGAGAGACCTTTAGGCCCTTCATGTGCATTATTTGTTGTTGTTTTTTGTTTCCTTTGTTCTTTGAGGTTGTCTGTGTCAAGCCACTAAAAACTTATCCCTTCCTTATCCCTCTCAATGCTCAGAAAATGGCACATCTCTCTGTAGGGCTCCCATTTAAAGGTGTAAGAACAGGAGGCAGAATCCTTGCTATCAGCAATTTTTTTTTTTTTTTTTTAAGTGGTAGTAGCAATGATCAGTTCAAGCAATAAATTTTGTCTTGTTATTTCTGCTCAGTTTCCATTTAGTTTTTCTTTTTTAATTATTATTTATACATGTACTCATTGGAAAATCTATATTGGTTGACAACGGATTTCTAATATAGTTATCATCACAAAATTTGATGTATTGTACAGAAGGGTTGATCTCAGTATTATCATGGTCCAGCCTCAACTGTATATAGCCTGTGCTTCTTCCTATGCTATGATGACTTCTTTGTAGGTTCATTTCTTAATGTGTATGATAGCAGATATGCACTTAGACTTCTGCATTATATTCACAAATAGAAAAGAGAGAAAAACAGTGAACAGCAAAGTTTTACTACAAAGACATATAAGTGGAAAAAATAGCTATACAGAAAATTAATCTGATTTCCAATAAAAAATTCCAAAAAACACTATAGCTGATTTTTTACACTTTTAATATAAGAACAACTTTAATGAAACAGAAGAAATCTATTTGTGAACAACAGTATAAGAACAGAAATGATAACTTATGCTTCTGAATTCTGGTTCTTTTTTTACACCAGTGCAAATTCATTAAACCTAAACAATTATTCCTAGCTACTGAGCAGAAATTTAGAACTGTTATTTCAAATTTAAGTAAAAATACAGATGTACAGATTTGCCTAATTAAGAATTGGAACTAAGTTTATATGCTTACAATTAATTTGAACTGTGAAATTGTTAGGTATCTAGTTAAAATTAGTCCTCTATCTTCACCATAGTTAATGGTAAGAGAGAGGTGGCTTTCTAATCTTAGATGCCTTTCATAAAGGCAATTGTTCTTTACAGAAGCTGAGAGAAAACAGATTATGCATGCACAGTTGTATAAATGTATATATAAACACATATATGTATGTATTTAGAAAAAGAGAGATATTTTTATAGATGTTCACAGGAATTCATGGAGTAGAGTATACAGTGACATATACATTCTAACATTTTTTCCAACCTGACAGTACCACCTTAAAAGCCAGGAATACTGGGTGACTTGCTGCAGTAGGGTATAAAGGGAAGTCTACTTTGATATTTCTCATTGGTGTGATGCCTAGAATTGTGTGGACCAGACTCTCCCTCTGGGTGTCCTAGTTCTACTGATTCTTTCCCCTCAACTGTCTTTCCTCCTCTTCTACATCTACCTGTCCCTTTCCTCCAGGTGCCTTTTTTTTTTTTTTTTTTTTTGAACTTTCTAAAGCAAAACAAGACAAAATATATTGCTACTCAGCTGGATATTGCTCACTATATCCTGCACTCCCTTCTGCTTTTGAATCGTATGCTGATTTTGGCTGAGATAATTTTCTTCAGAGTAGCCAGCATAGTTTTGAATTTGTGCTGGAAACAGTGTTGATAACATAGGGATGATTTTGTTACTGCTGTGCAAGAGTCAAGACTTTTTCTGCATCTTAACGCACCCCACCAGTGGGTAAATTGGGGGTGTGCAAGAAGTTGGAAGGGGCAGCTGACCCACACTGACCAAAGGGATGTATATTCCAGACTATCATGCTCAGCATATAAAGTTGGAGGAAGAAGAAGGAGAGGGCCTTCCAAACTGATGGCATTTGTTTTTCCAAGTCACCTTTACACATGATGGAGCCCTGCTTTCCTAGGGATGGCTGAACACCTGCCTGCCCATGGGAAAACATCACACTGAATATGCTTTTACTTCCTTTTATGAGGATCAGAATTTTCTCTTCTGGTGGGCATTATATTAATATTCTTTTATTGAGATTACATTCAATTTGATACTAGAATGATATAATCTTATGTCCTCATTGCCCTCTGTAATTTTTCTGCCTAATTTTTCTATCTTTATCATCTTGTGATGTTTCATATTGTTATATTTTTATCTCATTGAGTGCATAAACCCTTGAACACTTACCTTGTTATGCAGGTTTACGGACAGACAAAGGTTCCAATACTTTATGTAAAACTAGAATGTTTATGTTTTCAGTGTAAGAAAGGAAATATTTTACTAGCTGTGGAAACACTGTTAGAACAGCTTTGCATGTATGCCTGCAAATATTTGTGTCTCTGACCAAAGCACTTGCTAGTATGTGAATAAAATTAGCTCAATGATTTAGCAAAATAACATTTCGGGAATTTATATAGTTTCAGTAAAACCACAGGTATCTTTTTATCTTGTTAAAAAGGCAGCTAGCTCATATAGAACTCAAAGAAGAAAATGCCCTTTGAATTTAGAAGATGAGCACTATCATTCAAAATACACTGAGACTAAAATTGTTAACCCCTGAGGGAAGTGGTTGAATGGATGTAGACTTGGCACGGCAATTGGATACATGAAGCATGAAAACATGACATGGTATTAATTAGAGGGACAACACCAACTAGTTCAAAGCACAAAAATGGTTAGTGTTAAATTGCTGATTTGTTATCTTGTGTCTATTACTTTTAATTAGCATTTCATAATGTTCACAATTTTGTGTTTGTTTCTCTTAATTATATAGAAATGGATGTGAGACGTGCTTAAAAGCATTTGATTTACAGAGTAAAAAAACTGCCTATGCTCTAGCTCTGACATTCATGCCCCAAGGAAGACATTATTTGTTGACACGGGTTGTAAACTACTAGATTTTTGTTGCAGACTATTTGATGTGCAATGTATTTTTCTTGGAGGTGGTGAGCCAGATATCATGCAACATACGAATCTTCACATACAGGAAAACTCTGCAAACTGGTTGTGAAATACCAAGCACAGATGCACATAAACTAGAATTTTTTTTTCATATATTTTTATGCATATCTATAATCTTCCCATGTATGGCAGAAAGTATCAGTGCATTTTTAATAAACATCTGTAGCAAGTTATGTACATAATAGTGGGAATAATGTAAACAACCACTGGCAGTAGAAATAGTTTTCATAAAATGTTGCCCCTGGTACATCTGCTTAAAGGAAATACAAAAGATATTTTTGAAAAATGTAATAATGATGAAAAATTATTGTAATTAATGATAAAAAATAATGATTAAAAAATAGTAAATGATAGAAAACTATGATAAAAACACCCTTATGAAGCACCATAAATGGATGGAGTGGGCACATTGATAAAAGAAATGGGGCAGAAAAAAAGCTTTAAGCATTTAGGTCAGCAGTGACAGTTCTAAAATAATTTATTAGGAAAATAACAGAAAATATGGGGTAAATAAATCTATAGAATGTGTCAATCACAAAAAGTATTGAATTGCCTTCTCAGCTGAAGTACACCAATGAAGTAATACGAAACAATTAGTAACTGCACACAGATATCCATCTAGGTAAGGATGAAAGTAGAGCACTCAGCAAGTATGAGTCAGTGAAAAAAAATGTGTAAGATGCATCTGTGTTTCACAAAAGCAGACAAAATTCTGACTCATTCACAAGACAATGAAAAAATCACAATAACTTTGGTATTGAAAGATTGAAATACCTAAATTCTATTAAAGTTTCCTTTCACATGAAAGCAGATAAACCCATTATATTCATCTGCAATTTATATGACAGGTCATGCCAGAAATGGCCAATAACCTCACCAGGTTTTGCACCAGGAAAAGAAAAAAGCCACAACGTTATCTTCTTGTGTTGTTAAAAGTTCTTGTTCAGACATTTTAGATGGCTGGTATTCTCTTAAATATATTGGATATTTATATATTTATTTTATCAAGTGAAGAACATCCTCTTTGCTATGTGCTGTTTCCTTCAGAGACAAGAGAAGGCCCTCAAAATAAAAAGTTGTACCTTTATTTGTCTTTCAAATACAACCCAACTTAGAACATATTTATTATATGTGGTATCCATGTGATTCCATGTGAAGATTTGTTTAACATCAGTACTAAGACATTGATGGAACTTCTGGAGATGACCAGAAAGAAAGCAGATACAGAGTTAGTACATTAAATATTGCTTTTCTTTGGAGTAACAGAGGATATCTCGCAATTCACAGTGATGAGAAGAGCTGAAATGAGAACTTTCGCTAATCAGGAATAAGCCACATTGACAATGTGGCAATGGGAACTTGCACAGTGCTTGTTCACATTGTCTGTCTTTAGCTTGTGATGGTCTTTCTACAGAAAGCAAGACTTTATCTAACATTTCATTGAAATGCCAATGCCTGCTCTTGGAGGAGTGAGCTAAGATCTTAGAAAGCATCGGTCTGCAAGGCTGCTGCAACTTTTGAGTCACAGTTGTTGATTTATAGGATCAATTCCTAATCTTTCCCACTCACTGTAAACAAAGAGTGCACAAGAAGGGTGCACAGAATATTGTGTAGCAGATCACTTTTTCTCTGAGCAGTGCTTCTGGCCACTAGCATCCTTCCCTTAAGGTGAGAAAATGACGATTGCAAAAGTTTTACTTGTTCCACTTCGATCTTTTCCTCTCCTTGCTAAACTGTACTGACCTGCAGGAATTGTTAACTTAGTTTTCAATCATTTGGTGAATGACCTGCGAGAATATTTGGAAAAATGGATATTAAGTTATAAACTGTGGCTTTTATACCCGCATGTCCTGCTCGTATTTTATTACAGGATGGAGCAAGTAGTATGCTAGAATTTCCTGAAGGTTTGGAAATAGCTTCAGGGGTTTCAGTCCTATGTCAAGATTTCAGTTTTATCATTGTTGATTCTCTGGAGAATTTTTGTTTATAATTGAGAAAACCTTACTTTTCCATTAATAAACTTTCCTTTCCTTCTAATAACAGTAACAATAACAACAACAATACAAGGTGTAATTTAATGAAAGGAAGCATGTGATATTTATTTCTCAAAGTGTTTAAATAAGATTCAAACTTATGAGCTCAAACTATAGGTCTGTATTGATTTGCTGAAATAATTTGTATGTGTCATTCAGAAAATTAATTGCTCTTTTTGGGCCTCAGTTTCCTCATTTATAAAGTAGGAATAATAAAACTATTTACATCATAGAAACTTTATTTAAGCTTTAATGTGAATTTTAATGACCCTTAGATGCATAGGATGCTAAATGCTATGAAACTTGCAAAACACTATTGCTCCCATTTGTCTTCTCTGTCATGGGAATTCCTCTGCTTTCAAAATCTTTCAAATATGAATTATCCTTAATAGTAATCAGGCCCTTACATTGAATGCAGTCTGAGGAAATATACTGCAACAGTTGTTTCCAAGTGCTATAATTTATGTTGTCACTGGACAGATTTAGATCTAGAAATCTGGACTAAACCCAACTGTTTTCCTTATAACAGAATAAAAATAATGAATACTGTATTTTATTTGTGCAGGTGTAAGAAACTGGATGAAAAAGATTCAGTGTTCTGTGGCATACCCATATACTCATAGAAATAGAAAAATTTATGGTATTCAGCTCAAGATAAAGTATCATCTAGATATGTCATTGAGGTAATTTTTACCAAATGGTTTTATGTTAAATATTCTGAAGGCCAAAGGCATTAAATCTGCAATCTTTATTATCTTGTCCAGCACTGGTGTAGATCTCTTCTGAAATCATTAACTATGTTTATAATGCACTACTGAACATTTTCCCTCTTTTTCATGAACGAATCACCTTGCAAATGCTATGTATTTGTTCATTGAAAGACACATTAAATGTGCATATGGGTACAGTCAATAGTCTCTGTAACATTAGAAAAATCTAGTAATCCCAACAAATCATTTTCATGTGTTGCAGGTGCTGCCTATTAGAAGAAAAGATGTGCTTTGAAGTTCCTTAATTAAAGATTAAATTTCTTTAATTATTATTCTGAGAACAGCTGAATTATAAATTCTACTACTGAGTGTTCTGTGAAGTCAGGATGTATTGATGGCCACTAACTCCGTGGTACCAGTATTTGTACATATACATATGTGATACATGAGTATAGTGTGCTGAGTTGTAAGTCAAACCCTACAGTTTACAAGGCTCAAAGCTTCCTCCTCACCACAGAACATCTTCTTTAAGTAATCCTTCTTTTTCTGTTTAATCTTCTTTCTTCCCCTTATTAAGTCTGTCTTGCTTTCTGCATTATGAGCTATTCAATAGACTGAAATGACCTCAGTGAGAATAAGCTTAAATTGGATAAACACTTCCACAGACAGCAACACACACTCAATTTTGTGTCTGTCTTCTGAAGAATTAAATTGGTATTATTGCATCACCTTGTTCATGGATAATAGAGGGACTTAAAATTTCAGTGCCAAATATAAGCAAGTGGAACACCTTCTTAGCAAGTATGCAAATGTATTAGTATTACAAAACAGTATTATATTGTTAGAAATTCATACTGGTGAAAGAAAACCAGGAGTAATTGGCTTATAATAATTCATGGTCAGCATGAAACCCATTTTTACATTTCAGGATTTTTAAAACCTAAGTCTTGGAACATCAGTGCAGTTTCCATATTGGTTTCTAAGGCATAGACTCAGAGTAACTCATGCTGGAAGGGATAAATAAGGAACGATTTCAACTCTCTGCTCCTCCCAGGACTCCTTAAAATTAAATCATATGGCTAAGAGCATCATCCAGGCACTCCATGAATTCTGCCAGGTTTGAGACCATGACCACTTCCCTGGGGACCCTGTTCCAGTGACTGACCCCCCTCTCAGTGACGAACCTTTTCCTAATGTCCAAGCTGAACTCCCACATCTTCCTTCCACTTCCTCAAATCCCATCGTTGGTCACTGGAGAGAGGGGATCAGCAGCTCCCTCTCTACAGCCCACCTTGACGAAGTTTTGGACTGTGATAAGGTCACCCCTTCTCCTCTTTAAGCTGAATAGACCTCTTGTCCAGAAAAATTCCAGGAGAGACAGTATGAAAAGCTCTGCTAAAATAAAACAGCACTTCATCTGGCTTCCCTTGATCACCTAGATTGGTCACCTTGTCACGAAAGGAAATTAAGTTTGTTAAGCAGCACTTTCTCCTCATGAACCTTGCTCTAACCAAAGATTGTGTTGTCTTTCAAGTGTTTTTCAGTAGATGTGAGTAACTGCATAATTTTATCACTGAAGGGAGACTGACAGGCCTGTAATTACCAGTCTTCCTTCTTACCCTTCTTGAAGATTGTCACAACATTTGCCAACCTCCATTCCGTGAGGACATGCAGACTCTGAAGACCATTGAGAAATGACAGAGAGAGGTCTTGCCATAACATCACCAAGCTCTTTCAGTACCCTAGGATGACTCCCATGAGGATCCATGTGCATCCAGGTGGAGCAGCAAGTCTCAAACAAGTTCAGATTCATCTGTGAGTTTATCGTCCCCCAAGTCATAGTCTTCTCAAACAAGGTTCTAGGTGGCCCAGTGTCCATCATCAGTGTTAAAGACAGAGACTTGTCGGAACCCTGGTTACTGAGAATTTTGGGCTTTCTGTGCTGAGGGGCACTGATCCTCAGAAAAGCACTGCATTTGACCTGAGGCTGTGGAGAAGGCTTCCAACACTGAGTGACAGCACTGAGATTATGGGTGTGTAGTTTGAATAGAAGTGTGTGATATCACAGGGTGGAAAACTTAGGGTTTAAGGTTTTAGAATAATATAATATATATGGGGCAAGATGGAGGTTTTTGGGCATTGGCTAGTCTTCCTTCTTTAGCTTCTTCTTCATGCATTTTGGGTGGTAGTTTGTAATTGGACAGGAGAGCCTGCAATGTGGGCTTGGGTTTTTGGTTATTGGGTCAAAAATAGAAATAATTTAGGTGTCACTTCTTAATTGGATAGCTAGCTTAAAAGACCTTGGAAAGAAGAAGATGGGGGCCATTTTTTGCTTTGCTAGCTAGAATTCACAACTCATGAGACTGTAACATAGATAAGAATTAATAAACATCTGAGTCTGAACAAGAGAAACTGTGTCTCTCGTCTTTAATCCCAACTCTAACAAGGAGAAAAAGAAGATAAGCCCGCGACAGAGACTTATTTGTGAGGCAACTGACCTCATCAAGTAACATATTTATCTCTAAACCTCTTTGTGCTGTTAATATATTTAAAAATTCTTGAAAGAATTCTTGAAAGAAAATAAGAAACAGGATTACATTCCATTGTTGCTTCATTTAATAGTAGCTGTAATTATGTACATTAATTAGTAGTCTGAATTCAATGTACGGATTTATTCTCATGAGAGATTTTGGTTCAACAAATGTCTTTTCAGGTTCTCACTCAGCAGCAGGTCTAGCAGCAACTGTAAAAGGTTTCTGCCAGTTCAACTGGGGCTGAAACAGAAGTTGTGGTCAGGGTAGGTGGAATCCCTAAAGGAGTCTGGCCATGTAAGACCTGCAAGTGACCCCAAGACCCTGTCTCTCTCTGTTACCAAATTGATGGAAATTCTCAGGAATAATTCTGGCCACTTGACAGTATTCCCTTTTATTTCACCAGGCTGGGGAATTTGAGCGAGCAAGGATAGCAGGTTGTTTGAATGTTTAGAAAGCAACACTGTTGTTTTATGGATAATAGCACAAAAAGTAGGGTTGTCCCACACCAGTCACCTCAGTGCTGGGGAACAGACACAGAGACATTTAACTTATCCATATGGATAGAGCAGAGATGTGTTAGAACATATGAAATGGTGGTGGCTGTGCTCTGCACAGGAAATGGTGCTTGTTCAGGTGTTGAAAGGAGCTCAGTTGAAACACTGTGGAGCCAGCTAACACTGAACATGGATTTATCAGACTAAGGGCCTTTATCTCTCTCCTTCCCTTCCCACTAAAACCATCCAGTGCAGAGTAAATACTTCTGATTTTGTGCGAGTTTAGCTGTTCCACAACAGTGCTCCTTTCTCCACAGCTGGACTGGATTGACCCGGCAGTCAAGCCTACCATTAAGAAGTACTGCTAGGTTGACAGTGTGGAGGAGATTCATCTTATGAGTATGTCTGGATCCAGAGCAGGCACTTTCAACTCCACTTGTAGTTACTAGAAGGAGTTACTAGAAGTCTTGGATGCAAATTCATCTCATAGTAAAGTAATTAGAAAAAAAAGTCGGGAGCATTGTGCTCATTAAATTCTCCTTTTTCCTCTTGATATATAAAAAAGACCTAGTTCGGTAGCTAAACGATGCATCTATCTAAACATTGGTTAAATGGCTTTCACAGGTTTTTTTTCTGTTGGCTTATCCTAAGTCTTTATTTTAAAAAGTAATTCATATTACCTGATGAGTTCCAAATCAGCTCTGCAGTGCTGTAATAAATATAATTATTATGATAATTATTTGCAATCTCCACTAAAGTTAAAATGCTGTATGATAATGCAGAGAGAGAGGAGGTCACCAGCTGTTTATGCTTCTGAAAACAGGAAGAATTCACTCACTTCCATGCAAAAGAATCTTCTGAATTGTTATGAAAATGGAGCTGAAATATATTCTGGGTTGTTTCTCTGCACCAGGAGACCATTATCATGATAATTTAACACCTGTATCACTGATTTTTGGTAGTGCAACCTGTAATCATAGTCTGAAGTGATCCCTGAAGCAGTTATAATTTAGATTACAGTTTAAAATAAAACAGTATTAGTTCTGAGCTGTTGGATCACAGAATGTGGAACACCTCACCAAGCGATGCTTGCGATAAGCAGGATTTTCCAGGAAGGAGGGCAATACTGTAATTCTATATTCTTGAAATGTAGTCAGACTTGACAAAGCTTGTTTCTTGAGTAGGATGGCCCATTTTTGGCAGGGTGTTACCATACAGAATGCTTTCATGAGGCATCTTTCTGGTATTTTTGTTTAAAATAGGCCCAGTAGACACTGCTGATTTACCTCCAGGCTGTGATTTTGAAGGGCAGTCAGTATAACTCAGGAAATGGAGGAGTGCCGCGAAAAGAAAGTTATATCAATGCGACATCGCAGGTATTACACGTGGGGAAAAATAATGCAGCCAAGCAGAGCTGTCAACACTCTTCTATGTACCTTCCACCTCTGCTGTCACAACAATACTGACAAAGTCTGGGGGACTCTAGGAATGCCTTAGAAACCCATAAAGCTTTCTGTCGCAAGAGATAAAGAGGAAGAAAGTACCTAAGATATTCTCCCTACTTATTCTTTTGGAGATGTTTAGGGAAGGAAAATTAAATCACATCTCCCAAAATGATTATTTGTTTCTGTACTGGCAGTGTTATCAGCAGTGTAGGTTTTGGTGTTGATAGAATGTGATCTGTGCTCCTATTTTAAACAAAACATTGTTTTCTTCCTGGGTTTTTCTTTTTCCTTTCCTTCTTTTTGAAATTGCTGCCTAAGATTTTGCAGGTCTGTAAAGCCCTGGGACTGGCTAGAGGGACTGGCAGCTGAACTGTGAGCTAGGCTTAGGTAAAAAATTCTTGACCATTGTACTTATTCACTGTGATATGCTCCAGGCCAACCATCATGCACCATCTCTACCTCAAGATGATAAAAGAAAAATAAACAGGTTTTGTTGGTTTAAGACAATAGCTGATAAGAAGTACGCAAATTACTAATAGTATGAACTAAATCCCTTGAAGTCCTGCAGTTTGTGGATCTGGCAGCTTATGTGCCAAACTCACATAGATTTTTATGCTTAGCTGTGTTTGTGTCATTTCAAAGGAGAACAAAGTCAAAATGGTTTCATAAAGATTTTGCTATTTGTACATGATAAGATATTAGTGTCTTGCCCAATTAGGGAAAGCACTCAATTTGTAAATTCTACTGAAAAGCAGTTCAAGCCTATCTGTTCTGAATTCAGGAAAGAGCTGTTTTGTCAGCTCTTATTATCAGCAAAGTAGTGGCAAGTAGCCCAATTTCTTTTATATTTTTCAGACTTTTTTCAAATCAATTCCAAAATAAATATTTTGGAGCTTGAAATGACTTCAGCAAAGCTTGACACGGTAATAATAGCTCACACTTGTGCTAGTTGTTCCCTAACCGGGCCCTAAGCCATATTATTTGCATTTTGTCTTTGCTCACAACTATCCTTCTCATGTTCTTGTCAAAGCTATTACACTTGCTGTTGCAAAGAAAGGAGGCTATCTGTATTCCCAACATTCTGGGACTGAACAAAAGAGCAAACATTTCTGCACAAAGCTTCTTTGAGTTATTCAATTTACTTTCTAACAAAAGGAAAGATGACATTGAGCACTCAACAAAGAACAAAATTTATTTATTAAAACATGAAATACAAATGATAATTCAATCATTAGGAGGAATTTTAACACATTCAGGAAAATTTCTTTATTCCTTCTTCACTACAGATTGTGATCTAATGTCTGTTGTAGTGGGGTGCAAGAGTTACGTTTGATTTTGGTATTGGTTTTCATATGCGGGCTGACAGATAGTCTACTTAAAAATGTAGATGGTAACCTCTCTTATTCCTTCCATTTTATTAACAATAATTAGAGAAATCCCTTGTCTCAGGAACAAATGGCAAGTTTTCAGTGGGAATAAAACCGAATAAAGCTGCTACTCCTTCTCTACCAAACACTTGTATCCTCCCTTTATTTATATGCATATTTTAATAATCCATAACTTCCTTTTAATAAAGATGATATCATATTGAAAGAGAGCAAGTTAAAACGATGAGTGACAACTAACAAAAGCCATGAGGGTCTGGCTTTTGATATCCTTCAAGTACAGACTTTTATTAATGTATTCAGACTTGGTGTCATTTAATGCAAAAAATACTGTAGCTGCAGCTTTTAGTCAACTGGAAGTCTGAGGATGAGCAGTTTGTTTTTACAAGAAAAATAAAGGGACCAAATATATCACACAATGGCATATTCCAATAAATAAGCTTGGATGTGGCCTCCACTTTTGTAGTTATGTGCAAATGAATAATAGAGTCATAAGGTAAAAAGTTGAAATATTCTACTAACACATTTGTGTTGATCACATAAAGGTTCAAAGCAATCTTTGGAGAGTCTCTCTTACCACATCACTTAACAGAATTAATAGGAAGCAATATCAATGTCTGAATTAAAAAATTACCTCTCAACATAATTTCAACTTCAGTGGTCAAAAATTACACAGATTACATTTCATGCACATAGACTGAATTATCTGAAAAAAATTCTCTCCTGACAGATACTACTACATGAAATAGGTGACTCATGACCTCCACTGGTGTTAATTTGAGTCTGTCCTTTCACAGAAACATGAGAGAAGAAAATCTGGAGAGGGGGGAATTGTATTATATTATATTTCAACATCTACAATCTAATTTGAGACACATGATATGGTTTCAAAACACTTTTATACAAATAAATTCTTGTTCAGTGGAGAGAGTTTGTCAATAAAAATAAAACAGGTCCCACCTGTTGCAGAATGAATTAACAGAGGATTGCCCTTGCTAGTATTTCTTTTTTATTAGGTAGAATTGGAGATGCACTTCCTTGCAATAGACAATTCCCTGTAACATTTAGATGTACATTGATGTGTCCTTATATTGAATTGCAGGAAAAACAACAAGTAGAAGTGAACAATCCTCACTCATACAACAGGCGTGTCTTCTATGTACTTCTGATTGTGCCATTAATGCACCATAGCACACTTCTACTCTAAAATTTCCAAGAAATGTTTCTGATCTTTCAGTCCAAAATTATTCTGTCTCACGTTTTTTGAGGTGTGACTACTATAGACCAGCAAAACCATTATTCTGGCAAGTGTCCTGAGTTTTGCAATAGTTGTTCAAACTGCTCACCTTGCATAGCATTTATTTAACTTACGTAGACTGTGAGTCAGCAGCAAACGTAGTTAATATGTTTGCAGTGGGTGACCAGGCCATGAGAATTCTCTTTATCAGGAGGATTTGGAGTTTGAGGTGCAGGTGAGATGTAGCTGACTGCATGGGCCTAAAACAAGAGAAGGTGTCAGTTTGTTAATGTGGCTGGAAAACTGGGTATCAAGGCAAATGAAATGCAGGAGGGGATGGCATTTGCAAGCTTCATCATCTTCTGTGTTTTGGGATTTCAGAGCCTCTGTATCTTGAGAAATATATCCCTCTTTCTGCTCTTCCACATAAACTGATAAACACGGAGTTTTTTGAATCCTCCTTGTCCTACCTAGAATGAGTTATTGGAATTTCTGATGGTAATATGAATTTAATTTTTGCAACTGTGAGTTCCATGAGTGAAGCACTTAATGACCTGAAATATATATAGTAATTTTAAACTTCACTATTGAAAAAATATATGTAGAAATCATTTAAATATTTCAATTGTTTTAAATATAAGGGCTAGGGCAGTGATATCAAATGTCAGTAGCATGTTACTGTAAACTCGGCAGTTTCTCCAGTGACATAATAAGTTACACATTTTAAATGAGTGCTCTTCATGCTTATGGTTAGTACTGATCCAGAAAGCATAGAATAAGTGTTTTAAATAATCTCCCTACTGAAAATCAATAATTTGTTCAGTTATTATGAGCACAGTATGTGACATAAAAATAGAATAACATTTGCATTAAATTTTCTACAAGGACTCTTGAGGGAGTCACAAACAGCACAGAACCATTTTCTCCCCTACATCTTTGGTGAACAACATGAAATCTGTAAGCATTTCAAAACCAAGTCCATTTGCCAGTTGCATATGTTTAGTATTTTTTTTTTTATTATGACGGTTTAGGAAACAGTGGTGTGTTTGGCACTAAGTGCAGGATGTGGAAATAAGCAAGTAGAAGCTCTGTAACTGGGATGATTCAACTGTTACTGCTACTTTTTTTTTTCAATTTTTAGGGTAATATTTTGACCCTATTTAATGTTCTACAAAAGGTGCTACATAGGATCATTGTCATTCTTTAAAAAGTCTATTTAGACTATATTTAAGAATATAGAGGAGAGGCCATCCCTGAAAGAACAACTTTCTTTTTGTTTTAGTTTTTGGATTGTATTAAACCCCTTCAAATGCTGGATGATATTTTGAATAAAACAATAAATTATATATAGCTCGATTTTGCTCAGAAGGAACTAATCTAAAAGATTGGATTAGTTTTGGTTCAAAATTTTTGTTTTCAAAACAGATGTTAATGGCAAAACAAATTATCTCTTTTATCAATTTGCAGAGGTAGCTTCAATTACTTTTTTGACAACTTCTGAGAGAGCATGTTTTTTAAAAGGACCATATTACAAAAACGCTTCTGTTCCTTCACTGCATCCTTTCTACACTCCACTGTTAAAAAGAGGCTGGCCTGGCTATAGGGAGCTCTCAACTTCTGACTGAAAAAACATATCACTGTATTCCCAAGGCACTGTCTTGTAGTTAACAGAGGCTTTCAGCAGTAGTTTCCATACAGAAACCTTTTGCTGTATAAAAGGAAGTTGTTTCAATTTGGGGAATAAATTTATTCCCAGATTAACTTGAGTAACATGAATGCAGAAGTGAATTTTGCAAAATATGTTGTACACACTTAGCTGATTCCTCGCCTTTTCCCATTATCTAATATATAATTAATAATTTTAAAAAGTTAGTGAATTGTTATTTTTTAAAATGTATTTTCACCCTGATTATCCACTGTCTCAGACTTTGGTTAGTCATGCACAGACTGCTCACAAATTTTAATCAACCAAGGAATGAAATTATTTTTCACCCACTTTGCAGATATATAAATGAATTTAGAGCAGAAGAAAAGCTAGATCTCACTAATAAAATATGGAGGGAAAAAAAGGCAAGCTGTCTATGCAAAAAAACCTCCAAACAGTACCAACCTTCACAAAATAAAAAGTATTTTAAAAAAACGAAAGCAGTGGAAGGGTGAAGAATAATTTTACCTCAGTATTTCACATAAAAGATTTGGATTAAAAATATCAATTAGTGTTTATTGGTTTGTTTTTTATGTTTTCCATTCTCTGCAAGGAAATGTTCACTTTGAAAAAATCATAGGTGTTTCTTCCAATATGGCCAGATATTTTTTTATGTGCTGTTTCTGTATACTTGAGGAACTTCACGTAACAGCCTAAGATTTCAATCTCACTGCAGAATTTGTCCTTTACAGCAGTCTTCTCTGAGAGTTATTATAAAGAATAACATCTCTAATGGCTCTTGCTCTGGCTATGAGGAAGAACCGTATAACCTTTTTATATTTGTTCACTTTTTCCTGCAGCACTACAGATTTCAGAAAGCTTCAGAAGTGACTAGTGATTTGGGAAACCTAATTTCTTTTTAGGAACTCCTTATAAGGCATTTGTGGAGATAAAGAACACTGAGTCTTAATTCTTGTAAAAACAGATTATATTGAAAGAGTTTTTATTGGAAGGTTATGCTAAGTTTACACTTTGCTAATTAGCAACTCCTTCATGAAAACTGCACAGTCCTTCACCTTCTCATGAAGAGGGTAAAAAGGAGAGGATTAACAATGTCTCTGGAATCAGCTCAGTATTTTACTAGCCAGTCTGCTCAGAACAGAAGAAAATCAAATGCACCCCCCAGACATGTAGAATGCATTAGAGATGGAATAAGAAGCCTTAGCTCTGTAGTTCCTGGCTTTTGTTGGATTATTTTTACACAGCTTTTGTGTTTAGGGAGGATTATGGCACACATGGTCAATAAGATCACAGTCTTTTTAGACCCCTATAATACTTCAAGGTGCAATGTAATTAGTTAAATATGGAGGAAAAAAAAACAATCTGTCTTATGGTTTATGGAGTTTTAAATAAAAACTTGTTGCACATTTAAGTGTATTTTTTAGCATTTACTGAAAAAAATTGTATAATGGAAAACCACATACTCAAAGATCAGGTCTGCCACAGTAACAATTATTCTCAATTTCCTCCATGGTGATCACAGGAGACACTTTAGAGCTATTATGATTTTGGTTGAAGTGCATGGGACAGTCCTATTTAATTTCCATGAGATCTTAATATAACTGTTATGATTCCTCCATCAAATGCATTATCACACATTCTATGGTTGTCATGGTGTATTGCACCAATAAATACTACCACGGAAGTTCTTCATGCACAGTTCATTGACATAATAGGCTGTAATGGGTTTTTTTTTAGTGCTGCTATGGTCTACTGTATCAATGCCTGCTGAGGGAGACTTTAAAGCACTCATCCAAGCACACAGGGTAACTATACATAATAAAAATCTTTATGAAGTTTTTGGAAATAAGCAATTATTCTGCACTGCACTGTTCATTTTATTTATAAGTGTCAAAATGATTAGCATACACAAGGGACAGATGTGGCATTCAAATCTTCCCTTAAAGATTGAATTAACTTAACTTTCACAGGCTTGAAGAACCTTCAAGAAAGTTGAGGGGTTTTATGTTGTCTTTCATTTTTCCTAATGTCAAAGTGCAAAAACATAAAGGAAAAACTTTACTGTCACTTAATGATCTCATGCTTCTTGATCTTGATCTTGATATCTTCCCTATATTTTGTAAGAAAAGTTATCATTGCCTTATCTTCCTATCTGAGAGCTATGCCTGTAATTTGAAACTCTTGTCTAAATATTCTCTCTATGAAATGAATAGAGAGTAGTACCTCCAAAAAACAATTTGGAGGAACACCCATAAATTAGGGACATAAAATGAGTGTGAGAAATGACTCACTGAAGAATTTATCCTAGCTTCCTAGAAAATACCTGCCACAGGAAATATATTTCAGTCCCTATGGAGAAAATACAGACACAGTATTTTCAGAATTTCAGCTATCTAGATGAAAAGGGATTAGATTAGGAAAACAGAAAGGACGTTTCATACTAAATAGGCTGCAGTACTGAATAACTACCACTTTCTCACATGAGTACCAAGATACTCAACAAGAAGTTCAAAAAACCATGCAGCCATGACTGATATTTTAACTTTTCTTGAGGTCTATGAGGAAAGTTTATCTACACTCTAGAGATGTACTATAGTACATTCTGAGTAATCAGAAAACTTTTTTTTCCCCTCTTTTATTTTGAATGTTGGGGTGGTTTGACCTTGGTTAGTATCTAGATGCCTAGATACTAGGCATTTGATACATTTGATCTAGAATGATCAAATCATTCTATTACTCCCCCTGCATCAACACAGAAGAGGAAGAAAATATGATGATGAGCTCATGGGTTTACATAAGAACAAGAAGACCACTCAGTATTTACTGTCTCAACAAAAAACAGGAGCAACTCAGGGAAATGAATTTAATTTGCTTCAAATTAATCAAAGAAGGATAATAAGAAACAATGATGAGTCCAAAAACATTTCTCCCCCCCATATCTCTCTTCTTTCCTAGGATCATCTTCAGTCATGACTCTTCTACCTTTTCACTCTGGACAATGCAGAATGGGGAATGGGGTTTGCGGTCAGTCCATGTCTTTGTTTCTGCTGCTCCTTCCTCCTCATGCTCTTCCCCTGCTGTGGCTTGGGGTCCCTCCCACAGGACACAGTCTTCATGAACTTCTTTTCCTTCTGTGTTAAGGTCCCTGATTAAGTGGATGAAGGGAAGGCAGTGGATGTAGTTTTACTGGATTTCAGTCAGGCTTTTAAAACTGTCCCTCACAGAATCCTGCCACACAAGTTGTACAGCCGTGGGATGAGCAGGTTCATGATGTGCGGGGTGAAGAACTGGCTGAAGGGCAGAGAACAAAGGGTTGTAGAGACTGAGGCTACATTCTGCCCATAGACTGATCATCAGTAATGTTCTTCAGGGTTCAATTCTAGGGCCTGTCCTGTTCCATATATTTACCAACAGTCTGGATGCAGAAGTTGAGTGTACCACTGGCAGATTTGCTGATGATACCAAATGGGAGCTGTTCTTGATTGCCCCAGAGAACAACATCTTGCAGAGGGTTCTAGATAGAGTGGAATAGTGGCCTATAAATAATGGGATTAAATTTAACAAAATGAAGTGCCAGGTTTTGCACCCAGAATGGAGTAATGCTGGGCACAGGTTCAAGGGAGAGGAGTGGCTTGAAAGCAGCCTACAGAAAAGGGTCTGGAGGTGCTGGTCAACAGTACACTCAATGAGTCATCCCTGTCTCTCAAGAGGGAAAACCAGGCACAGCACCACCAGACATTCAAAAGAGTTGATTTTCTTGCTGTGCTCAGCATTGGTGCAGCCTCAGCATAAATACTGTATGCAGCTCTAGGACCCACAATTAAAAAAGGATGTGAAGGTCCCTGAATAAAACTTCAGTCTCTTAGTGAAGTCTTCTTTAGGGAAACATGCATTTCCACTGTTTCAGTGTTCAGTCCAGTTAGAAACCAAGGCAAAGCCATATGGGTGTTTTAAAGCAAGTAAATATACCGTATATTGATGCAACAATACCCACAGAAAAAAATCCATAATGTAGAGAAACCTTTCGACAATATTCTTTTCTTAAATGTTTGCCCATAATGACAACATTCTAAACATAACCTGTGGCTCAATAACCAGACCAGCAGGGGGTAGTGATAGTTGTGCACTTAAGTCAATATTCCAGCTTCTGTGCAAGATTATCTTCACACAAAATGACAATTACTGTTATTATCTTAGATCCAGCAGTCAGCATATAAATGCCAGCAGACCTCGACTAATTCAGAGTCTAGAATAAAGTTTAAGCAAGTCAAACTAAATATCCTATTTCTAATAGAAATACAGTTTGGGGAACACCTTTACTGTCAAATAAATATAAATGGAAGTAACAATAATTTTTAAATATGCAATGTAAAATAAATAGGATGCTTATATGCTATAAATCATGACATAATTACAGCTTATACATAGTATTTTGCTTGCAATAATGTGATTATATTTTAATAACATATTTTACTATAATTTATATATAAATCTCTGCATATATAAGATATATTTTCACTGGAAATCTCAACTGATAGCATAAGCAGTATTTTTGTTAAAGAGGTATATAAAACATTAGTCACTGATGAAATTACCATTCTGAATATCAATAATAACTACTAAGTGAAACATTCCCTTTATTTATCCATAGTAATCTTCCCCCATAAAAAAAGAACTCTTCAGTAAATTCAACCAAAGAATCAAACAAAAAGACTGAGCAAGAGACTAACCACATGAATCCAGTATACAGCACACTGAAGTGAAACAGAGGTTGTTCAGAGTTTATCCGCCAAGCCCTGGAAAGTGAAATGCAAAGGCATCATCAGGAAACTCCTGTAGTTGAGAACTAGGATTCTTTTGCTGAGGCTGAGCTATATGCTGATATGTTTACCTGCTGCAACTTCCAAATTAGTTGAGAGCTTTTTTGGATATGTTGACAGATTAGAGTACTAACAGTAGCATAAATTATCCAGAGAACTTCCTACTTTTTGTCTTGTTCTGCATGAAAATTATTTCAGTCTCTTTTTAATCTTTTTACATAGGTCTGTTATACTTCTAACTTGCTTGAGTCAGAAGTAAACTGATCTGTACATAGTAGGTGATGTGGAGACAATGCAGAAGTTTACACATCACTACTATTTGCATGTGTTTATTCTTTGTGCTGAGGAAACAGGCAGCTGTTCATATTGAATTTTTCAGCCTCCACATGCAGGCTCAGGAGTAACAGCTGCTACATCTCAGACTCTTAAAATGAGAACCATTTGAACCTTATCTCCTATCTGAAAATTCAAGGCTGTCAGGAGTAGCAGTAAGACCTCTGTAGCAAATGATCTAAAGCTGAACACACAGTACTCAATGATACGTGTGCCAACATACCTTCAAAGAAGAGGTTTCTTACCTCAGCAAGTGTTTTGTCAGTAAATCACATTTAGTTTGCTTTCACTCAGATCATGCTCTGATTCCTATATCATGGATGCATTGAAGCTCTGGAATCTAACTTGAATGAAAACCTAAACATGCACCCTGAAAAAGCTCAAGAAGGCTGATAACATATGTAATGCCCAATCTTCTACGATTTGCCTCAAAGTTGCACATGGATGATCATTGGGAGAGACAGCTATTTACTTGACAGCATTTTCTGTTCTTTTGCCCAGCAATATTCATTAGTCTAACTAAGATTTCATTAGGAGAGCTTTTCATGTGAACAAAAAAGACAAAACGAGAGAAGTTGAGCCATTATTTAGAGTTGAAAATTATTTGGAGGGGTACTTTCTGATCTTTCTTTCAAAACCAAGTAAAATATACAATTTTTATGAATCTATATTTTATGTTCTGAACTAGGGTAGCACGCCAGAAAGGATCTGGAAAATACGAATTTTATAACCCTGATCTTCAACTGTTTGAATGGGCTGTGAAAGACACACAGAAGACACATAATCCTTATCTGGTTTAACTTCTCCCTTCTGTTTCTCTCTCCAACATCTAAACACAGAGCTAGTGGTAAGTCTGTCTTGGATATATTGCCCTCTACCTCAGAAAATATGTCCCTTTGGTAATTCCATATTAATTTTGTTTCAGCATGGAATTAAACTTATACTTGGAGACCTTTAACTTTTTTAAAAAAATAATTCTTGTGGTTTTTTTTTTTTTTTTTTTTTTTTTTTTTTGCTATTTCTGATCATTTCTCTAAATTTGAAAAATCAGATTGAAATATCCTGCATTATGTGTGTTAGTTGTTAGTAGCAGAATCATTGGTTATGAAACACCGTTCCCTGAGATCCCTCTGGAGGTAAGTAATAGATGTCGGGGAAACAACCACCTCGGCTACTAGTTCCCATTTCTTTGTCAGAACTTATCACACAGGCAAATATGATATGAAGGAACAAAATCTCATCTGGCATCAAGTTCGATATTTCCTTATGCTCAAAGTGGGCTCCGAAACAATAACTGACAAAGAGAGAGATGAACCAGTTCGATCACCTCACCAAGCTCTGAGGAAGAAATGTGTCAATGGGCTACAATATGTGCTCCTGTTATTAACTTAGGGCCCTAATTTTAATTTCTTTTCCTGCTTCCAAAGAAAGACATATGACCAATATTCAGAGGAAGTTCCCATCACACCAGTGTCTTTTATTGGCTAAAAATTTCTGAAAAAAATTATCTGAGAATTTTAGCTTCTGAGAAATAACTACCTGATAGTCCTGATTGTTTATGTTTACATGAAGTTACTCTCTTACACAAATCTAAATATCATTTTAGAGCAATATGTTCTAAAGAACTAAGATGTCCCATTCAGTTATTGGCATGCTCGGACATACATAAGTACCCTCATGCAGAAACATACTTTTTCTATTGCTTTCAAAGTGACAAGAATTATTTTTTTACATGCTTAAAAATAAGGTGATAGGTACATTATAGCTATAGAAAAATGCAGATGCCCCCTCCTTGTTTCCTCTTATTCGCACTTAGTTTTTTACATGACAACACAACTGAACTCATTGGTGTTGGTATTTTTAATAACTATCTCTAAATCAAAGATGGGATTAATCTAAGTGTGAATCTTTCAAATCCAAGTTCTTACAAAGAGGCCACCAATAATTAATACTATTAGGTGCGGTAACACCAAACCCATGCAACTTTATTTCTCAGAAATCATCAACAGACACTGTAAAGATAATATAACATCCATTTGTAGTGTACAAATAGATTGATATAAGTGAAATCTACATAATTTACATGTAACTAAGTCTGACTACATTTATAAGACTTAAGATGCTCAGCTGTGCTAGAAGTATTGATTGGTAACATTACAATTGTCTGTGCCTTTTGGGTCTATGAAGGCAGCAAGTTAAAAATATTATGACACAAAGATTTGTATAGGAGCTTTTTATGTAGTAAGAGGGTTAAAACCACAGGAACCATGTTTATTCGTACTAAAGACATATTGTATAGCCCTTGATCTTTCTTAAAAACAATACACATAATGCTGGATCCAATTCTAGCCCAAATGCTTAATTTAGCATCTGCATATAGCTCTCATTTTCACTAATTTAAAAGTTAATAGTTATTAATTCTTAATTTTTTATTAATTTTTATTGCCTCTGGAAATATTTAATCAAATAAATATACAGCAAGTGGTACCTATTATCACAGAACATGATGACAATGAAAATGTCACTATTAAACCCACAGATAATTGAAATAGTGCAATGGCACTTTCAATGAAAGGATGACTCAAGTGTAAAACAATGTTTACTCAGTAACTTGAGAATAGAAGTAGAAAAATCTGGATATTATAGATATTATTAAACCAGTAATGATTTAATTGCTACAAAACCTCTTGTAGGGTGAAAAAGGCTTGCAGCCCATATTTAGAGATAGAGAAAATGGTGCACCATAATTTTGCATCTCCATCTTGATGTGTCAAAGCTGAAAAACTTGTGCTTTGATCTTAGAGTTGATGAGCTCCTACAGCTTTAATAATGAAACATAGAGTAGTATTTTTAACCACTAAGAGCACACTTTTTTTCAATCTGGATTGAAAGGGTGATTCTTCATCCCTTTTTCCGTTTTGAATATTAGATCTTGGCTTTTATAGTGAAAGATGCTTTTTGTCATATTATGTTTGATATTTTATAGTTTCTACCTTCCATACTGCGTGGAAGGAACATCTAACCAGAAATTCTTTATTTAGTCTTTTGGCAGTGTCTCCCTAACAACCTGCATTTTATGTCTTCCTTTCTATTGTGATTAATAGTTTACATTTGTATTTAGAATGCTTCGAGCTACAGTCATTGTCATCACAATCTCTTTCAAAATTTCCTGCTATGTCTTCTGACATTACACGAAAATTTGTGTTTGATCATTATTTCTTATGGGTATGCAGCGAAGATAGCTAGGTGCAGTTTCTCAGTATATTTTATAGTAAATATTTTGCTTCCTTCAGTGCCATGGAAACATAGTACACTGTACTGGAGAAAATGATTGGAAATCACTCAAAAAAAAAAAAAAAAAAAAGAAGGGATTCTCCTTTCCACAGGTCTTTTTTAGTAATAGATCTATCACATAGGTGCTATAACTGATCTAATCTAATTGGCCCACCAATTAGACCAGTCCACCCTTTGACACCAAAACCAAATAATTATTTTAGCAGTAGTTTCTTCTTCAAAGCTAAGACTTTTTACAGTAAAATCAGAGTTCTGAGGAACTGAGGTACTGCATTGAAGATAAAATTGTCCTCTGTAACCACATGTTACATGAGCACAACCCACGCTTATCTCCTCTTTCACAGTTTTCTGGTGTAGCTTGTTGATACTGAAATGTTAATGGTTAATTCATGTAAATTTTTTCTTCTCTTAGTGAAGAAATTTTAAAATATGAGCAATACTTTAAAAAATATATTTGTAGAACAACCATAACTTTATAAAAGGATTTACAGAAATTGTTAAAATTATAAACAGTAGCTTAGGTAAGCCAGTAGTTGTACCAAATAACAAACAGAACAGTATGAGTAACTATAGCTTTACAGTGCCTCTTAAAAGTAATGCACTCTGAGAACATCCTTAATGGAACTTGTGATTCCCCTCTGGACTTCCATATAGAAGTCTCAGTATAGTACAAATTTCCTTTTATTCTGCGTGCTGATATCTCTATTTCTAAGAATACACCTGTGACCAAGGTTTTTTAAAAGCATTTAGAGACTTAAACACCTTAAATACCTTTTCCTAGTCAAAAGAGAGAGAAAAGTCCTTTGATGAGATTTCTGAAGAGCAATAGAGAGAGGGCCTTAGAGAAAGGCTGACTGAGGATTTGCTGAGAGCCAGGAAATGGATTTGAGTTAGCACAATGCTAGGTGTTAGTTAAGGCGTCTAATATGGTCCTTTCCTAAAATTACTGAAGAACACATAGAGGACTTTTCATATGAGATTTCAGAATTTCTAATAGATAATGTGGAAAACAAATCTTGGTTCTCCTAGGGTCAGGAACTATGGATGTTTATCACTACAAATGGAAAAAGTAGTTGCATAAAGAAAGTAAATTCTATGCACAAGTAAATTCTATGCAAAACATCCTCTGAGAGTTCTAATGTGTCTCACTTAACCTATTTGCGCCAGCTCTGGTTGTCTAGTGACAGATGAATAATTCATTCTGTTATAATGGCAATTTATAAATTTCCTTTACAGGTAATTTCAGGAGAAGCTGTGTTCTAAACTTTCTTAGTGAGTCTTGTCTATTGTTCAGCAGAAAACTAGTAAGACACCTCAGTATCTGGAAATTTGGGTGAAGCTTTTTAAATGTTACCTCCATCTGCTGGAAGTTATTGGGGTGGGTTAGCCTCAGCCAGAAACACCACCCATGCGCTCACTTGCTCCCCTTCCTCACAGGACAGGGGTAGATAATAGGAATGCTAGAGCTTATGGGTCAAAACAGAAAAGGGAAATCATTCACCAATTACTGTCATGGGCAGAACAGACTCTGCTTGGGGAAAATGGATTTAATTCATTGCCAATTAAAAGTAGGGTTGTGTGGTGAGAAAACAAATGCAAACATTTAAACAATGCTTCCTCCTCTCCCCTTTCAAAGCTGAACTTCACTCCTGCACTCCCAAGTTCTCTCTCCTCTAAGCATCCTCCACCTGAAGCTCCATGAACAGCGCAGTGGGAAGAGGAATGGTGCTTGGGGTCAGCCTGTAAGAGTTCCTCTATGCTTCTCCTCCCTCCTCACAGCTTTCCTCTGCTCCAAACTGGGCTCTCCATTTAGGTAGTGTCTAGCTGCTCTGATGTGGGGTCTATCACGGGCTGCAGCTCCATATCTGCTCCACCATGGTCCTCCATGATCCCCCATATGGGAAAATGTCTGCTCCTGTGCCTGGAGCACCTCCTCCCCCTCCTCCTTTTCTCCCCTTGCTGTCTACAGGGCTGTTTTCTCACACATTCTTCCTCCCTTCACACATTTTTTCCAATAGTGCCACAATTTTGACAGAGGGGCTCAGTTTTGTCCCACAGTGGGTTTGCTGGAACCAGCCCCTTCTCACAAAAGCCACCTCTGCAGCCTCGCCCTGCCAAAGTGTTGTCATTTGCTCCCAACAGTTATCCAGAGAAAATACTCAGATAATTAGCTAACAGTAATACAATGGATTCAAAGTTGTTTTTTGGGTTTTCTTCTTTTGGTTTTGGTTTGGTTTTGATTTGGTGGGGGTTTTTTGGTGTGGGGTTTTTTTTTGTTTGTTTTTTGTTTTGTTTTTGTTTGTTTATTTGTTTGCAGGGTTTGGGATGGGAGGGGTTATTTCTTTCATGAATTAGCTAGAAATAATAGGATGAGGTTTCCACTCATCTGTGTTTTGCCAATGCGTGATGTATAGTTTGTTGGACATTAATGACACAACGTTCTTTCATTGAGCTAGGGCTGTATTGTTATATAAATAAGTTTTACGATTTTAAGTAATAAGATAGTATTTTTTGTGAGTAATGGGAAGACTTGAGTTTTGGAAACACTATTATTTTCTTCCTCTGAAGGTATGTTAGCAATGCTAAGAATAACGGATATATATTGCATATATCTAAAAAAATTCTTATATTTGAAAAAATAGCGTCCTGCTGCAGAGTGCTAACATGCCCAAAAGCTTGCCATTTTTTCTACCACTTGGTCTAATAAAAGTATTATCTCCTTCTTATAAATACATCTGGGTTCTGTTTTCAGAACCCTGTGATGGTATACATGAGTTACTAATTCATTCTGCTTTATTTCTCTGCTCTATTTCTGTATAGACATGTTTGATTGACCTTGGCTGGACACCAGGCACCCACCAAGCTGCTCTATCACTCGCCTCCTCAGCTGGGAGAGAAAATAAGATGGAAAACAACATGTAGGTTGAGATAAGGTGATTTACTAAAGCAAAAGTTAAAGTTTGTGTGCACACAAGCAAAGAGAAAAAAAAAAGAAATTTTTTTTCTACTTCCCATCAGCAAGCAATATCTGGCCACTTCCAGAGAAGCTGGGCTGCAGCACATGTAGTGGTTGCTCCAGAAGGCAAACACTGAAAAAAAAGAATTCCACCCCTTCCTCTTAGCTTTTATATCTGAGCAAACATCTTATGGTATGGGATATCCCTTTGGTTAATACGAGTCAGCTGTCCTAGATGTGTGCTGTCCCAGGACCTTGCCCACTCCCAGCCTAATGCTGAGGGAATGCTGGTGAGACAGCACTAAGGCTGTGCCAGCCCTGCTCAGCAGGAGCCAAAATATTGGTGTGTTATCAACACCCTTCTGGCTACCGATGCGGAGCACAGCACTGCGAGGGCTGCCGTGGGAAAATGAACGCGTCCCAGCCAGACCCAATCCAACAGCATAAAGGTTGCTAAAAACCTCTTGCTGGACTCCCCTCTCAGCATGACAATGAACTTGAGGAAGGACTAACTTTAGCTACCCCGAGCAGCCCAAAGCAAGCACAACTCATTGATGAGCATCCAGCTCTGGCACAGATCTGCTGTCAGAGCTTGTTAAAGCCTTCTCGCAATTCACTATATGGTAATTTTCACACAACAATAGAAAACAGATGTTTTGAACAGATAATGAAATTTCAATTCTGAAGTAAATAAGTGCAACATTTTCAACTTCATTTAAGTGAGATGCTGTGAATGCTTTTATCTCATCTAATATGTATATAAAAGTTTAAAAAAAATTCCTTATTTGCTGACAATATTACCTGAAAGTATTCTTTGTCCCTGAAGACCCATATTTTTTTTTCTGCCCCAACCTGTACTGCACTCTTTAACCCTATGGTTTACAGAAACATAAAAACAGTTGTGTGGAAAAACTGTCTAAGTCAAAAAATTGCCAAATACATACTTCAGAAATCATAGATTAAATGTGCAATTTTCAGCTCATTGTTCTAGTTTCCACTTTATAGTCAAAAGAAAGAAATGGGCATCCCTGTAAGGTGATTTATCTCATCTTGAGCTGTCTATTTTGATCAGTTGTATAAAGGGATCCAGCTTTGACTAAGACAAGTAACTTTTAGGCAACTGGATGAGGTGAACTACATGATGGATGAATGTAGCTTTAAGAATTGAAAATTAATCTGAGCTTGGCTATAGAAATGGTATACTGCTTACTCATCCTTAATTCATTCTGAAATTGACTTCTAAGATCTATTAAAAATCCCATAATAATTGAAACATTTGGGTGTTGGAAAACTATATTTGCATGGGTCATAAATTACTATAAGTTCCTAAGCCTTTTGTGGCTGTCAGTGTTCTTAGTTTCTTTTTGAATGTGGAGGGTTTTTCTCTACCATTATCTGATATAAGTATATGGGCTGGATCAGAGGATATCTGCTCTCTAAGTTTCTTTTATTACTCTTGCCCTAAGTGCTGAACCCTCCAGTTCAGTTTTTATGATGCTCTATTTCTTACAAGGCCAGCATCCTGTAAGGAAAGGAGGAGATAGTTCTGTTTTCTTGGAAATTTGCATGTGAACACTAGCTACAAGACAAGTAAATGCACATTCACCATGAACAGAGTTCATGGAGTGATGAGGACACAGCCTCAGAGGGAATGATTGTTTCACAACAAGGAGCTCATGCATTTAAAATTGCTCAGCACCTGGGCTTGAAATGAGTCCATGCTCCTGTTGCTTAATTCTGTTGCACGGTAGTTTTGGCACCAAGACTGACAGCTTGAAGGGTTATTCATGAAATCATATAGCATGTTAAATTCTGGTAATGTATTTTTTTCCCTTCCCTGGCAAGACTGCAAGAAAAAAAATGGCTATATCTTTATAGATGTGAATCTGGCTAAAGGGCAAAGCCTGGCTATCAATTTTATCGCTATTAACCTATAGTTTTGGGATTTGCACTTAGTCAACATTAAAATTTGAATCTCATTTTTGCCTTAAAAAAATTGTTTCTTTCCCACCTAAGTGACAAATGCATGTGCACATGATTTTCAGACATTATCTTGATTAAGTTTTGACTGCTTTGGTGCTATTGAGAATCTAAAATTTTTACAAATATGAAAGCTGATAGCTGTGTGCAAATACAGATGCTCTCTTATGACTGAACATAGAAGATCAGACTGAGAGTCTCAGTACTACTGAGATAAGCACCTCTTTGCTGTAAATGATTTGTGGTGGATACATAGGCAAAGTGTAATTAACTGGGCCCTCTTACACTGTTCTGCCCTTTACTTGAGGCCTTCCTTGACTGTTTGATACTGCAAAAGAACAGGGAAATGTTTTAGGGTGGTAGGGCAAATCAGATGGGTGGAGTGCTAAAGAAAAGAGAGTCCTGGCACAAATTCTGATCATGAATTCTTTCTTGGAACTGCCCTACTACTGCAATTGCCATGTTCTTCCAGATCTCTGTAGGCAGACAGCATTGATTCCTGTCAGAAACAGAATACTGGAAAAAGTAGACAATTAGTCTGACTAGTAAGGAACTTTTAAAAAATATATAGAAAATAGTTGCATCACAGAATCACAGAACACTGTGGGCTAGGTGGTACTTCAGGCAGTTTCTAGCTCAACATCAAACCTGCTTTAGCTATGAGGTCAGACCAGGTTACTCAAGTCTTTATTCAGCTGCATCTTGAAAAACTCCAAGGTTAAAAACTGCAGTCTCTTTGGGAAACTGTCCCACCCCTTTATTGTCTTCATAGTAAAAAGATTTCTCTGTAGAACCAGTATGTCATATTCAACTTACGTGTTTTACTCAATTTATGTCCATTGTCTTTTGTCCTCCCACCCTGAGCCACCATGAAGAGCCTGGCTCTCCCTTCTTGCTGAAGAAGCTGAACTCATCCTTGACAGGGGTAAAGGGAGATTGCAGCAAAAAGCTGCCCTCAGCATTCTACATATGGTCTATATAGGTAATAAATACATAGAGGGGAACAATCATTTCTCCAGAACTACTGGTCATTTTCCAAGGAAACTGTTGGCCCACACTGAGCCACTGGTCCACTGAGGTCCCCATGTCCTTTTCACAAGAGCTACTCTCCAGCTGGTCAGTCCCTGACATGCAATCAGCTCTTCCTTCTAGGGGCAGGAGTTTGCAATTGTCCTTGTTGATTTCCATAAGGTTGGTCCATTCCTGCAGCCTGTGCCTAGTGCCCCTCTACAGCAGCACTACCCCTGAGCATGTCACAATTTGATGATATCTGCGAACTCTTTGATGATATCTGTGAGAACTCACTTTTTCATCTCCTGCAGGCCACAGATAAAGATGTTGACAGGACAGACTGGAGCATGGACTCATGCAGAGCTCTTCTTTTTACCAGCCTTCTGGTAGAATATATCAACCCCAATGAGAAGAGACTGCACCATAGACCAAAGATGCCAATTCTACAGGTTTGACATGACTTGATGATCAAATATTTGAGAAACCGTCAAAAGGGAAAATAGGGTGAGGCTGTATGTTTGTTCTATGGCATTGTACTGTAATGCATATAAAACACTTGCAGCTACTTTTGCTGCAAGTAAGAAACAAAGAGTCATCAAATTAGGGCACCTTTCACAACTTCTGCATTGCCTTTATTCTTTCCTGTCCATAAATAAATGTGGGATATTTATTTCACTTAGAGGTACATATAGCATCTGTTCTTTTTTCCTTTTTGGGGGGATTTTGAAAACAACAGAAAACATGAAAAAAATATTAAAAAAACAAATATTGCTCTTTATTTAAAGGGCACTTTCTAAGCATCAGGAAAGTCTAATATACAAGAATTTGTATATTAGACTTTGGATTTTATTTGGCTAAGCATAGAACTGTATGTAGCATTGTAGTGCTGGGTTTGAGTATATAATGTGATTTTTTAAAATCTGGATTGTTACATTAGTGAAATAAATACTAAAAGTTATACATTCATTAAAGACAAAATATATATGCTTAAAAATCACAAAAATAGAAGCTACTGTTGAACTATTTATTGTTGTGATTTATGATTTATTTATTATTAACTTCTTTCAGGCCAGAAAAATGTCTCAGCATTTTTCAGTATTTTGTATTCAATTATTAAAATATTTTCATTCAAGAAATGAGAGATTTAAAAAATACTGTACTTTGTGAAATCATAAACTGTTTTAACAGACAGTAAACAGAACATATTGCAATACTCCTACCTCAAATCATGATTAGAAGGGAAGCAAAATAATGTTACTGTGATATAAGTCCTTGATATCTCACTTTGTTATTTAGGAGGGGGGAGTCCTGTTTTTTGGAGGACCTGTACCAGATGAACAGTGCCTTGCTATATTCTTAATAGTTATCTGGGCTTTGGTGTCTCAGTTTTGAGGTCAGAGCATTAACACATTTGCATTATAAAAAGAAAGAAAACTTGTTTGGAATCCCAATATATATTTCATCTGGTTTAAAGCCTTAATCCTGGATTCTGAGTGCTGTGTGGTTTTAAGAGTATTAGTACAGATTTGTACAAAATGGCTTGATACTGCATGTGTAAGCACTTTCCACCACCAACAGAAAGTTAAATAAAAAAAGAAATAAACCTAGATCAGGGTTAACAGGGTCTAACTGCTGAAGTCCTGAGAAGACCAGATGGCTGTGTGAAACAACTATATTGCTTTCTTCCTATTGTTCTGGATACAGCTTTTCAACCAAAAATCTTTTATCTCTATATTTAATAAAAAGAATACATAAAGAATCCATGACAAAGTCTAGTTTGAAAGCTTTTTAACGTTTTTTGTGTTTGTTTGGTTTTTTGGTTTTTTTGTTTTGTTTTGTTTTTTTTGTTGTTGTGTTTTGTTTTGCTTTGTTTTGGTTGGGGTTTTTTTTTTTTGTGGGGGGGAGGAGGGGCAGTGGGTTGGCAGGTTTGTTTGCTGTTTGGTTGTTTTGCTTTTTAACATTCTGTAATGGTTGATTCACCCTGGACACTAGACAATCTTTTACTTTTGTCCTCAGAGTCTGTTTCTGCTACATGCCTGTTTCAGGGAAGATGGGAATGGTTGGAACAGCAACTGGCCAGAATTCAGATACTCTATTTTGTATAATAGAACCTACATAATGCTATTTCTATATTTGGTTTTGAACCAAATCATGCAGAAACCAGTTTTTTTTAAATTTTGCATGAACAGAAATTCTGAAGGAGAACAAAAGGCATTTTCCCCTTCTTCCGTCTGTCCCCATCAAGTAAAATAAATGAGCTTGGACCTGCACCTGCTAAGCAAATATTAAATTCTTGGGGGGATCAAAAGGCCGGGGAATGAGCTGGCTCAGGAGTCAGGACATCTTAGAATATTTGGCCAAAGCCAATCTGCCCAGTGGGGCTTCCTATGACCACATGCCATTGATCTCCAGCAGCTGCTACACTGGAATTAACATTCTTGTCAGGTTGACCGCTGCTGTTAGCCATGCGAAATTGCCACAATCATCCAGTTCAACATGTCCATGCCAGAAAACCTGGAAAGCCCAGGAGCCCAGACTTGAGTGTAAAACTCTTAACACTGCTAAGCTCTGACCACAGAGCCAAATGATCACCCCTGTTTAGAGGTGGAGCTCAGCAACTGGGAACAGAGTCCAAAAACCTTCCCACAGCAAACTGTCCTGGCACCATGGATAATTAGAGTTCATACATGGGGGAAAACACATAATATCTAAAATACTATTTAGAGCCTTGAATTGTCAGTCACTAACAGCAGATGAGAATTCTGTCAGATTTTCATCAGAGTCTTCTATTTGGTCTCAATGAAATTCCTTGATTTCAAGACCTTTAGAGAGAAATATTTATGTGCAATGAAGAGGCATTTTCTGGTAAAGCTTAATTTTACTGGAAAAAAATCTGCATAGATTAAAATTTGTTCTTTATTCTAGTTCTTACAAATAAAAAATTTGTTCTTTATTCTAGTTCTGTATTATAGAAAAAAGGTGGCTTTCTGCATCAGTGTATTCATTGACATCCAATGTCCTTCAGTTTTCATATTTCACCTCACTTCATAGGGTATTTGATGCTCCCAAATTTGAGTTGTTCTCAAAGCAAGCAGTTTGGGGTTTCTAAATCTTAGGAAAATATTGAGCAGAAGCTAATTGTTGTCCCTCAGGATGTTGGGATTATGACACATTCCAAGACCTCATTGCTCAATATTGTTAAAAAAAAAAAAGTTACCTGTTCCAAAATATTGAAACTGGAATCAGGAATTAAAATGGAAGCATAGTTATGTCACTATTTCAACCTGTTGTTGAGATCTTAAGCACTCTGTATTTTTTTGTGTTTCAATCCCAGAAGAACTTTAGAAGACTGAAAATTTCAGAAAGAAACAAAAATGATCAAATACATGGCGGGGTGGGGAGGGAAAATCTCTTTAATTTGCAAAATATAGGGGAGGGAGGTGTAATAAGAATATATATAATCCTGGGGATTATAAAAAAGATAAAAAGGTTTTAAGGGCTCATTTCCCCACCAGTATAAGAACAAAGGAGTGAAAAAAGCCCTAACTGAAGCCGGATCCAAACCAGACATTTGAGTCAGAATGTGCATCTAGAGGATGCTGTGAGTGCTCAAAGTTGACGTGGCAACTAATGAAACTTGGTTTTGAAAGCAAAATCTGTGGAAGGCTTTGAGACTGGAGAGCAGCGTGACTGCCAGGGTGCTGTAGCTGTGGGGATTGAAACTGGATCCAACCACCCAGCCACGAGCAGGGCCACTGGAGCAGCACCAGATATCAGGCTCTGCCATGGGGATTGGCACAGGCCAAGACTGGGCCAGGACTATGAGCCCATGGGCAGGCAGGGTAGGGACGTTGGGAGCTAGAGACCAGTCCTATGGGGCATTGCTGGACCAAGGCACCTGGAAGATAGAAAATAAAAGTTCTGGAGACACTTTAAGGTGTGGATCTTTGAGACATGCACTGTAGAACTCCAATCCCAAAAGTGCCTGCATCCAATGTTCAACATCTGTTGTCTATCCACTGTGCAGTCATTTGGACTTTCTTGCTTAAGACAGTGACAAATCTGCAACTTGAGCTGGATCAGGTGAGATAATTCCCATAAGGATATACCAGACTATTTACCAGACTTAAATATAGGTTTCCTGCATGCCTTAATTTCTGAACTGTAACCTAAAAGTGGTAAGAACCCACACCATTGTGTTTCTTGAACAAATGCTGACAAGGTCAAATCCCTCCTGAAAAGAGATTAAGAGTGAGATTTGGGATTATTTTTACTACTATTTTTCATTTAAGAAACACATTTGAAAAAGCAGATCTTTCTCTGTTCTGTATGCCACCTCGGAGGAAAAAAAGTATTGTACCCATTAAACTAATTTATTTTCATTGTGAAAAAGACAATGATATCTTGAACAAACTGAAGATTTAAAAATAAACCTCTTTATTTACTTTTAGGAACAGACACCAAAATTTTACATGAACTACATAAACAGAGCCATAGTGCCATGATAATCCAAGCACCGTGAAATAAGATTTATCTTTGTGAAATCCTCTAGTACGCTGACCTAAACATTCATAATGCAAGAATAATTCTTTATTTTGGGTCTAGTCTCTATTTAGCTTAGGAAGCAAGACAGAATTTAACAGACCTGTAATCACTCAGTAAGAGCACATGCAGGTTTCACAAGTTCTCCTTCTTAGTACCAAGGGTTGCTACTGAAAAAACAATGTAATTTTCAGATGTAAAATCTGATAACATCAAAATTCTTTCATATTTCCCTTAAGAACAAACTGTTAAAACCACTGTGAGTCCGTGTATGTTACAGTTTCTGACCTTCTATGTTGTTTTTATCTGTGGAGTGCATCATCTACTCAGCCTTTACTTACAGTCACACATTTTCCCACATCTTTAGTTTTTTAAAAACATGTCATTCATTAATACTTTCAATAAAAGCTCACAGATAATCTGTCTCAGGAGCTCACTTTTATTTTATGAACGGTGAACAAGATCAACATATAGTTCATAAACAATGGTGTTTTTCCTTTTGAAGAAATATGGGATTTTAATTACATTGTATAGAAGAAACTTAATATTTCCTGTCATCTGCTCCAGATATTTAATTCTATTGTTCTTCTGAAAGGTTGTATCTAGAATGTCACATCTGCAAGGACACCCATGACCTCTATTGGCATACAAGTTTCTGCAAGATGGAAGCAGGAAGACTGAAAAATGCTTCCCTAAGGATCAAAAATAGATTATTAAAACTTATCCCAACAGCTGAGTTCCCCAAGGCATCAGTGTTATGTATACATATGCACAAAAGATTTAGCATTTAAAAATATCAGGAAGCATTTCCAAATCAGTCCCAAATGGCTCTAACAGATTCTTTCCTTTGTTCATGTCTGGTTTGTTGGATTTTAGGGTTTGGAGTTGGGAGGGTTGCCTTCAATTATTAATATTTTTACTTTTTATAATTCATCAGAAAGAAAGAAAAAATTATTTGTCTGAATGCCAGTAGCCCTGGGAACTTTCTTTGACGAAAGAAACTGTGTTTTATGCATATCTCATCTTTACATCCCCCTTGTTTGTGAATACTAATACTAATGGCATTCCTTAACTCTGGAACTTATTTAGGAAAAAAAAAGCAGCAGGGGGATATCTTTAGGGAATACTGATACTTAACTACTTCCTTTTTTCTTAAATAAGTTTCAAAACAAATACCGAACAAAATAAGGAAACTTTTCACCAGATAAATAAATAATAAAAAATGGGAGCCTGGAAGCAACATCGCCTTTTCTTTTATGTTCACTAGTCTTTGAAAGATATACTTTAAATTCCTCAACCCAATCTTTTCTCTATGAGTCTTGTTGCTGGTCAGACTGCATCTTTTTCATGTATCACAAGCATTCAATTCCCTGCAATGCAATTAAAACCCCATCTTTCTTCAAACTGATTAAATCTTGCAACATCTGTGAGGGAAGTAAAGAAGGTATAAACATTCTCTTTTTCTTTACACAGATGGGAGGCACAGACCAATAGGATGCAAAATACTCAAGCGGTTGCTAAATATTAAGTCCTATTCAAATTTAAAAAAAGTGGGTTTGTGTTTTGCTGGTCTGAGTTCTAAGGGATTAAATTAAGATCACTGATCAAGTCATTGCCAAAAGACAGAAAAAGCCCCAGGTTTTGGACTTCTAAGACCAAAGTGGAACATTCTATATACATTTAAAAAGATGCAAGATGAGAGAGATGAGCTACAATGAAGGTGGCCAGATATTTTCTGGGCAAGATAAAAGAAGTTTCTCATCACTTATGAAAAAAGTTTTCATAATCGTCTGAGCTGCAAATTAAGAAGGCCAGATTTACATTTCAAGCAAAATTAAAGATCAGTTATGAAAGAACATATGGAAATAGATTTAAAAACATTTTTCCCCTTTGTGCTAGAACGAATCACAGACTGAAAATTGTGTTAATTCCAGCAGTCACAACAAGATACTCAGATGCTTTTTCATAAAGGTTTTATATCAAATTAAAAAAAAAAACCAAACAAAACTTTTTGGGTGTGTCTGTCTTTAAAATGATGGAAATATCAGTTAAAAATTGCTGGTGTTTTGCTGCAGAGCTATGAAAGTTTTACATCGTGCTTTCCAAGTTCCACATAAATGAGGCTTTGCTCTCCTAGATGAAAGATTCTGTCTAAGAGAGTCTTGCTTAGACTCCAAATTTGCCTGTAAAAACAGAGTTTTAAAAATCTTGGTGTTTGTTTTTTTTTTTTTT